>JAJMGA010000010.1:0-497206 GCA_030568575.1 Suhomyces ambrosiae | reverse complement strand
CACCAATATGTCTCTTGCCAACATCGACACCAACTCCGGCACCAACATCAACTCCGACAAGTCCTAAGACATCAGCTGCAACTTGAGCACCGACATCAGCACCAATGTGTCTCTTATAGTTGGAAACGAATTCTGTTCCTTGGCCGACTTGAATTATACTTCTTGGAGAGCAGTATTTAGTGGAAGGTTGATCTAAAGTCAAATCAGAGTAATCATCATTGAGGTACTTATTATTGGCTTTAACGCCAGTCAAAAAACTGGTGGATGCTAAAGCGATACTGAGGGCTGCAGATCTAGAGAAAATCATTGCAACTAATTTTTGAAACGAATGTAGTGGGTGGGGGATAAATTGTAGATAATTATTAAAATGTGTTCGAAAGAATTGAACTTCAGCGAGACCAGATATTAAATTGAATCTCGTATGGGTATTAGTCCTTTCTTGAAGGTTCCTATCAGTTTAGTTAGTGTAGTTAGTTAGTGAAGAAGAAAAGAAAAGCATTCAATGGCGGAAATGCTGGTGTTATAAACAAATTGTTTGGGCAAGCCTTCCTCAGATCAAACGAGGATTGTGCGCCCGAGTATCCCAAACCACAATGGTCAATAGTCGGTATAGCTGGAACAACCACATTACGATAAACCTTATTGTAAAATTGCAAATTTCAACATTTATGCTCAATTTCTTTTTTGGCGTCAATCTTTACGCGGAGTTGTATTCTTCATAAAAAAATTAAAAATCACAATTTAGTTAACAATAGGTGGAAACCCGACCCAATTAGGATAAATTTAAGTTTGGAGAATAATGTAAAAATAGGTGGGATTTGAAGGTATTATAATTGGAGTTGAACATCCAGGCCATCTATTGTTAACTCCTAGTTAACAGCAAAACAAATGATAGTAGCACCAAACCTTATGACCAACAATATATCGAAGTTGTCCATTAGTGGCTCAGGGGTGATAAAAGCAATCACGAATAGTGACATCAGGTAAAAACAATCTCAGCTACTCAAGATAACTTCTATTGCTTGGTTTAGGAGGAGGTTGCACCTGAGCCAAATCGGTAATTCTTTGCAGTAGGATTAATGTAGACTTAATTGGTGCAGCTGTACCTTGACAATAGTTAACGCAAGCACCAAACATGGAAAAATTGGGGTGGTTTAGGAAATATACACGTCAACTCTACCCGGACCCTTCACTCCTCGCGAATTAGTCTGGTGTTATCTCCATTAGGAACAATAACTAAATGCGAACAATAAGGATAGTATACCTGATTCTGGGAGGAAAAAACATACATTTGGCCGGGCCATACATTTATTCCTTGATGCGCTAACAATAAGAAGAAGATGTCGCGAACTCTGAGAATTGAATTCAGACTAAGCATTGTATTTGGATGTTTGCCAACACTCCTGATTCGAGGAGCAACCACAAAAAAATCGCTAGACGATTGAACAAAATCCCTCGATCAATAGAATGGATGTGGACGTTGTCCCTAGTGGTAGGCGATCAACACAAATTGTATGCTAAGCTGTCAATGCTTACGGAATTGCGCTTTTAATCAGCTCGGTAATGTGTGGGGGGGTTATAAATGCTGACATGTATCCTCTCCGAACCGTGGCTGCAAGAATACTGTGAATGCAGAGAAGCCCCAACTATCGCCACACAGGGCAACTATAATTGAGCAACGATTCAACCTGCTGGGCTCACATTTCCTCGTATTCCTACCTACATCATACATTATCGTAGCTATCCAACGAGGATGCCTAGATTTTTTGACAAGTACTATCTGGTATCACGCTATTACCCTAGCGACAGCTACTCCTTATCCTAGATCCGCGTACGCGATGCTGGCTCTCGAATCCTTCAAGCATCGATAATACTTACTTAATCCTTCCTCTTATTGTTAATAGTTATTGTTCCGTATTAGGACGTGCGTAGTGCATATTTCTCTATTGACTTTGAGCGTGTCTACCTGGATATTGTTAGCCACATAAGTCCAACAATTGCTATAAGTTGCTCCTTTTCGAACCAAGTCCTTGGCAGGTTGCAATTAATCCTCATAGTTGACTCACAAGGCTCTAGGGGTTAATTTTCACCGGGTGAACCATTCTCCTTACCTAGAGCTATTTGCGATCGATGATTCCTTTTTTTTTTAAAAAAAAACCGGTGCTGAAATTATAGTTTCAGGCATCCATTAGACCTTAAAGTTGACGTAATGATTCTGAGGCGACCTCAGGTGCCTTCTAGACTTCATGGTAAATAAACTAGGGGGATACATCCTTATTCTGCCAAGGTCATGGCCAACCACTATTGCAATTTACCCCAGTGTAATTCGGTAGCTAACAACTGTGTTCATACTGCAAACAGTTCGTAATACTGTTGCAGCTTTGCGCTCATGATTTACTCAACATTTGCAATTCTCCTCCCACTTGTGGTTCGCTATTGGCCCGCGCTCGGGATGTCGGATCGTATACTTGAACTATACCCTCAAAATATTGTTCTTTGTGTTCTGGCTTAATTATACTCAGGCTTTTTATTGTATGCAAAGAACCGTAGAGAAAATCAAAACTTTGTTTACTTTCTACCTCAAAAGTGTGCTAGTAAATCATCTACGCTTTCGAATTAAATTAATCTCAGATGCACCTAAGGATACACCTCCCAGTCAACTACACCTTGTTCACGGGTAGGTTTGTCGCGTTCACTTCCCCTTAAAATAACTAATATTTTATCATTTTTCAGGATCTCGTATAAGGAATAGGACCACAAGCCTTTCATCTTGAATGCCGTGTTTTCATCAAATGGCTTAAGTTGATTTCCTTGTGTTCTCGAGGCAATATAGCTAATGGTCCATTCTTGTATGATATTTACCTTCAAGACCCTTAAGGTTTTCGTAGGCATAACCGAATTAGTATTGATGCACAGCTCTAATTTCGTGTAGGCTAACTTTCTGTACCTTTTGTACCTTTTCGTTGTGAACCCTGGACCGTTTGCAACCGTGAAATCCTGCAAATAACTTTCGCAGTCAACAATAAGGGAACGTCGAGGCTTATCAAGGAGTCTCTAGGCTGGTGTCCTCGAAAACGTGAAACAACAAGCTAGTTATTTTAAGAAATGGTACCGGAGCCGTTCGTTTGTTTCTTACTTCAAAATCATCCATCATGGAAAACATCGACCCATGAAATCTTTTCATCAGCCTAATCACCCGTAGAATCCGTACAAGCCTCGCAATAAAGCCGTTATAATAGATTTTGATAATTTTTGCTGGTGAAATCCACTAGATCCTTGGTGCCAAGGAGGGTAGCATCACTTTCCGTGCGTCTCTGAGTTGTTCAAACCTTCTTTGATCTTCTAACCAGTCCCCCATTCTCGTTAGTGAAATAATGGGACTGGATTATCATTAGTTAATCACCAAAATTCAATTAATACAGCCGTTTACAATATTAGTAACGAAGGTGATTCTTTGCAGCTTGATTCTCATTAGTGTGGATCCCTCGTGGTAACCTTTACCACATATCATCCAGATCTATTGGCCAAAGAAGTCGATTTATCTTTTGTTCCGTAGATCCCATTTGGTTTAAACTTTCGTAGAATTTAGTTCTATTTTCAAAATTGGGTAAAATTACAAAATTTCATTAAAATTAAATGAAATTTCAAATAAAAATTTAGTAATACAGCAACTGAAGGGATTTAATCCAGCAATCCTGTTCACCTGTTTCACCTAATTCTAGATCCCTTAGGGGTTTATAGTGTGGTTCAAGGGGTAACATAAGTATTAGCACCGTAAATATGGGGATCACGTGACCAACACATATTTACTCCGGTCTGATGTTTACTCGCGAGTACGAATCTCGAAAATTTTTTGGACAAGTAGATAGTGGATTAGAAACGATGATTACAAAATATTTCACCAATGTGGTAGTTAAATTCGACCCATTTACTACTGGTGGTAGGGCAGCTAGATTGTTTCTTGCCCGAGTGCCTTCCAGCGCCAAAATCAACTGCAAAGTATTGACAAAGACATCGACTGAAAAACCATCCATAGAAGTTACTTTTAAAGATAAAAATGTCATGAAAGCGGATCCTGTTACCATGAATATAAAAGAATTAAGAGATTACTTCGACACCCATTCCAGAAAATTGGCCATTCAAGATGCCATCAAAGAATAGTTGTATCATATATTAAGCAGTCGCATCAGGAATACAGCACCAAGTTGTTTAGAGTAGTATCACCCTAAGTTGGCAGTTCATTTCCGGGACTCAAGTCACTTTACAGGCACAGCATCATGTACATAGCCCTATCAATCGGTGCCTTCATAGTTTAGTTCTACGCTTTGGGTTTCAATAAAATTAATCATTATGACATGTATAGCAAGTTGATGGGTATCGAACGAAATGAGTGAATGAGGTATAAGAAGAAGAAATAGATGTGATTGTTAAATCAAAGAAATGGCACGCTTCATGGCTTTTAGTATCTGATTTATCTTCGTTCGTATCTGATAAATTGTACAGTTAGTTTATGTAGAATTGGTCTGATTTTCTGATTTTCTGATTTAGGAACATTGAAATTTGGACCTGAGCTCGAGTTTTCTTGATAAAAATTCAAAATAGTATAAAATGGTAATCCACAAGTCCAAGGGAATTAAAATCTTCACTAGGGTGGATGTAGTTACCATGTTATTGAGATCAGTGTTTACACCCAAGAAAGTGAATACAATAGTATCTGGTTAGGTACTTTTTAAGAAAAAAGTGGATGTTAAGTTCAATAGGGTAGGCAACAATTAAGGATGTCAGCATCACGATTGACCAATAACAAATCAGACACCTCTCTCAAGTTGTAGGTCAACGATCGTTCGTTTCCTAGACACTCGTGTGCATCTTTAGAATTAGCTAGTACAGGCGAGATGTTGAGATAATACTATTGTGAACTAGCGATTGCTTCAAACCGATTCTATCACAATTAGTGCCTTCATTGGGTTACGTTCAATTTATTTTCGATTGTGAATGTATATCTGCATCAATAGTTTTAGGGTTCTTGACGTAGGGGGAGGTTCCAGTCCAACTATTCAACGGTTACTTTGACGATAGAACGGCTATGATTTCAATTGTCCGATTCGAATATCCCACCTCGAGTGCAATTTTTGGACCAATGTTTTCTACAATTGTTTACTTTTGATTCTGATATCTTCATTTGAAAAAAGCAGAGTATTTGGCAAGATCGTAAAGCTTTGAAACAATTGTGGATTCACACAAATGCCTTCTGATGAACACATTAGCATGTACCACACTATTAAAACGATCCACAGTCTATCGGTCAAAATAAGTTAAACTCCGAATTATCTGTGCAGATCAGTCAACTACTTGATCTACAACTGAAGATCTTAACAATAGAAAAGTGCACAGGTTACAGTAGCAAGCATGCGGATGTGGTAACAATAACATTGACGTAAATTAGAAATAAAAAAATAGCACTAATGTCAAGAGCTATACAATAGAATTGAGACAATATGACCAAAGCTCATAGGATAACCAGCATCTTGTCAACCTTTTCGTAACACGACAAAACTAGAGGATTTGATACGGGTCAATCCTTGTTTATTGAAGACAGAGATAATTTTGCTCAATTCTATTGTTTCATACCTAATGAAGAGTAACCAATATTGCTGTTTGCGCTTGAGTTTACTCACTTTTTAGAACGTTGACCGTAGGCCTTGGTGGCATAGTCACCATCGATAACAATAACATCTTGAGGTCTGTAGTCATGCTTACCTGAGAAGTAGCTTTGCAAAATGTCCTTGACACCGTCAGCGTATCTAGTTTGAGCATCCAAAGAAGTACCAGAAATGTGAGGGGTCATGGCATTACCACCACCGTATGGGTTCTTCATGGATCTCCATGGGTGATCCTTTGGTGCTGGTTGTGGGTACCAGACATCACCACCATAACCGGCTAAATGGCCAGATTTGACAGCATCAGCGACATCTTGTTCGATACAAATGGCACCTCTGGCAGTGTTAACAAGGTAAGCTCCCTTTTTCATCTTAGAGATCAAGTTCTTGTTGAACAAACCCTTGGACTTTTCGTGCAAAGGACAGTTGATAGTGACCACATCGGATTGAGCCACCAAGTCTTCAATATCGAGGACTCTTTCAACAATGTTGTCACGACCGTTAAAGAGCTTGGAGGCTTCGTTCAACTTCTTAACAGCATCTGCAGGTAATTCTTGGTAATCGTAGTAAAGTAACTTCTTTGGGTTGAAGGCAACCAATCTTTCCAATACACGGTAACCAATTCTACCAGCACCAACGGTTGCAATGACCTTATCTTCTAAATCAAATTCTTGTTTTGCAGCCCCGGCAATATCCCAATCACCACCAACAGCTTGTTCGTGAGCAGGAACAAAGTTTCTAATGAGAACCAAGATGGTCATAAGGACATGTTCAGCCACTGAAACCACGTTGGAACCAGTGACTTCAGCCACGGTGATCTTTCTTTCATTAGCAGCGTTCAAATCAACATGGTCAGAACCAACACCAGCGGTGATGGCAATCTTCAATTTTGGAGCCTTGTCAATTCTGGTCTTGGTAACATAAGCTGGGAAAAATGGAGTAGTGATAATCACTTCAGCATCCTCTAATTCCTTGTCTACCTGAGACGAAGGTTCTGGATCCTTATCGGCAGTGGTCACCAATTCGTAACCGTTGTCCTCCACAAACTTACGGATTCCCAATTCATTTTCGATAGTTCCTAACAAACGGGATTCTTGTTTGGCGTGTTCACCACCAGTGTAAAGAACTAATAAAACTTTTCCTTTAGACATTGTATTTGATTTGAGTTTGTAATTGATATGTATTTATGAGATATTCAATTGTGATATCAAAACTACAGGCATTGATCTACTTTTATAGCTTATTGGTATCCGTATCCGAGTGATTTATGGGATAATCCGTGGGGTATAGTGGTTAAACTACATAATAAGGAAATTGTGCAACCCCGCCAAAGTCGGAGTAGAATCGGAAGTGATCACACCAATAGAGTGGTTTTTCGGTAGCAACAAACAATTATACGGACCCCCTAATCGGGAAGACTCCTATAGATCGTGACGGATTTACTACGCTGCAGCATTACAACATATTTGCCATCCCTTACTGGTCGAATTGAGTTTCCGAGCCTTTATACTGTTCCGAAAAATGACATTATTTGTGGGGAAACCAAACGGGATTATTGTGGTCGTGTATATTAGGTAAATGGCTCGGATCCTACCCCATTTTTTTCAGCATCGTTTAGGTAACTACACACGGACGGGTTAACCAAGCTACGAACCTCGATAGTCACTAATGGTTGGCTGCGAAGTGGTTGTCGTGACGGTTGGTGGATATGATGAGTAATGAATTATGGGGAATTTTTGGAATTCTACGTGCGAATATGGACTTAATTTTAATCTATATAACAGAATCACCAGATCTATTTGTTCTACGTTAGATATGATCTAGTAAATGTAGGTACTGTAATAAACTGAAACATGATCGATGTGTGATATTGGAGCAAATCGGTGAATTTGATTTGAAAAAATAGTCTTATAATCATTAGATCGGTGTTAGATAATAATTTGATGAATTGATCCGAGTGGACCGCAATTGGCTCAATTGGTGTAATTGGTTGATGGATTAGTCAGTAGATCAATTAAAGAAGTAAGCTAGACCTAATTACTAATTCAATAATGTCAGAAACTCCGGCAAATTAATTTTTCTGATATTACAGATTTTTTGTAAAAATATCTAAAAAGCGAAGGAGGGGTAATTTAAGTAGAGTGAATCGAGAAATGTTTAGAACAATAAGACTTTCTCAATTAAAACCGTATTTAACTTCGTAAATTGCTTAAAAGATATACCCATAAAAATCAATGAAATCGACTACTCTGCTCCGTTCGTTTTATTACATGTATTTCTGATGCTTAATGAAATAAATAGGAATAAATAAAGAGAACATATAGAACGAGTCCATAAAAGCACTCTAGACCTTTACCACCAGGGATGCAAGATGGCCGATAGTAATTAATCAAAAGCTAATTGTTTCTTGATCTCGGCAATGGCCTTACCTGGGTTCAACCCCTTTGGACAGGTCTTGGAACAGTTCATGATAGTGTGACATCTGTACAAAGACATAGAATTTTGCAACATTTCCTTTCTAAACTTGGTAGCTTCATCTCTGGAGTCGATTAACCATCTGTAGGCTTGCATCAACACAGCAGGACCCAAGTATTGTTGTTGGTTCCACCAGTAGGATGGACAAGCAGTTGAACAACAGGCACACAAAATACATTCATATAAACCATCCAACTTGGCTCTGTCTTCAATGCTTTGTAAGTTTTCACGGCCATCAGCTGGAGCAGTGTCTCTTTGAAGGTAGGGTTGAATTGACTTGTATTGCTTGTAAAAGTGAGTCAAATCAGGTACCAAATCCCTGACCACGAACATGTGAGGTAATGGATAGATCTTCAAGTCCTTGGTATTGTCTTGATCTATCTTGCACAAACAAGCCAAGGTGTTCCTACCACCGATATTCATGGCACAAGAACCACAAATACCTTCACGACAAGATCTTCTGAAAGTCAAGGTTGGATCTTGTTCATTCTTGATTTTCAATATGGCATCCAAGACCATAGGACCACAATCGTTCAAATCGACTTCGTAAGTTTGCATCTTTGGTTGCACTTCGGGAGTATCTGGATTCCATCTGTACACTTGGAACCGTTTCAATCTAGCTTCTTTTGGAGCAGCACTGGTAGCTAACCCTCTTGCGAATCTGGGACGAACAATATTTCTGAACATGCTGTGGTGTGTGTATGTGGAGTTAATCAGATGAAGGATGTGGAGGTGAGTCAGACTGATCTAAGAAGTATTAATAGGTGAAACCAACTAGATAAAGAGAGGTTTTAACAACATAAAAATTTTGGTCGGAACTTGCCCCGGGAATACTTTACAAATTACTTGGGTGTGATTGGCTGGAGAAAACGGGGAAATCACGTGACAGGATCCACGCTTGGCGAAATGAGTAGGATATGGTGGTATCATGGAAGTTACATCGGTAGTTTATCGAAAAGGGGAATCACAGTGATACGGAGTCGTATTTCAGTAAATCTATACTGTTATGGATGTATTCACCGTGCATGCTAGTGTACGGTCCTCCCGATTCCCGGGACCACCGCACGTGACACTCACTGTCTTGGACGGTATCCTCCGGGTTGGCCTGCACAGCGGTCAAGCGGTTTCTGGGGTGTGCTGCAAGTGCGCGCGCGTGTTATATTTTACATCATATTTAGGCTTCAATACATTGCTTGGCATAATAAGAAATTGGCTCACATCGGTGATGTAAGTGGTTGCAAAATATGAGCAGAGGCTCTAGCTGCAAATTGTACACCTTATACTGTTTATAAAAACTGTTTATCCGAACAGAACATCGGAATCACTGGAGATCCTGCACAATACCTTATGAACGAAGCAACCCCTGTTTTCATCATTTGTGGGTTAAAATCTATATACTATTTATCATGGTCAGCGATCAAGCGTATTACAAAGATGGTGTGAAAGAATCAATTTATCAGACACATGCCAACAGAATAGTTAAGAACTCCATTGATTTTGTGATTCCGTTAATTAAGCCCAACTTTAAAGTGTTGGATGTTGGCTCTGGTCCAGGCTCAATCACAGTTGATTTTGCAAACTACATCCCCCAAGGTACCATCATTGGAGTTGAGCCTACCCCAGAAATCATTGAAGTTGCTAATAAATTTAAAGCTGAGGCAGGGAATCCTAAAAACGTCACTTTTCAGCCTGGATCAATCTACCTGTTACCATTTGAGGACAATACTTTTGATTTAGTTTATGCCCATCAAGTTATTGTCCATTTGGAGGATCCCATTAAGGGACTTCGTGAGCTTAAACGAGTCACCAAACCCAATGGCTATGTTTGTGTTAAAGATGGTGATTTAAAAGGTGGGTCTATTTATCCTTCCAAGTATGAGTCCATCTTTAATATTTTTATGCAAAGTAGAGTTGAAAGCGGAACATCCGATCCAATCGCTGGTAGACGTTTAAGAGAAAAGGCCATTAAGGCAGGTTATCTTGTTTCCAACATTGACTCTGGAAGTTCTACTATAACTATTTCCAACTCCGATAAAAAAAAGGAATGGTCTACAATGCTCATGAACAGAGCCCAGAATAGTGGGGAGTCGTTGTCAAAAGATGCATCTAAGGATGTAGAACTTAAAAAAGCTGCCATTCAGATGTGGAAAGATTTTGCAGTGGATGATGCTGGATATATCGTAATGATCAGCGGTGAGCTCACTTACCGTAAAGAATGATGTATTGTAATGAAAAGTCAATACACTTACAAGAATTCTAGGAATACCTTGGACTTCATTCTCAAAATATAATATATGCATCATGAATCGATTACAGTCGATTCATTAAAATAAGATATCCGAATTATGCAAAACCAACGGTCTCTCAAATGAAGAACAAATTAATACCATAGGTCAATATCAATAAACGAAATAATTACTTGAAATTCGTAATAGAGAATAAAAATAGGCATGAATTGTCTCCTGTTTTATACCCATACTTTGTACAATGGCGAGGTATTCTTCCCAAGTTGGCTTAGGTAAGGTGCTTGTGTTAAATTTTCAAGATTTCATCGCACTGCCACAATCTTGAAAAGTTAACAATACTCTTTTTCAATCATCAATCGAAGTTCGCTTTCGAGTAAAGTAATTTCACGAATTATTCGAACCTTAGTAGCTGATCTTTATAGTGTAACTGACTCAGTGAACCATGCCGATCTCCGCTTTTCTCCGTGCGCCTTACCTCCTTTTAAGTCCGCAACACTATATAAATAATATGTTGTACGCTATTTGTAGACAATTGGAGCAATAATGGTAAGAGAACAAGTATATTACAAGAGTGGAGTCCAGAAATCACTTTATGACAGTCATGCTAGAAGAAATGTTACCAATTCCTTGCAATTCGTAATTCCGTTAATTAAGCCCGATTTTAAGGTGCTAGATGTTGGATCTGGACCAGGATCGATCACGATTGATTTTTCAAACTACATTCCAGAAGGAACAATCATTGGTGTTGAGCCAACTCAAGAGTTAATTGATGTGGCTAACGAGAAGAAGGCAGAGGCTGGAAATCCTAAAAATGTATCTTTTCAATATGGTTCAATCTATAAATTACCATTTGAGGACAACTCGTTTGATTTGGTCTATGCACATCAAGTAATTCTTCATTTGGATGATCCGACTACCGCTCTCCGTGAGCTCAAAAGAGTTACCAAACCTAATGGATATGTGTGCGTAAAAGATGCTGATTTGAAGGCCGCAATTGTTTATCCATCCAAATATGAGAAATATTTTGATATTTATGTTAAGCATAGAACCAGTGGGGCAAATAGCACAGATCCAATTTCTGGTAGAAGGTTGAGAGAAAAGGCGATTACAGCAGGATATATAGCTGCGAATATTAATTCTTCCACTTCCAATTGGACTATTGCAAATGAGCAGGAAAGACAAACTTGGGCATCTGTGTTTACCAATAGACTTACTAATGCTGAAAAATTACTTTCAGACGATCCAGTAAAAGATGAAGAACTTAGACATATGGGTATTAAGGTATGGGAAGGTTGGGTAAAGGAAGAATCAGGTTATGCGGCTTTTACCCATGGGCAATTTCTGTATCAGAAGGAGTCTAGTTAGATATGTTTTATGCATGTTCTTAAGCGAAGATAATGAGATATTGCGTATTTACGAAGAAGATGTACGACAAGCCAAAAAAACCAATCAAAAAATTTGATCAGTATGCATTACGTATTTCCCACCTATTCTGGGGTTGTATCCATATTTAGTAGATTAAAAATAATATGACATGACTATGACTCTTCCAGGCTGGATTTTTCAAAACTTTTTTCAGTGTTATCATGAATAACTTGAACAACATCCTCAGGATTATCAAGATTGGATTTAGGACCGTGGTAAAACTTGTGAGCATAAACAAAGTAATACACCAAGGATAAGATCCATACTCCCATGTTGATGACCACAGTGTAGTTCATTGAATTTTTATCAACTTTCTTGGAGTCTGGGAACATAGACATGACTATCACATAAATGAGCCAAAAAACGGCAATGAGATGAATTGTATTGTTGCCATAAAATCCTAAGCTGAATTTCCCCGGGGTAAATCTGCTTCTTCCTGTAGGAAGAAATGCCATGAGAATTGGCACACACCATGCAAGCATTGTTGAAGCAACCCCCAACGAGAATAGAGCACCCGAACCAGCCGAGCCAGGAATCAAAGTAAGCAAACCAAGAAGAAGAGAGAGAATACCAGCAAAAAAGGTGGCTCTAATAGGCACTTTCACTTTAGGATTCACATATTTGATATAAGAGTGTAATGGTAAACCATCATCTCTTGCAAAAGCCCAAATTTGTCTTGAAGCGGCTGTCAGAATGGAGCACAACATTAGGTATTGTCCCACACAAATAAGGGCCATAAATGCAACAGCCCACTTCTTTCCCAAGGCATCAAAAATAATTTGTGCCATAGGATTTCCACTCTTTGTGAATAAAACCCTCAGTGTATCTGCATCTTTGATACATGCAACTGTTAAAATAATTAAACACCAACCTCCAATTAATGATAAGAAAGTACTGTACAAAATACCAAAGGGAATTGCTCTCTGAGCATCTTTTGCTTCTTCAGAACAATGAATTACTGCATCAAATGCACCAATAGACCAAATTGCTGGAAGCCACGAGAGCATAAAAGACCAACCTTCGTCCCAAGTTCTAAAATTTTCATCGAAATTAGCAAATATGTAATGGGCATCATTGAAGCTATATTTTTTTGATACTCCGATGGGAACAGCAATGAAAAATAATACCAAAAGAAACATATTGGTGATAATCGAAAGAGTTTGTAATTTCGCTACATGTTTCACAGTCAGGGAACAAACAAATAAACTCGACACAACCCCAGCAGCAAAGACTCCGTATAATTTTGCATTGGTAACTTCAAATTCTCCATCCTTACTTATATAAACGGCTGACAAAACTTCAGTTGCAAAACCATAACCAATTGAACAAATGGCACCGCATAAACCGATGGAATTTGAACATCCAATAAGAAAACTCAATGGGACGCCAATGCTGGAAGGAGCATAATAGTTTGTATAATAGTATAAACCTCCACTAGTGGGAATAGCAGAGCCTAGAATAGTAAGTGAAGTAGCAGTACACAAGATGAACCACCCGGCACAAAACCATCCCCAAACGAATCCCGAAGAGCCTGCACTTAGCCCGGTGTTAATGGTTGAAGATATACTAGGAACCAAACCCATAATACTAACGGCAATACCACAGACTTGAAGGGTAGAGTACCCTCTGTTCAATTCCTGCTTGTAACCAATTTGGGCCAACAACTCCACATCATTTGCGGCTGCCCGTCCATCAATAGCCCGAACTTCTGATCTAATGGATGTAATAGCTCTCAACGACCTTACTGGTTCCATGACTTATGTTTTAAAACTAGTATTACAAGATGTAAAAATTAAGTGCAATTGGTACTTATAAGCACTCATCGGATTTGTCTTATCTCGACGGGCATAACCGAAAGGGTAGCCCATAGCGCCTTTAATCTGTCGGCCACATACGGCTCAAATGACGCAAAAGTCTCATAACTGGGGTATTCAAAATATGGATTTTTGAAGCCAGAAAACTTACAGTTATCACCATCCAGATAGATAGATCTCGTTAGATTAGTTTGCGCTATACATTCATATACCTTTCTTACGTTTTAATGGTTTCAGGAAAGGCCCTGATGTGTACCTAAAATTTGAACTATTTTTTTGGATCCGAATGCGTCGACGACATTTTATTACATGTGCGATGAGGGCGGTCGGAGAAGGCCAGTGTTGACTGGTGTTGGTTGTCTGTGTTCTCTAATTAGAGGACTTCACCGATGTTGAAGTCTGGGTTTTTGTTCCTATTATACCCCGTACATTGTGACCCCACATTCCAATGACCAGTTTTCATTTACATAAATAGATGCAAACCGGCGAAGGGGCCGCGCGGGCGTATTTTTGGTGTAAGGGTTTTCAGAGTTGATGCCTTATTCGGCTTACTGTTCCTTCTGCAGGTTAACGGATAAAGAGCACATTGTAGTCTGGGTTTATTGGGGTGGATTTTTATTGCACTCTAGGTTTTTTACTTAGGATACATCAGTTGATTACTTGTTCTAACTAGCTCATACAAATTGCATAACCTTGGTATTTCATTCGAAAGCTTCCCTGTATTTTTATAAATTTCACGTAGTACTTACACTGTCATATATCGTCTTTTTCCTTCAAGATATTCAACCTCCATTAAATTATGGTACTAGCCTTTTGTTTGTGACTTTTCGTCCATCCTTGTGTCTAGGTCAAATGAACCTTGATTTTCACCTTCGAAAACATCATCAAGGTTAGATTTAGGTCCATGATAAAACTTGTATCCATACACAAGATAGTAAATTAATGCCATGATCCAAATACCAACGTTGATCACACATGTGTAATTCATGGAATCCTTGTTGACTGATCTAGAGTCGGGAAACATGGACATGGTAATAATAAATCCAATCCATGATACAGTAGTGATATGAACTGCGTTTGTCAAGTACTTTCCGAGGTAAAATGGACCTGGCTGAAATCTCTTTCTTCCAGTAGGAAGAAGCACTAGTAATGCAGGTACTCCCCAAGAGAACATATTGGAGGCCACGGCCAATGAGAATAATGCTCCTGATCCAGCACTACCATTAATTAATACAAGTAATCCAACCAATAGCGAGAAAACTCCAGCAAAAAGAGTAGCTCTAATAGGTACCTTGATAGTGGGATTCACGTATTTAACAAAATTGTGAAATGGCAAACCGTCATCTCTTGCAAAAGCCCAAATTTGTCTTGAAGCTGCTGTGACAATTGAGATACTCATTAAGTATTGACCAACTGCAATGAGGGCCATAAATGCAACAGCCCACTTCTTTCCCAAAGCATCATAAATAACTTGTGCCATTGGATTTCCAGTGCTACTATCTAAGGTAGCGAGAGTATTACCCCCTTTGATTGAAGCTGCTGAAACAATACAAATAACCCAACCAAGAATCCAACAAACTCCAATACTTCCTAGAATACCATAAGGAATAGCTCTTTGGGCATTTTTGGCTTCTTCTGAGCAATGAATAACCGAATCAAAAGATCCAATGGTCCAGATAGCAGGCATCCATGAAAGTACAAAAGACCATCCCTGATCCCAGGATCTATAATTTTCCAAGGGTCCGAAAATGAATTTCGCATCATTAAATCCATGTTTAGAAGCACCAATAGGAACGGCAATTATGAACAACAACACAAGAAAAACGTTGACAATGATAGATACAGTTTGTAATGTAGCAGTATGTTTAGTAGTAAGACAACATACAAGAACATTAGACATAATACACGCAGCAAAAATACCGTAACATCTAGCGTTAGTAATTTCAAAGTCTCCATCGCGACTAATAAATACTGCCGATAGCACTTCGATAGCAAACCCATAGGCAATAGAACATATACCACCACAAAGCCCAACAGAATTAGAGCATCCGATAACAAAACTTAATGGCACACCAATACTGGATGGAGCGTAATAATTTGTATAGTAATATAACCCACCACTGGTTGGTATAGCCGACCCGAGAATAGTGAGCGAGGTTCCAGTACACATGATGAAAAAACCAGCAATTAGCCAACCCCACACAAACCCCGATGCTCCCGATTCGATTCCAATGTCCATGACAGAAGCGATACTGGGTAACAAACCCATAATACTGAAAGCAATACCAAACACTTGGATAGTCGAGTAATGTCTATTTAATTCTTGCTTATACCCGATTTGGGCCAATAAATCATCATCATCGGCCGCATCTTTGGCATGAATGACTCTAATTTCTGACCTAGCAGAAAGAACTTGTGACAAATGGTCTCCTGGGCGAGACGCAACCGATCTGAGAGTTTCCATTTTGGAGTTTAATTTGATAGGACCCGAAGAGGTTTAAATAAGTTTGCAAGATAATTCAAGATATGCATCATGCATACGCATTGATATAGATTGATCAAAAATTTGATTTTATTATTAAAAAATACCTGTGGATGGTAAATCTTTGCAACCAAGGCTCTAAAGCCCTTGAACGCCTCTCCACTTTTGAGAAAACTATTGCTTGGCTGGTGTACCCCCCTCAGTAGCTTCCCCTCGACCATATCATTTTCCAGTCGAGGACTGTTGGTTAGCAATCAATTCGGCTGCAACCGTCTGAATCCGGGACAGTAGCGGATACCGTATTTGGACATTTTAGGCGACGTTATCAATCCTGCAGGTCTGACAGGCGTAAACGTCAACGCAAGTGCCAAGCATCAGGGATCAAGCTCAGTTCTGCACCACAATTACAGAACAACATCAGTGGGATGTCCAATTAGTGTGATACTAGACATAGTATGTGTATGTAGTCTATTGTACTAGTTACCAGGGCATTATGATTTATTTTGCAAATTCGCATCAGCGGATATTGCATTGCGGAGAGTGATCCGGGAAAACCACGCTATCTATCCGGTATCGGGGAGATAAGGATTGCCGCAGTGCCTAAGGGACCAGATAGCACATCAAAGAAAATTATTCCTTAGCAAGAATGAGGATCTAATTTATTGAGAACTAGATAATATTAGTATGAATAACAAAAAGCCTCCAAGTCAAACTTCAGCACTGAAG
This sequence comes from Suhomyces ambrosiae, assembly GCA_030568575.1. Taxonomy (NCBI): domain Eukaryota; kingdom Fungi; phylum Ascomycota; class Pichiomycetes; order Serinales; family Debaryomycetaceae; genus Suhomyces; species Suhomyces ambrosiae. The sequence goes on along the minus strand of JAJMGA010000010.1, from coordinate 480,378 downwards.
AGAATCACCCATTGAAGACAGAGAAGAGCACGCTAGTGAAGATGCGATTGAGACTTTATTGAAAAATAAAAGTTTAGTGTTGAAGCGTTGAGGCGTATAGTGTTCAAGTGTATAGTGTACAAGTGTTCAAGTGGTGATTTAACGAGTTATTTTGAAATACTGTAGGCATATTGTAAATATCAATTAATAAATATTATGAACTCTCCAAAATGGTTATCCATTCCGAATATTTCTACCCCCCGCATTAGTCCTGCTTAAACAGGTGCCAACTTCTCTTTTCTGGGTATCAATCCAGCAGCATTGGCAGCAAAGCCAAGGCACCTACTCTTTAATTTGGTCCATGCCTGACTCAGATAAGAGTTCCCAAACAGTGGTGGAAGAGCTCAACTGGCAAAGCTCTTCCGTTGAGTTCTTGAAGCTTCTTGGTGGCCATTTTCATGACCTCGAGTACCGTATTGCCCTGCTAACCGCCGACTTGAAGCTGGCGTGTGATACAATTGCCGCCTCCAAGTTGACTATAGGGAATCTTGAGCTGGAGTTGAAGAAGGTACAACTTCAACAGACACAGAGAGAGTCTCAATGGGCAGGGGAAACAAGAGACCTTAAAAGGCTATTGCGGCAAAAGGAATTGGAATTAATTCATGTTTATCATGAAATTAATGAGATGAGAAAGCAGTCCTACAGACTTAAGTATGATGGCATGAAGTAATATGGTTCAGTTTAAGTAGAAGAGAGAAACGTGAATTGTAAGCAGGCTCAATCAGTTCTTTGTCCGGAGTATCGATCATTTTGCAACCATAAAACAAACCCTATTTGAAACTAAGAACAGGTAGTCTGATCAATTATTCTGCATACCATTTTATATCTTTGAACCATCTTGGTATTGGATTTTGCTATTTTCTTCCATGTCAATATCTTATTAATTTTTCATGCCAATAGTTCCGAGTTAAGCTGGCCATACTGGTTCGGTTGTTTGTTTCGTCTTCCACCTTTCTTAGTTCGCTACAAGACAGGTGGAATACCTTTGAGCCAAGTTATTACTACTATGGTAACAATTTTGCATCATGAATATTTATTTGATGCCTGAAAAAAGGAAGAATCACTAAATGGATTGTTCAGTAACAATGGATTTAGGTCTTAGAAATGATATTTATCTCAACTGATAAAAAAAAAAATGCCTAAGGCACACTTGTGGACTAAATAGACTTGCATGATTGAGGACTAGATACCTTCAATAAAGTCTCAGAAATTCACATCACGAACATTGGGATTGACGAACACCTCTCTCTGATCTTACCTCTCCTTTAATTGATCGCACTAGGTAATATTTCCATGGGGCTTCCTTCCTATAACCAATTAACCTATCCTATTTAGTGATATAATTAGATATAATACCTAGATCATTGCATATATAAATATTGGTCTTCCAGCATGGTTGGCTGTTGTCTCAAAATATTGGAAATTACTTTTTATATTTTTGAACGTCGATGATTTTATTTAAATGATAGAGATCATGTCTACAACCTGAACGATCATCACGTATAATTCATCTACAAACTTACAATCAATTTCTTAAAAAACCTAATGTCTTCTACAAAAAATACAATTTCTAAACCATTTCTTTAAAACCAGATACACCCAAATTACATATAAAATCGATTGAGTTCATCTTGAATACATTCCATCACCAACTTTAACGTTCTTGCAAATCCTTGATCGACATCCATTGATTTAAACCGATCTAAATAAGCCAAGGATGAATCAAAGTGGTGTATTTTTTCTTGCAAAGTTTCCAAAGTTTGACTGGTAGTTTTCTTGGTGTTAAGGGTCCCCAATGGGTTCTCGTTGAATAGATCATCATCAAGCATATCTTCATCCTCTTTGATTTGAATGTCAAACCCAAGATCTTCCGGCTGATCTGTATTAAAGATACTGGCATAGTGTTGCTCAATTGTCAAAATAAACAGATCTTGATCAATTACTTCGGCTAAAACCCCTTGATCTATATGTACATGCTGTCTGGAGGAAAGAGCCTTTTTCCAGTACTTTTTATCTTCTGTTGAATTGACTGAATTTAAAACTATTAGAAAAGATGCTAGGTTAAGGAGAAGCCTGGCCTGATCACTGTTGGATTTCTGATAATTCGAGGTCTCTTCAATGAGAAAATCTATGAGATGAATTTGCTTGTAATTGTGGTTAAGTAAAGAATGAATATAACTCAATTCTGTCAACTCGTAAACTGTTTTATCAGCTGTAGATTCGGGCTTAACAAAAGTACTGAGATATTTCGTGATTCCTTCCTTAATTTTAAAATTATGCTTCACTTCGACGTGTTTTTCGATGTAGTTTGGATCCATTACTTTGGTAACCACTTTTATGATTCTGTTGATGGTTCTTGAAGACAGCGAATCTTTGAGTTTCTTTAAAGTCAGCAAAATGTTGCTACCACAAATATTTATGACAATTTTGAATCTAATTACAGGAATTTCTTGAGAATTTTGCTTATCGCTTTCTTCTCCCAAAAGATCATCTCCATCATCATCTGTGAATTCACTTCCAAGATTAGACTTAATGATGGAAAATAAGATCTCCAAGAACATATTGTCGGTGATCGTTCTATGAATATTTATCTTGCATAACAACCACTTTATTATATTTAGAGTACAAGGAACCAAAAATACTTGAGACAAATAATCAATACCATTTGATAGAATTCGTGAATCGATAACTTTTGCTTTTGTAGCTATAATTGATTGTTGATAAATGATAGGAATCAATTTGTAAATCTGTTTGATATTGATAGACTTTATCAAATCATCCGACAACCCATCATTGGAATCATCGAACAATGCGTTAATCCAATCACCCATAAGACTATTGAAATTGGATATCACCGAGTTATCATCATTATCAGCCTCTTGAGTACCAGAAACAGCATTGTTGGTTAAGTTATCACCAAGTCTATAATATAAATCATTTAGATATCTTATCGTGAACGAGTTTTTGACGGATAGGTTAGAGTAGTCTATCTTGAAAATTTCTATAATGAAAGTAATTCCCAAAAGTAATACTCCAAAGTATGAATAAATGTCCTGGAACCTCTCATCATCGTCATCATCAAGTTTAAAACTATCCTTATCGGCATAATCTATCAACTTCGTCAATATGTTGACTGGATTCGAATTAAAAGCAATAATATTGACAAAACGGACATTACTGAGCATAGCCAAGAGTAAGCGATTCAATTTTTCCTGATCCTGGTAGTTAATTAAATCTTCGATTATGGTTTTAATAATTTTGCTTAATTCTAATTGTTTCGAGCAAGAATATTCCACCAAATCGGGCAAGCCAGCAATAAAATCAATTAAGCCAGATTCTTCTAAAGAAGTAAATTCAGTATTGACATTCAAAAGCTTCTCATTAAATGAACTTTGAAGATCTAGGTCAGCATTAAATTGATTGAGTTCTTGTTGCAATGATTTTTGAACGGCTTTAAAATCAACGGGAAAAAACTTTTGGTAAGTGGAAGGAGGCAATAACTTGTTAAATATACATGATTTGATGAAAGATTGTCTTAAATCGTAAGATTTAGTTGTACCTATATTGATAGAGCTGATTGAATTAATTGCTCGATCAGACAACGATTGGAATGCTGCTTCAATAGCCTTCTCTGCTTCTTCCTCTTTGGATAACTTTAGCTCTGAGATAATTACTGGAACTCTTGAGATTATGAAATTTTTCCAGTTGAACAAGAGATAGCTATAATCCTTGTTTATTATTGAGTGACACATACCCTTAAAAACAGCGCCAATAAATTCCACTGCGATGGAATATGGGCTTTTATTGATAGGATTACCTGAAGAATCATTACCGGTACAGAAATTAGCAATAAAACTAGAAATGAGTTCGTCATTGTTCTCAAATTTGAAATCTTTCATGATTTTGGTGAACCAAAGGAATTGTTTCATTTCATAGTAACCCGCGTAAAACCCAGTAGATAAATACGATGGTGCTACAGTTTTGAAGGAATTTGTAGCTGGAGGAGATTCGGAAGAATATGGAGAAGTCGATTCCACTTTAGCTGGGTTCAATGATTTTTGAGATAACTTTTCATCAGCAATAATCTTATTCAACTTATCTTTAGTAAGGATCGATTCACTCTTCCGGAACAAGAATTGTAACAAGCGTACGTAGTTCAATCTTTTCAAACATTTCAAGAGTTTGAGCAAGAAATCCTCCAAGGAGCTTTCCTTGGTGTAGAAATGATCTATCAAGTTACCCCAGAGCATGATGATATGATGGGCAAGCAACTGGTCGTAGTTATTACTATTCTCTCCTAGACCCGCAAACACAGAAATAGTGTACTCCTTGAACTGAGTATTGACCAAACTAGCGATGATATCATCATCTATACTACCAGCTTCATGAGCAAGAATATATTCCAATCTCTTGAGGTAAGAGATTTGACTGAGTGGGTCAATAGAGTTCAAATTTTTCCAGAACTTGACAAGTTGGTCAGATGAACTCAAGCATAAATGGATTATGAGCTTCACTCTGTATTCGTCGTTTTGTTTCTTGCTGAGGATGGAAGAGCCAAACGTGTTGAGAGAAAGGAGATAAGTAGAGTACTCTGCTGGAGGAATTGGTGAACGGGCTTCAAATTGGGTAATGAGTGAATTGAATGTCTTGAAAGGAAGACGTGTGGAAACGGCCCGTCTGACTAGTTTGTTTAGGGACGGGTCCATGTTACAATGAATTATGAACCAAGAGAGTCAGAAGATCTCACTATTGCAGTTTGGATTATAATTCAAGGGTTGTAGTTACTTCCAGACAGTGGGAGTGACGGTACTACTGATTGAAGTACTAGTTGGAATTAAACTATTGGGAGTAGTGCGAGATACGTTAATTGATTTGTCTATAATAAGCGAGAGCGCAGTGTTAATGAGCACAACTAGAATCAATAGTCACAATTGATTAAGTTATTATTAATCAATTACAAAGCAACTTTTGGTTTTGAAAATGCAACCAATATGAATAATAAAAATAAGTGATGCTTAACAGTGACTTCAATACTACAATTTTGTAGGAAGTAGTGAGTACCAGCAATATTTAGTCGTAATTATTAATGTTTATTAACCGATTCAGGACCGAAAGTATAGAATCAAATATATTTACCTCCATATTTCAGTTGTTAATTTATAAACTATATTTATTACTTCTTTCTTCCCCTCATATTATCAATTGCAGTAATACACACCTTAAAACCCCACGGTGGCTATAACTGTTATACGTTCCTCGAAACCTTGTTTATTAACAATCTGGAGTAGAGTCAGGAATCTCACAAAAGTATTTGCCATCATTTTGACACTGAACTCAATCAGGTTTTAAATTTGAAACAAAGAATTAGCGTTCTTCGAAGATAAATGTCCCTCCAAGTACTACCTACATCTCGCTTTGCTTTAGCTTGACTACGTCAACTCATCCTAAGATATATTCCTACCTAGAGGTCCCAGAAAACGAAATAAATTCTAACTGATAAAAATAATGAAGTATGATATAGGTCACAAAGTTTGAAAAGTCCGACAGTACAAACCAACAAATAAAAAAAAATCAACAAAACAAGCATAGAACTTATTTCAACCGGCAAACATATTTTCATCACTTATATGTCCAATATGGTCTAATAAAACTCAAAGTCTGACATTTGACAACTGTGTCAATGTCTAATAAACAGTCTAACATAACACGACGTATAAACGTCTACTAAAACAAACAACCAACAATATGCATAATGTAACAAATCAAATTTACCATAAGCTAGAACCGCCAAGACCCGAGAAAATGTGTGTATTATTAGCAGAAGACCCTAATCCCGTAGTACCTGCAGACAATGAATTTTGGTTCAGCCCCCAGATGGAAGTGGAATTATTAGAGGAAGTGGATGCAGGCAAAACCGAAGAAAGTAACGATGAATTTTGGGGAAGAGTGCCTGAATTCGATAAAGAGTTCCCACTAGAAGGTCCTGAATTCAATGATGAGCCCGTGGTATTCAAGAACAAATTAGGTGGCGAGCTTTTATCTGAGGAGATATTTGGAGGTAGCATGATTGGGGAATTCATGAGATTATTCGAGTCGGAACTGATAGAATCGAATAGTTTGAAAGGAAGTCCAACCTGCTTCTGTTGCGGTTGTCCACCAGAAATATTAGGCGACAGGAGCGACTGTGAACTTTCATTAAATAACAAATAGTTACTTTTAAAATCAATAGGCGTATTCATAGAATTAGGATTAACTGACGAGACCGTTTGGGGCCGAGATTCCGATAAAACTGAAGAAGAAGCTGATAAGTCAGAACCATCATTGTTTGAAAAAACTTGTGGTTTCTTTTGATACAACTGGTTTTGCTGTTTTTGCAGTACTTGTTGGAGCGATGGTTGATATCCACCCGATTGATAAACATTCTTTGGATTTGGATGGTACTGAGGTGATTGTTTCGCCATTTGCTGCTGAATAAGGTAATTTTGCTGCTGTTGCTGCTGTACTGCTGCTGCTGCTGCAACAGTCGCGAAAGCATACTTATTTTGTTGATGACTATTTGAAGAGCTATTATTGGCCGGATTTTGATAATAATTTTGATAGTTTCCATTATATCTTGAATAATAGTGGTTCAGCGAAGAAGATCCTGAATTGAGGGAGGCACCTGATGACTTGGGAATTGCGGAGATGGTTCGCTCAATAAATTCCAACTGGCTATTGAATGGGATCAAATCCAACTGTCTTTTTTCATAAGTGACCGGAGTTTGCCCATCGTTGTTGGGGTCTGACGACATGGTAATAATGCAAGAACGTTATAAGTGAAAGATCATAAATAGTTCGAAGGAACAAAATGCACAGAATAGGAACTCTAACGAATTGAAGGAGTGAGTTCTTCGAGTTCAAGATGTTATTGAATTATAGAAATTAGATAAAAGATCAACAATACTGAATGGTACTGACGGTAAGATATCCAATATGTGTAATCAACGTGAAATAACTATTAAATCAAAGGAGGGAACAGGCGGAATGAGAACAACAACTAAGTGATCAAATGACCAAAACTATAACGAAATGAACTATGACTGTGATCACGGGTCTTGGAAGGTCTTAATAAACTGTAGAATGTATTCACTACAGCTATAACACTATTGTAAGCGACTTTTCCAACTAATGTAATTGTATTTGGTGGAGGTCAACAAAACAATAAATAATGATATGATAGAGTCTTTTGGTGATGGCACTACCTTGGCTATTCCTGGCAGATCGGGAGCTCTATGTGAAGATATATAAGTGAAAGGTTGGTCTTTGGATGTTAAATGATAGTTGACGGTAAACAGTTTAGTGTCGTCGAGTCCAGTCGACCGGTCACGTGAAAAGCTTGTGAGCGTGAAGCACGTGAAAGCATCAGGGGTATACAAGAACTAAAGAAAGTTACGAGGCTAATGTCGACTATTGTTTCTAACGGGATTGATTTTTAAATCTGATTAGAATATGAATCATGCGAATAAATTTATAATATGATGGGATTAGGAAACCGGCCAGGTTTATTATGTACTGAAACACATAAGCAGAATATATTGACGTTTTACTTGGTGAATAAAATAATATTAAAATTGTTTAATAGTTAAAGCTAGTTTGATTAATTTGCACTTTATATTAACCGATCTAGTTAGGATAGAGATCATAAAGTTATGCAAATTTCATCTATGAATTAAGTCGAGTCCTCACGTGACAGCATACTGTGAATACGCCAGAAGAACTATAACAGATTTAATTAAATCATACTTATTACTCGCGATTTATACATACATTAGAAAATCGGTCGGCTATATCACAAATTTATATCCGGTAAATGTTGTCATGATGTTGTCACTACATTTTGTAGCTTGTATTTTGGTGTTAGTTTTGCATTCATTATCATGGCTAATTACTAGCAGCCGATCTTTGCCATTCGGGAATCCCTACAGACTCTGAAGATGATTCCTTGGAATTAGGGGAATCATTACTTTTGGAATCATGGTTGGTGTTATTTGACGCATTTAATTGCCATGAAGGAACACCTATCTTGTCAATATTTTTCTTAACAGCCTCACCATTAAGTCCCTCTGGCTTATTTGACTTATCTTCTTGTTCCTTATGTTTCAATTGCCAAGATGGGATTCCTGCGGCAGTCACCCCATCAACAGTAGAAGCAGGAGTAAGATCAGGAGAAGGTAACTTTGGCTCTTTCTTCTCTTCGTTCTTGGCCTTGGCTCTCTTGAGAATTTCCGAGGCCGATGGAATTGACGATACTGGGGCCAATTTCCTATCTGTTCCAGCAGCTTGAGCTTCAGTTCTACTCTTGAGCAATTGTTTTAAGGATTGTAATTCTTCGTTAATTTCCACTAACTCTTCTTTGATGTTTTCCTTTGTGAGCGACATGTTCTTCTCCACACTATTGCTCAAATTATCAATTTCAAGCTTCATCAAACGCAAATCATCATCGAATTTAAGTTTATCCTTGTTATATTTGTTCAAAAAATCGTTAACATTATCAATCACCACGTCTATTTCCTTTAATTTGGCTTCATTAGCATCTTTAATTTGGGCTTGATCCTCACTTAATTGTTCCAAAATTTTATCAATTTTGATAAACTCTTCATCAATCTTCTGTTTGTCTTGTTCAATTGAATTTTGACTTGGGGGGATGATACTGGGAATAAGGTACTTCGTAACCACTTGGTAAAGGCCGTAAGATACACCCGCAGTGGCAGTAGCCATTATAAAGTAATCCTTCCAAGACCGTTCAGGAACCGTTGGAGCATTGTAATAGTCAATTGGAGCAACTGGGGCTACCTGGGACGACACATGAGGGCTTCCAGAAACAGCTCCAGCTGAACTGGTCGTATTTGTCGTAGAAGCAGAGGTGCTAGAATCTCCTCCCGCTCTCTTAAGGGCCTCTTCAATTTCACTCTGGCTCAAGCCTTTGGACTCTAAAAACTCGATTTTCTTTGTTAACGGACTTCCATTCACGCTGGGATCCTTAAGGAACGACACAGCACTATTGATGAGCTCTTCGTTCATTGTAATCAGTTTCAACGATACGGAGGAGAGAGGGAATTGAATTTATATGAGTGTGACTTCCGAGGTTCACGTGAGGGGCCGAGCAATATATCAGCCGAAGGCAGGAAAGATTAACCTAAGTTAATGGGAGGCACCGTTAATTGTAGTAAGCTCAGTAAATCATAAATAGTTGTGAAATGGTGCTATACGAGTAGTTTTATATTTATTGGTACATTAACTTGTGTAAATAAATTAGTACGTATAATTTGTAATTAGTATTATTAAATGAGTAACTAAATTTCGCTGATGAGTCAAAGTATTAGGATAATTATATACTATTGAATATATCTTGGTTTGATCTTTGTATACTTGTTAATTTCGCTGCCCCACTTGTATTGGATTTTACCTTTGGTATTGAATATGATATTGTGGGGTATTGTGCACGTGAGCTGATTTGTCCGAGGATAGATTGGTGGTGTAAAATTTACGAATTTTTATAGAGACTGCAGAAGTGAACAGTAAGGGTATAAAGTAAGACCAACATTGATTTAATTAAATTATACTGTTAGTAGACCTGTTTGGTGCAGTATGTGAATATTTAATTTGATTTCGATGTCAAGGTTCTTGTGATATTTGGTCATCGAACCAATCAATTCTTGATCTTGAACTCATAATAGTCCTGTAACATTATCTACAACGTATTAGTTTTTATGTAAAATCCAAGAACTTTTGAAAATTCCAATTTCTGTAGTTTATCAAACTTACTGAGTTAATAAACAATCTATTAAGGGACATTGCACGTTACAGCGGTGAATCAAGCAGCTAAATTCAATCCAGTATAAAATGAATCATTTATTGTACGAGTTCAAAACGTCGGACTCAATAAAAAAAAATATTATACTTGTTGTTCATATATATTATATTCTTCAGAATAAATGAAATTTAGAAGACTTTATCCAGACTCTTAATATACATTTAATTAAAATAGTTCCTGTACTTTCATCTTTATATTTTTCATTATGAATATCATTATAAATAATGTTTTCTATAAATGTTGTCATAAATATTTCTCATTATAAGGGACTCGTAGATGTACCCGAGTCAACTTTCCTTATGTTATCAATATATACAAGTCTAACTTTCCAATACCTTCTTGGCCACACTACTCCGCAATAACTCCTCATATAAACACCAACTAATCCCAGCACTCAACCCCTTCCGGCTTAACCGCAACGATAATCCTCTAAACAAATTCTTAAACCCTCCTTGCTCTGCCATAAGCAATCTCGTTGTTTTCGTTATCGAGTTTTCTCCTGTCAATTGAAGTCGAGTTTTAATAGCATCAAATGGTGCGGTGATTGTAGTCGATACCACCGCAGCCAATACTGCTGCTGATGAGTTTACCACACCTGAATTGTACTCTTTGAATCCCCCGGGAAGAAGCAAAGGAGTGATTACTGGCATCATATCATTTTTAAACACCTCATAAAATAACACATAGAGTCCAGCGTAGGGACAGTCTCTTGCCAAAGTGGCCACAGAACCTTTAAAGAAGTTTTTAATCGATTTTTTCGATGGGGGACCTGCCAGACCTTGGTTTCCGAGGTATATACCTTCAACACCTTCGTACATTGAATTATAATTGTACATGTTCGATTCAAACCGGGTCTTTATCACCGTTACCGGCATGGTGATGAAACCTACAATGGCTCGGACCATAAACCCCGTGGCCAAATTTTCAAATGGGGTTAGTTTGGGAAGAACACTGGTGCTCAGCACCGTATCAGTGTTCACCTTTGCCTCTGCTAAAAAGGTTCTTGTCTTGGATAGAATGGTGAAGTATAGCCCCGCACCCACTGATGTTCTGAGGGTGGATGGCAACGCCCCCCGCCACAAATCTTTGATTTGACTGAGTTTTTTGAGCTCCTTGGTGATGGTGGTTCGTATTTGCACACCACTGACACTTTGCTGTTGTTGAAGTCTTGTTTTAAGAAGGTCAAACGGCTGGAGAGTCACTGCTGAGACGAGACCAGCGACACCACCAGCTACGAGATGGACTGTAGTTCCAGGACGTTGGGTTCTAGGAGCATCAGGTACAGATACCTGAGACGGCGAGGTGCCATTGACTATATCTTGGGTGTCATTGGTGATCATTGTGGCATGGGTGGTAAAGTATGATTACTGCGAGCTAACTTTAGCGAGCAAATGGTGAGGTAACTTTTCATTAAATAGCGAGCACTACCTCTAATAGGTGGTGCAACCGAGCATTTCTTGCGGCAGAGCTCTCATTAACTTATTAGGGGAAGCAAGTTCGCAGTACTATATTAGTGGACTGGGGGAATAAATATACAATAATTTCTTGTTATTTGGAAGTGGCATCTACTAGTTTTCCAAGAATAGATGAGCTGGGATTTCAAAGACGGTAAAGCCATTCCCTTCAATTGTAAGTTTCCTACAACTCTAATTAGTTTGATTTTTCAACCCTATTGTTCAATTATTCACAGAGAGAAGTTCTACTGGAATTTTCTAAATTCTAACGTTTAATTTTACCACTGTTCCTTCTAAATAACCAAAAGATGTTACTTTGGAATATCTGGAAACAAAAAAGCAAAACTGGTAGACTCAAAATTTGATTTATACGTGTATATCTTAATGTATACCACAACCACCAGTCATTTTTTGTTAGAAGGTATGCCGTTAATAATATCTGTTGATTAATGCTACTCAAATTTGACCTTTCAATTCAGATTTCTGGGGAATATTTGATACTATTCTCTCAATACTTCAAAATATCGTTTTGGATCCCTGATATCTTTTTATTTGAAACCTCAATTTCTTTATCTAGCCTATTCAACCAAGTGGACCTTCCACTGTCTTTGGCCATTTCATTTTCTTCAAAAATTCATCCCCCCTCTTTGTAAGCACCAACTCCTCATTCACTCCATCAAACTCCTCATTCCCTTCATCCCATAATGAAAGACTTGCTACCGCCATGAAAGCATGGAAAGGATCTGGCGATGCATCAGGATCTTTTCCAAATCCTCCTAGTAATTTATTTTGAGTTTTTTCCAAAAGATAATTCCTTGCTTGCTCCAAATCAAGTAATGATAGATCTTTACCTAACAACTTCAAACTTGCAGTGCTCCACCAACTATAACACGTATCGGAGAACTTATTTTCCCGTCCATTAAATCCACCCGTATCATTTGCTGCATTATAATATTCATATTTTTCAGTATAAAGCTCCTGTGGGTAATCCACTTGTCTGTGAAAGAGCCAATTGGCCGTCGTATCAAACTCAGGACCCAGGATATCATATCCTAACAATTTCAAGCATGCCAATCCGCAAAAAGTAAACCCTAGATGACCCTCATCCAACATATATGAACTGAAGGCTCCATTATAGGTAATTCTTGCTAATATAAATTCCACCAACGTATCAACTTCAATATCGTGAACTCTCTCATGAGCAGCCAACTCGTCATACTTCACCACATGCCGTATACATGCCGCAATGTAACATAACCTGAGATCTGTCTCGCCGAACTGTTCTCCATTGCTGGTGAGTGTGGGTACAAACGAACCCTTCGTAGGTCCAGATTTGACCTGGCATTCCAGGACAAATCTCATGATCTTATGACGATCGATTTTCTTGGAAAAGTCGTCTTCTAAGAGTAATAAATTAGCCAAACCAAAATAGGTAGCTGAGAGATTGGGCAAATCAAACTCATCCGAGTCCTTGAATGACAGAGTAGCCCTGAATGCGGTGAACTTGTTGTCATCGATGAGGAAGTCCGAGTATATCAGCTTGGTATGATACTGTTGTTCTTGAGATGAATAATGCAATTTCTTGATGAGTCCAAGACCGTTGAGACAGAAATATATCAAAGCTAGTTTGTTTGAGTCTTCTGATTGGAGGACAGAGGGCAACGCCTGGAGACACCTATTGAAGAACTTTTCATGTTTAGGGGTAACTAGGGACATGATCGACAGGGTCTGATGAAGATCTAGTTAATTGGTCGCGTGATAACCACTCTCGATATTCAAGTACTTTTTGAATTCAATAAATTTAGTAGTTTTGCGTTTGAAGAAAAATTCAGAATACTTAATTGTTGTTATTGCATTACCATGAAGGAATATTTAAGGTATTGGTCGGTAGATGTGCAATTTTTGGGCCTTCAAACTTGATGATTTTGAGACTGAACAATTAATATACAAATTTTTTTATGGAAGCAAGGAAACATTAGTTGACACTTTAACATTATAATTTCATGTGAGTTCTTATGGGCACAGAAAATATATAAATCATCATTTTCAACCTATCGTTTATAAGGATATATTTTATAACAGCAAAGACAACATCGAAATTCCAAAACTGTCTCAAGAAATCTCGACTTATTCCCCGACAACTAATATGAGGCCAATAATCCGTTTTTCTTGAAGGTTGTCATTGAATTTATGTGATATTAAGTGACTTTACATAACTTAGGTTGCAATCGCAGTCGCTTCTTTGTTATTAAATAAGATAAAGCCTTTAAATAACTGTACTGCTTGTACCATGGAGACCAGTTATCAAAAGAAGATCTTTACCAAAAGGATAGTTTAGAATAAAAATCTTCATTTGGTGTAGAGATATAATGTAGCAAAGTATTAATTAAAATTGCTTTGTTCGTGTTACTCCTCGTGTTTGCCTCCAAGTTCTATTTCAAGACATATTAATATTATATTAGCGTGTCCTATCGTAATCGATTTAAACTCTACAATGGTTAAATATTTATAAAAGGAAGTATATATTAATGGAAAAGAATGGGTGCAATAATGTGGGCTCTCCTAACGAAAAAATTGAATATGGTGTTTCAAATGGCTTCTAGAGGACGATTCTCAAAGGGGAAAGATACCTGGATCCTTCCGCCACTATTATATACGCGTAGGTAATTAGATTACTCAAGATATTATATAATTTATGGTTCGAACCACACGTGCTATAAACCGAGTTGGGTTAACTATGATCAGGGCCACGCACTGCTGATTGATAAGCGCTGACTCAGCATTCTTCGGACCTGTGGCATCGCCCAATTGGGAAAGGTCGCAAACTGGCTGCGACAAGAGGCTGTGTATAATCGAACTTCGCTACTAACGTGAAACTGACGAGTTACTAAAGTTTGACGCGTCGTCAGCCCCCCAAAACGTTGTCAGCCCCGTTAATTTCACACCCGAGTATTAGCTAAATAGGCCATATCAATATTATTGGAATATTTCATGGCATAATTGACAGATTATCGCACTAAATAAATTGAAATGTTTCAAGGCAATTCCACTACCCCTCCCTGTCATAAACTCACGTCACTGTGGACCCTGCTAAATCCGACAAGCTTGCTATAAGGAAACAGTCGACGATTGCGGTCACATAGTTGCTGGATTTAGTCTGCCGTCGCGTTACAGTGTTCTATGCAGCAACGTTCCCAATCGTCTTTTCTTTTCCCCTTAACTTAGTACAGCCACCGTGAATTGGCCCCACACTACGGTTTTGTACCTGACATCACAATAGGTTGATGATCTAGGCACCGAGAAGTGAGCGTGGGTTTTTAGCAAGTGGATAATGTGGCTATACCGGTTATGAAAAGTATAACACGACAGGCCGTGATCAACTCTGCCTCCAACCTAGTTGGAAGCCAGGTATAAATTGGCCCCGATTTCTCGAAGAGCTGGAATTGAAAAATCATCGATTCATCCCTGATAAATCAACTAATTAATTATAATACAATGAAGGTCTCCAGCTTAGCTTTACTATTATCTGCCTCCGCCGCCGTAAACGCTCAACTCTTGGGTAAACAAAGTGTGGGTGAACTCCTCAACAGAAGAGCTGGCTCCTCTGCCGAAGGTGGCTCCTCTGGATCCGACTCTTCTAGTGGTTCCTCTGGATCCGCTGGCTCTGGTTCTTCTGGTTCCTCTGGTTCTGGATCTTCTGGTTCTGGTTCTGATGCCTCCGGTGGCTCTGCTGGTTCCGGTGGTGCTGTTGCTCAACAAGGTGCTTCTGGTGCCGCATCTGCTGCCTCTGGTGCCACTGCTGCTGCTGGTTCCGCTGCTGGCTCTGCTACTAGCGGTGCTGCCTCTGCTGCCTCGGGTGCTTCTGGTGCTGCTGCTTCTGGCGCTTCCGCTGCCTCGGGTGGTGCTTCTTCCGCCTCAGGTGCCGCTGGTTCTGCTGCTTCTGGTGCCTCTGCTTCTGGATCCTCAGGTCTTTCTGCTGCCTCCGGCTCTTCTGGTGCCTCTTCTCCATCTGGTTCTTCTGGTTCTTCTGGTTCTAGTGCTGGTGGTTCTTCTCCATCTGGCTCTTCTTCTGGTTCCTCCTCCTCTGGCTCTGCCGGTGCTTTACTCGGTGGTTCTAGCTCCTCTGGTTCCTCTTCTTCCTCCGGTGGTTCTAGCAAGTCTGGTTCCAGCTCCAAGTCCGGTTCTAGCTCTGCTGGTTCTGGTTCTCAAAATGCTGGCTATGGTTTGGCTGCTATTGCTGCCGTTGCTGGATCTTTATTAATCTAGACAACTCGGGTATAAAATGATCTGTTTGAGACAGAACCTTGGGTAATATATTTCGGATAATAGTGTATCAATATAATAATGATCACATAATTGTTGTAGCTGAAAATTGTAGTCGAATCTGTTTTTTATCTATTGCAATACTTGAAGAGGCTAAATTGAGTTCAAATCATGATGTATTGAAGTTAAATTTATTACAGTACTTCATTGTTTGTCTACCTATTTTAATTAGTTCATTAGCTTCGCTTTTTTCAAAAAGTCTCCTATAAGTTCTATTATAGTCCTTTTATTTGAGGTTATAAACCTAGCAATTGTTTCATATTTACCTCGAACGATTGCAAATCAGTAGCTTCATTTTGATTAATAACCGAAATGATCACAGGCAATTCATTAGCGGTGGCTGGACTTACCACGGTTGAATAACAATAAAAGTTATTCTTATCTTGTAATTTATACACAAATTCATTTTTTTGGTCAATTAATCGTTTAATGTTAACACTTATATCCTTGAGCCAGTTTCTTTGAACGGGTACGAATGCCAGTTCCGACTTTTGAGCCATTGCTGTATAGGACTCGGAAAGATATTCACCAAACTCAAAGCTAAAATCAGCCAAATTGATATTAAGTCCACATCCTAAAAATTTGGTGAATGCTTCTTTTAATGTCCATAAATGATTAAATATAAAATATCGTTGTTCCGGGGGTACTTTCATCAATTGATCGTACTCTCGAGTGTGGAACATAGGCGAAAATTGACTCATGAACTCAGTTGGTGATATACTTTCTTGTAGAGAATGTGAAAGATCAACCCCAATAGGACTGTTGGAAGAAGAATACTCCACTACAACACTTAAAACCTTATTCGAAGTGCTGGAATTGAATTGAAGTGATTTACCATTAATATTCAACAACGGCTTTCCATATTTGTTATGGGAAAATCGAATCGCCCTCCATGGTTCTTGATCGGTTCCATGAATTAGTCTGTTTAATACCACTCTGGTAAATAGAATAGAAATTAATGTCTTAATCCTGTGACTTCTGTTCTTTATTCCAAGAACTTTCTGTTGATCCTCGAGACTTCCAAGAAGTCTGATGACCATTTCAAAGTTGAAATCATCTTCAAGGAGCTCTAATAATTGGGTTATTTCAGCTGTGAACACCAAGACAGTACCATTTTTAGTGGGAATGGTTGACATGAAGCAGATGCAGTTTTGATATGTGAACTAACCTTTAGATTCTATTGATGATATCAATTAAATCATTGAATGGTAGATGCAAATATGACTCTTCTCGGCAAAAAAATTGATTATCATATCAGGTCGTGCGGATCAGATTATGGGGCATTTACTCTACGGACTTATTGATAAATAACATCTATTAGGAATTCAGTTTTATAAAAGTATTACTAAGGATTTTAATAATATCCTAACGATCCTTTAAGCTCATAGGGGTTTTTCAAGGAGTCTTCATACACTTCTTTCACTATCTTAGTAATTTTGTCAATACTTTCCTCGCTTTGTTGGAAGTGATAAGCAATACGGGCTGGACTTGCTTTAATACCGTATTTTTCAGCTAATTTGTTAAATAATACCGGGCTCATTTTGTTTTTTTGAAAGTCAATAAATACAAAATTGGTATCTACAGGATGAACCAAATGAATATTATGATCCTTGCACCATTGACCCAATTCTTTGGCCCTTTGATGGGTATTAGCAAGTTTTGGAAGGTTCTCATCAATAGCAACCACTGCCATGGACGCCAATAATCCACTTTGTCTAATGCCTCCACCATTTTGTTTCTTGAAATGATTGGCCTTGTTAATAAATGTCTTCTCACCAACCAATACGGAACCAATGGGTGCACCCAAGGTTTTGGAAAGACATAGCGAGACACTATCAAAATACGAGCAGTATTCCTTGATGGAAATTCCGGTTGCAACGGATGCATTCCAGAGTCTAGCTCCATCAAGGTGCAACTTCACGTCATTTTGTTTGCAAAATTCCGAAATCTTTTTAATCTCTTCAATAGGAAAAACCATACCATGTAACGTATTCTCCAAAGAGATCACCTTAGTAGGAGCACCATGAATTTCACCATCATCAGGAACAAAATTAGGAATAATGTCGTCTTCCAAAGTCAAGTAGTCTCCATTGGCAGGTGTAATTGTCTGCACCATTGCTTGTGATAATGTAGCCAAACCACCAGCTTCATTACTAAAAACATGAGCTCTATAATCACACAAGACAGCATGTGGTGGCTGGAACAAATTAGAACGGATTGCTATCTGATTCGAAAGCGTACCGCTGACACAGTACAAACCTGCTGGCTTACCTGCCAATTCAGCTACCTTGTTCTCTAATTCGGTAGTGGAAATATCTTCGTTGTACACTGCATCACCTAAAGTGGATTGGGCAAGCGATTGAATCATGGATGCCGTTGGAGTGGTGAAGGTATCGCTACGGAATTCATTGTGCGCAGGGCTCTGGGCGGAATAAACAGAGAGGTCCATAATGACTATAAAGAATTGGATGGGGTAGGGACTTGATTGGGTATTAGTTTCGAAATATATAATCAAGTTGAATGGGGTATTATGCGTAATACTGATAAACGAGGTCACGTGATCCTCCTATAAAGAATGTTTTCTTCATTAAATTTTCAAATTTACAATATTTACAGACTCAAGACATTCAACTACTAAAGCGTACAATTAGGTCTGTTCATTCGGACAGTGTCTACATACAACCTGGTATAGACTGAACTGCGCGGAACTTAACCGCGATCAAATGCGGGGCATTGATTTGCGCGGGGTCCAATTGCGCGAGCGTTCACAGTTGAGAAATTGGCATAGATTTGCGCGGGTATCGGCCACGCATACAACTCCCCTTTTGGGAATACCGCGGGTCCTCTGCGAACCCTCACTAGAGAGTTCAACCCATTACCACTGGTATAGGTATGGTGGACCAGTCATGGTGATAGATCAGATGGGTCGTGTGTAAGCATGCCACTTCGGCTGTAATAATTATCCCAAACCACGGACTATCTGCAGTACTTCGCCGGTTGCTCCCCCTCTTATCAATGTGTGAGATTTAGCGGCTACCGATAGGGTATCTAGAACCGGCGGCATATAAAAGGCCCTAGTCCCATCAATTTTAATCCAGATCTAAATTCCTACTCCATTATGTCCCTCCCATTAGAATACGAAGTCACCCTTCCAGATGGTAAAAAGTACCTCCAGCCATCTGGATTGTTCATCAACAACGAATTTGTTAAATCAAAGTCCGGTAAAACTCTCGAATCCATAAACCCTGGAACCGGTGAGGTCAACGGAGCAGTTTATGCTGCCGAAAAGGAAGACGTGGACGATGCCGTCAAGGCTGCCCGTGCTGCATTCCAGTCCTGGAAGAAATTGGATGCTGTCAAAAGAGGTCAATTATTGTTTAAATTTGCAGACGCCATGGAAAAGGAAGTGGAATTGATCACCTCCCTTGAAGCTTGGGATTCTGGTAAGACCAGGGATACCAATGCCATTGGTGATGTTTTGGAGACCATTGAAGTCTTCAGATACTATGCAGGCTGGGCTGATAAGATCCACGGTAGAACTATTCAGACTTCTCCTAGAAAATTAGCTTACACCATCCATGAACCTATTGGAGTTTGTGGTCAGATCATTCCATGGAACTATCCTATTGAGATGGCTGCCTGGAAATTGGCTCCAGCTTTAGCTGCAGGTAATGTGGTGGTTCTCAAGACTTCTGAAGTCACTCCATTATCATTATTGTACCTCGCTAAAATTTTCAAGGCAGTTGGTTTCCCTCCAGGTGTTGTCAATATTATCACCGGGTTTGGTGCTACTGCAGGTCAGGCCTTAGCCGAACACTTGGATGTTGACAAGATTGCCTTCACTGGTTCTACTGCTACCGGAAAGCTTGTGCAAAGAGCAGCTGCTGTAAATTTAAAGGCTGTAACCTTGGAATGTGGTGGTAAGTCGCCATTGCTTGTTAGAGCCGATGCTGACCTCGAACAGGCTGTCAAATGGGCAGCTATGGGTATCATGTATAATAATGGTCAAGTGTGTTGTTCTACCTCCAGAGTGTATGTTCACGAATCGATCTATGATGAATTTAATAAAAAATTGATTGCTCATGTCCAAGAAGAATACATCCAGGGAGATGTATTCAACTCCAAAGCTGTTGTTGGTCCTCAAGTGTCTAAGGAACACTACAACAAGATCTTATCCTACATCGATATCGGTAAAAAGGAAGGAGCCAAAGTGCTTCTTGGTGGTGAAAAGAATTCCGATGGTGATTTGGGCAAGGGTTTCTTCATTAGACCTACAATTTTCACTGATATCAAGCCAGATATGAGAATTGTTAATGAGGAAATTTTCGGTCCGGTTGTAGCCATTGGTAAGTTCTCTACTGATGAAGAGGCCATCAAATATGCTAACCAAACTGATTATGGTTTGGGTGCAGCCATTTTCACCAAGGATGTAGCTATTGCCCACAACTTGGCACATGACATTGAAGCAGGAATGGTGTGGATCAATTCTTCTAATGATTCGGATATCCACGTACCTTTTGGTGGTGTCAAGTCCAGTGGCCATGGTAGAGAATTGGGTGAGTACGGGTTGACTACATATACTCAAGCCAAGGCTGTCCATGTGAATTTGGGAAATAAGCTCTAAGTACATTTATACTAGTAGAGCTTATAAGAATGTTTAGTAATAGAGAATCTCATTAGTATAACCAATTTATGAATTATTGGGACTGATTTGTAGCTAATCTGTGCTTGAAGCGGGATAAGTAGGATTGGACTTTTAACATTTGACTAATAAATATATAAATGGATTGAGCTAGAATTTCATGGGGAAGCTAATTTCATGGGGAAGCTAATTTCATGGGGAAGCTTCAAAAACAAAACAGCATAATGAAAGTACCGGTCAGGTTTATCTCAAGGGTTATAACATTATAATAATAGCTGCTAATTGAAATTGGTAAATTTACAGTCTCAACAAGTCTATATACTTGAAATGGTTCTATTGTACGCATTACACTTTATTGGAATTTTTATGTGTATTATTAATCCGTTTGGGACTGTAGGCTGTTCTCGGTCTAGCATTGCCGGAAGATCCTTTCCGGTTGCATTCTTTCGCTGATTAATAATGCTTATTCACGTTCTTTCTGCAGGCCACTACTGGAAGGTATAGACCCTTGCGGACTTAACCGGCGTAGCCAACCTGACTGGGCTAACCAACCATTAAAATCCACACCTCAATAGTTAAAATTACAGCGTGCCCAAATTTAGACTCCACTTAGTTACCCAATACCAACTGGATAAATTTCACCATCTCACTCCGATTACTAACAATTACATAACTAAACTCGCTCGTAAATCCACGCTCATGTTAATTCATATGCTGTACCAATACACTTTAAGCTAGCCAAAATCTTCTCTAACTAGCTGGTATTGTTTAACCCCGTAGCTTATTTGTATATCCCACTGTTCTCTGTTCTTCGCTAACTTGTCTTGTTAGCTGGACCAAACCATTGCTCGTATGTGATTCACCGAGACGATGACATCACACTCGTAATTCCGTCATAGGGGTTTCTATTTTGTTGTCGTTGACCCTTTCTTGATCAACTGTCTCGCTTTCCGCTACTACCGTACTCACTACCGATCTCTCCGCCATACCTCACAATACCCCTATAGATCTCACCAAGCAAGACTCACCGTTGAATAACTTCAAATTAAACATCGTACTAATACTCACTAAAATACTACTGGAGTTTCAAACACCCCGCTGACCATACTTGATTTACTGCCATCACTTGCTCATTACTAAGATTACCAACGGTCGTGCGACCCCCACCACAGCAACACTATAAGACCACTATTCCCTCCTTCGTCTTCCCCAGAGATGGTGACTCAACCTCCCCCACCTCCAACTCCGTCAATCCCGACGTACGACTCCTACTTTACAGCATGGGAGAAACTGGTGGGTTCAGGACCTCACCAGAATGACCCCTTAACTCCGTTACCACCAGACAGATCACTCCATTTCCCCCACACAAGTCCTCCAAATATTCAATATGACACCAATAATATGATGGTACCGTTTTCAAAGAGACGATTTATCCAACCTCGGAACTCCATCCTTAAGAGGCTTTCTCCGTGTGTAATTCATGAAATTTTGAAATATGTGAGCCAATATGATTTGGTTAATTTACTGACTACCCATTCGGAACTATATCCATTGGCAAGGGCAAGACTATATAATCGTGTCACCGTGAGTTTAAATGTAGAATTTGCGACCAAATACTCGAATCACCGTGATTACGTGATCGAGAATGGCTTGACATATATGGACAGTTCACTTATTCTAACAGTTGAAAACCTAGCTAAATTCCTCAATTCTTTACAGGTAAATCCAGATTTGGTACAAAACGTTAAAGTATTCGTATTTGATAAGTGTCATAATGATCCAGCTTTCGATATAAGCCTGATCCAGTCGAAAATTATCGAATTTTTTGGTTCAAACTCCGAGGTTATCAACTTTCTCCATATCACATTTATTGATTTCTCTCAGGGAATCTCAAAATTGACCAAGTTTCTTAATAATAAAAATGTTAGAAACAGAATATTCAAGTTGTTTGTGACCAAAACCGAGGATTTATATCTTCCAACTATACCTAAGAGTCTAACTAATTTATTTCTCATGTTGGATGAAGTAGAATTGATGGAGGAAACAGATGAGACCGATGAACAGGGCAATTTAGTGATACGAAAAAAACTGAATTTATTTGATATGACCAAATACCCCTATAATTTTTTTGGTTCGCTCCAAACATTGACGTGTAATACGAACAATCAAATTGGACTCGAGATTTTAAAGAGTATAAGGCTTTTTGATGAAAGTATGAAGTTAAAATTACGGGAATTGACTGTTTTTCATTGTCATAAACTGTTACTTGATGCTGGTCATGATGATTCTCAGTTTTTTTTGGACAGAAAAAGCAACTATGACGATAAAAACTTTGTCAATTTCATGAATTCGCTAGATAAGCGTTTATCATTCAAATCAATCCATGAAAAGGTGGAAATCACTCATTTATCACATCTATGCTTGAAAATCGACTGTGTCGATAGGTGTCATACTTCTTGTCTTTGTTTTGAGAAGTTTTTTGAAGATTTTGCAGCATTTTCAGAAAAAAATGATGGATTACCCAATCTCCGGAGCTTGGGATTAGAATCTTTTCCGAATCTTGAATGGTTAAGGCCCCATCAAATTTTAGAGAATGTTTTGACACCAGTAGGAACGTTTATTAGGACCTTGACGGGCCTTAATAAATTGTCAATCGATTTTTCTACTCCTGGATTTAAAATGTTTGATAGCACTATGGGGATGTCTACTCTTTTATTAAACAAATTGAACGAACGATTGATGGATGCTTTTTTCTTGTGTTTATTCACGAACAGTCACAAGAAATTACTCGAGGGCTTAAAGACTCTTCAACTTCCCGATTTTATGACTTCGTTTATCTATTACAAGCCTGACTTTTATGAGTCCTTATTACATACCTGCAAGTGTTGGGGATGTGATTTGGTGCTTAGAAAATTGAAGAGCATGTTTTATCCGATTCATGATATTGAAGAGCAGGATCCAGATCCAGAGACTAGAGTCGCAAAAGATGGCGCTCATATTGCTGGCGAGTCAGCGTACTATCTTATTGGCTATATGTTGGGTAAATTACAAGCAGATCGAGAAGTGTGCGTCCCTATCAAAGAAAAGACCATTCATTATGGTAGTTACCCTATTTATAAGGGTCTGCCTCATACATTGCATAGTGGGTTCCATGTAAAAAATCAGGAAACAGGAGAAGTGTCTGAAAAATGCTGCTGCGATTTGAAAAATGACCCCAGTGGCAAGAACCCCACCAACATTGATAACCTTGTGACCACCTACATTGTACATCAATTGGAGCCAATTATTCGGTACTTTTCTATGATATTTTTCAAGTTGGATAGCATTATGATCCATGGGATTTACTACCAGTATTGTCGCGAAAATCGCCGGTTGATGCCTATCTTTGATGATTTCCAATATCCAGCCGAATTTTTAAAAGAGGTACAAAAGCAGATCAATGGAGATGAGACTCCAGACTTGCCATTTGGTAGTTTTAAAAAGAGCTTGTATCCCGACTAGACGATTTTTTTGGGAATATCATTCAAACAATGTACGGAAACAGTTGACTATTTTTGGAAGGAATGTAGTTGCATAAAAGTATTATATGAGGATCGGCAAGATTTGTTCTATGCATCGTCTAGTATGCGGATGTTATAAACATTCACCGACACTACATAGGGTCATTATGAACGATTAGGATCGATTTACCAGGACAGTTACGAATTATGACACATGGGTAATGTGGGCATACTCATGGCAGAGTATATAGATATAAGTGGTTAAATGGGTTAGTTGTAATTATATTAACGGTGAGTAATGCACGATTAGCGAGAAATGCACCGAGAAATGCACCGGAGAAAGTGTTGCAGATACCGAGCCGAAACGATCGTGTTGACTAAACTTTAGCCTACGGTCAAAAGAGTTTGTACTTGTGATGATTCTCGAATCAGGTAATTGTTTTCGGATGTTGATGTGGGATTTAGCCGTGGGTCTGTTGGTAATAAATTTTAGTCTAGAAAATTCCTGGGAATAACCAAACAAAATGGAAGCTACTGCATGTGATCCACGGAACAATAATGGGGATAGTCCAAATCGTGGTACAATATCATCACATATAACATCTCAGTTAAATCAATACTCCCATAATTCACTCAATCACTTCACTACTGTTTGTAGATACAATTCACAGGATATAGTACCACAGATGTCACCTGATCTACCCCTGAACCCAAAGTGCATTGCTACTGGATTACAATAACCTGCCGGCACCCTGCGCCCGACGACATCCACCATTCTCCGCAACCGCAAAACATACGCACCCGCCTTAGTTACAATAATGTCTCTAGTTTATGCTGTCGCAATATCTAATCTAGTTTAATCATTGTATTAAAATCAGTCTTACTATTGGCATCATCTCTCATTTGTTGATATTTTAACCATATCTATTGGCAACACTTTTCCCTACTGAAACCTTTCCCATCACTTCTTGGCTTCACCAATAACCCGCTTGATCACCTCCAAAACTCGCAAACAAATCTTCATCCTCTTCCCTATCTTGAGATCGCACTATCTCCTATCGAGGATCTTTGGTTGAACTCTCCTTACTTTCTTCTACCTATTTTCAATGGACCCGAACAACCCATACCATCTCTTTCTAGTGCATCTCTTTGGATACCTTAAGGAGAATGGTCACCATGACTCGGCAAGGTCGCTTCTTCAGGAGCTCTCCATCAACCCCAATTACGGCTTGAATCCCGCAGACCTCAAAAAACTCTACACCAACGCCGGTTCTGATGCCTTTCTTCTCGAATGGTGGTCTCTCCTCTGGTCCATGCAGTCAGGAATGGACCCCAAAGTGAATCAGGTATTGAATCAACAATTACCGTTTGCCCAGCCATTTGGCCAGCCGTTTGCCCGGCCTCAAAACCCTGTTACTATACCTGAAACCATGAAAATGCCTCCTCCCACAAGCGTAAATCGTTCTACAAATGTGAACCAATACCAACAACAGCTTAGATTACAACAGATGAAACTTCAGTACCAACAACAACATCAACAGCATCAAGTCCAGAGGCCCCAACTGCAGCTGACCCAATTACAGTCCCCCTTGCTCGTGAATCAACAGTCTTCACCTACAATTTCACAAGCCACTAGTGATGCCATAAACGATTACCAGAAAAATCTACAACAAATGGAGAATCAGAATAATTTCCAGAGGAAACAGTTTTTGATGAGACAACAACAGCAGCAAAATCAAATGAATCATAATCAGCATCCACAAAACCACCCTCATCCTCAGCCGGTTCAAAATCAGCATAATCAGCATCCTCAACAAAATCAACCCCAGAATCCTCAAAATTTCAATCAATCCTTCCAGCATCCTCAAAATCAAAACCAAAATATCCAAACCCAGCATCAACAGCCTCCACAGAGTCTCCAAAATCAACACAACGTCAATCTCCAAAATCAAAAGCTCCAGCAACAGAATAATCAAAATCAACACCTTAACCAGCATCAGCAGTTTCAAGTAAATCAAAATGTTGATCAAATACCGAAAGAAACACTCGCTAGCGGCAGTCCTCTGATTAACCACCAGTTTCTCCATCAGCCCGTAAATCAACAGTTTACATTTTCTCAAGGACAAAGACAATCTCTTAACGCATCTGCATCAGCAGTCTCTATCTCCCCCCATATGATCTTGGGGGATGATCCTACCAAGGGTGATAATCATGAATATGCTAGTTCTGCGTCAAACAGCAGAGGGAGCAGTGCATCAGGAAATAATATAGACACCCCAAAGAGTTCCATAGGATTGAAGGATATGGGACTCTCCACAGATAGCCAACAGGCTAATTTACAATTTCAACTACAGCAAAAGCGATTAAAATACATCCAGCAACAACAAGCTCAGCAAGCTTTCAATCCTGTCAACGGGAACATTCGAATGGGTAACAATGGCAATGTCAATGCAGGGTTTGTAAACCCTGAAGCTCAGCTTGGAGGACACATCAACGGTGAGGTAGCAGACGAAATGGAACTCAAGGATGCAGCATTACACGGAATCAGTGGAGCATTTGTCGAGACCGACTGGTTTACCCTGTTAGGATCTGTTCCATAAACCATGATATTACCATTGGTGCATGTGGGCCAATTATATATTCAAGAATATTTCTCTCCAAGAATTTCATAGCCATCTTGAGATCGGCCGTGTTGGCCAAACCAATACCCCGATTGCATCGTCAAGAACTAAAAATACAAGAATTTTCTTGTCGTGAATTCCGGGTCTGCAATTTAAGAATCAGAATAATCTGGTTCAATTTTAGCCGATTGCCCTTTAAAGTTCTGTATTAGTTTTCTGCCTTCTTGGTTGTTACTTTTGAACAGAGTTGTCTGCTTAATTCGGGCCGGAGTCTCTTCATAATTTGAGAACTAGCGAGTTATTCTTCATCATTGGCTGCCTTTATGATTTTGTGTTGGATTGTTTTCACTTCCGCAATTGTAACATCATAAACAATGTATTATTCAAGGTTCTTTCTATGTGGCATAGTTCTATTCTTTTTTTACGTGCTCCACATTTCAACTAAAGCTTTCGCTTATTCTCCTTTCCCTTCGCTGGCATTAACTACCATACATTGCATAATACACAGACTGGCCCATTGCTTCTTGCCCCATCTGTAGCTTTTAGTACTCTTTACCCAATTAGGTATGTTGGCCGCGGAAATCTGGGGTACCTGTCACAAAACCAGTATACCTTCGAGTACTGAATTAACCCGAGTATCCCATGATTTATGGCAACTAGAGTCCCGGTTAATAGACATATATCTATCACATTCCTCCTTTTCTGAACTAGTCCTACCTCTTCCCGCTTTCGTATTAGGGGCCCTCAAGTCGGGACCTGCATATAGTCCCTCCAGAAGAAGAAACTTGAGACCAAAACAAAGACTGTGATTTTACCAGGCTTAAAATTCATACTTGTATGGAGAGGTAAAAGCCTACCAATACCACCGTGGGTCAATCAGTACGAACTGTGATCGAAGTGAGCAGTGGGTAATACAAAGTCAAAAATAGAGACAACCCAACACCTTCAAAACCAATTCATTTTCAAATCTCGAGATCCCTAAGATCCGTAAAACCAACCACCCTTATATCAATACCCAATAAAGTTTAAATATAGGACCTTCAGCTTTGAGAATTATTGATTCAGGTCAACATGAACTTTGACAGGTTCAATCCTCTCTCTAATTACCTATCCAAGAATGGTGTCGAGATGAGTGATTGGGGAATCGAAGAAACGACATCTCGAACCGCTTCCCTGTTTTCGGGCCATGAACAACTCCGCCGGCCTAGCTTTGCTCATCAGTTGTATTTTGAGGACACCCAATCGACCCATCTGAATCATGATTTCCAGTACTATTACCATAAGCATACCTCCCATCCTATTGAAGCAAATACCGTCAATTTCTCCAAGTTTATAAAAAAGTACCTTTCCTTACATGGACTGAATGAAGAATTCTGGGAAAAATTTAAATATAATTTGGTAGTATCTAATGTGTTGGATGATTCTATGATCTTATCGAAAAACGAACAAAGCTTGAATGAACTCCAAAGAAAAGAAAAAGATTTAGAATATCCCAGAAAATCATTTTCAAATTATCCTTCCTTCGTTGATGGCCTCAACTCCGATGGTTCCATCCTAACCATTCTTAATGTACACTATAACTTGAACTATCCCTCTAGCTATAACAACTTTCATCTCATTCTCCTGGTCATAAATCTCGTCATATTTTTATTGAAACAGCGGCATCAACATATAACTCACAACCGAATCTCCCATACCAGTCAACTTAAACTCTTCAAAATACTATTGATAGTATCATCAAAGTTATTCAAATTCAAGAGGTTCAACGTGTACATCAAAACTTCCCAGAACTTACAAGCACTCAATAAGTTTCTTCTTTTGAACTATAAACTCAATAAGAAAATTATAACTAGCCTTTTGACTTACAAAGAGTTGGAGTTGTTTAATTTTTTGGATCTGCTGCCATCCAAAAAAGCACAATTGTTAGTCTATAAACTCGAACTTAAAAAGTTGCTTCTTTATACTTTGAATTTCTTGAATTTCAACTTGACATCATCAATAACTCAACTATTGCCTTTCCTTAATGGAGACTTGTTTGAACAGTATTGTCTGATCAATAATATCACCTTGGAGATCTTGAATCAAAATTATGATGAATATAATTTGGGGGAAGATGTAAATAATATCAACCCAATCAATGAAATCTTATTCAACATCAAGAAATTCAATCAGCTACGAAAGTTCATGATTTGTCAATTACTAACTTTCAATGAGGTTCCAATCAAGAAGAATTTCTTCATATACAAACTAATGGACCAATTCAACGTGGACACTTCATCTTCTAATGGATTGTCGGATTCTTTGTATTTATCAAGTGTTCAAAAATTGGGTATTTTATCTAGAATTTTCAATGAGCATAATGAAGTTCTAGACAACTTTCACAGTACTTTCGATAGGTTTGATCAATTACACACTAAGAATTCATTGAATGAAAACACATCGCATATTTCAATTGAAAATCAGGACATATTAGCATTCAAAGATATCAAACAATCACTTAAAATCGAGAATGATATTTTGGCTCCTAATGGTGTCACGATGATGATAAATAAATTATCTAATTTGACGACTAACTTGCAGTTTTTTAACAAGTACAATCAATCAACTAAACATTTGAACAATATTGATGAATTAAACGAAAAAATCATGATCTTCAACCAATTTAGTGATGAGTTGAATACGATTAGACAATTATACCAACTGAATTTGGCAGATTTACAGAATGAGTTATTGAATCAAGATGGAAGCTTATCACCATCAAGCTCGAAGTCATCTTCCAGCTTCGCATCACCCAGAACCTCATTAAGTGGCCATCAGGGTCTAAAGTCGTTTCATAATTCATCCATCAAAAAGCGCTTCTCATTACCTGCTTCAACTTTCAAATCGCCGAATAGTCCCATTAGTCCAGTAACTCCTTTGGTAGAAACATTACCAAATACTAATCCTAATGAAAAGTTACCGGCTTCGCAGATAGATTCTTCTGGCAAGAAATATAAACGTCTTTCGACGGGACTTCAATTGGGATTGCTCACAGTGTTTGAAGATGGGACAAAAGAATCAGGTGCATCATCTAAAAGAAAATCTGGGAGTTCACGAACTATTCCTAGCAATAGTACCTTTCTCCAAAATAAAGAGGAAATCGGTGTCTCATATGATGACAATTATATCAACATTTTACCGCCTTCGGGTTATGAAACTTACAATAAACATGCCTTGGATCAACTATCTAATGGTATTAACTCTAAAAAACATAGTTATCGAAATTCCAATCGGTTCTCTATGAACTCGATGAATTCAAACGTTAGTGGATTGAGTGACTTGATAAGTTCAACCCAAATAACTAGCTATGTTGAGGATGAAGAGAATAACGACGAGCTCATTAAGGGCAATTTTCAGAAAAATGGAGGTCAACATATTTCGAAAGAAGAATTAAGGTTGAAATTGGAAGAAAGCTTCAACAGAATATACAACTTGGAAAACGAAAACAAAATTCTCAAGTTAAATAGATCTGAAGAGAATACCAATCAGGTAGGAAATTTAGAACTGGATCACGACAAAGAAAGTACAATTCGAGCAGATCATAGCGTACGGACTCTGACTAATGGGTTAGCTACTACTTTGTTGTCGGAATTGGAAAATTCTTTGCAAAAGCCAGATGAGTCAAATCAAATTAAATAAATCGCATGACTTCTTTGCATCAATCATACTTTTTGCAATTCGCTTTACTACAAAGGTGTATCCAGACTGGTCAAATTCTTATAAAGGGTTTGAACAGCATTTTATGGTGAGGATTTAATCCATTCGTCTCATCGCTCTACCTTAACCTTAATAAGAGATTCAAAGAATAAGTAACTATTCATTTCATACTATTTATTGCATTTATCTATCTTAATTCCGTTCGATGAAAACCATCTGCTGCTATAATACCCATTAATATATTACTTTACTTAAATACTCGTATCGTTTATCTTGAATATGACTAGCTGACTTAAAGCACGAATATTAATTACTAACATAATCCTATTGAAGATAATTGAATGCTTGATATCATATATATAGCGAACATAACGTTACTAGGGAATTGCTCTCCAGCTTATATATAACCATATACATGATAGTTCACTAGCTCTACTAGTTTCCTATCGAATTCGAAGGAGTTACAGTTCCTGAGAACTTACCTTCACCTTCATGGTACATTTCCTCTAATCTCTTAGTACTGAATCCATTCCCTTCAGGTGCAGGACTACTGCTATTTGTACTGTTTAAGGATTTATCATCATCACCTCCCAACAATAAAAATGCAACATCCTTCTTTTTGTTTGCAGCTTCTTCTTTCTTGTTAATCATACCCTTTCCTTCCATGACCACTTGTTGAACTTGTTCCTTTTGTTTGGCCCTGTCTCTCATGCGTTCTTCTATTGTTCCTCTAGCCAATAATCTATAAACTGTCACTTGACGGGTTTGACCTAATCTGTGAGCTCTATCCATGGCTTGAGAATCAATGGTTGGATTCCAGTCGGAGTCATAGAATATGACGGTATCAGCAGCAGTTAAATTTATACCTAAACCACCAGCTCTTGTCGATAATAAGAAAATGAAAATTTCAGGCTTAGTTTGCCAATCATGTACCAAATCACGACGATCATCTAGCTTTGAAGAACCATCTAATCTGATATATTTATGCTGTTTGAAAGTTAGATATTCCTCCATAAGATCCATCATTTTGGTCATCTGAAAATAAATCAAAACTCTATGATCATTTTGTTTGAGCTCAACTAACAACTCATCTAACTTGGCCAATTTACCAGAATCAGTGATGAATCTATTCATTGATGGCATTCGTATGTTTGAGAAGTCAAATTGATTGTTCAAAGGTTGTGGTAACATGCTGGAAGGAGGATAAGCACTGACAGGAACGTTTTTAGTTAATAAGTTATACTCTGTCGATAATGACAATGGCACTAAACCAGCCCTGATCGACTTATCGAAAAGAACATGCTCTAATTTATTCACATAGGAAGAGCCACTGCAATCGGGTACAATAGGAGGGGCAGATGCTTTTGGCTCAGCAGCTGGTTTCAATCCATTCAACCTCATATCAAAAAAAACCTTAGAGTTAATATCATATAATTCTTGAGTATTTGTAACAATTGGAGTTTCATATTCCCTAATTAATAACTTTTTATTGGAAGGTACAAATTTTTCATCTTGGTATAGATATTTGAATCTGTTAGTAGTTATTTGATCAATATAGTTACGCTTCTCAATTGCCCTTTGCAAAATATTCTTTTTACTAAGTTGATTCAATTCTCCAGCAGAAGTGTTAACAAATCTCAACCAAGAGAATGCTTCATTCTCCTTAACATTTCCAGGATCATAAATATTAAACTTTTCAAAAATAGCTTTTATGGAAAGTTCGTCATTTGAAAACGATGGTGTTAAAAGATCATCGTATACTAACCTTGGCAAATTATAGGAAATCAAATTTTGAGTGGTATAAGACATTTCAATATCAGAAGTTTCTCTTAAAAATGAAGAAGTTTCAGCAAACGAACCTAAAGACAAACTGGATTTCACATCAGCTCTTTCAAATAAATCTGGATGATTACAAACCTTCCGGAATTGCATTACTAAATTAATCAAGTTAGTGGTATCATCATTCGAAGAACCATTAGTGTCCAATAAGTCCATAATAGAAATTTGAGATTTTAACATTTGATAATAACGTTTCTGTCTG
The DNA here is from genome assembly GCA_030568575.1 of Suhomyces ambrosiae. Taxonomy (NCBI): domain Eukaryota; kingdom Fungi; phylum Ascomycota; class Pichiomycetes; order Serinales; family Debaryomycetaceae; genus Suhomyces; species Suhomyces ambrosiae. Next base: position 448,209 of record JAJMGA010000010.1, on the reverse strand, counting down.
TTAGTCAAATCACAGAAAATATCGATTTCAACCTTATCCCCCAATTCACTTTGAACATTCTTCTTAATACGTCTCAACATAAATGGCTTTAATATCATATGAAGCCTTCTTAATTGTTGTTCATCTAAACCAGTATTAGATTGTGCATGACTTTCAATATCTTTAGAGAACCAATCGCTGAATTCATCATGAGAATCAAATAATGAAGGCATAATAAAGTGAAGCAAAGCCCATAATTCTTGCATGGAGTTTTGAATAGGAGTACCTGTCAATAATAACCTATTACGACATGAAAATGACAATAATGATTTCCATCTGGATGATTGAGAAGACTTGATAGCTTGAGCTTCATCTAAAATCATATATTGCCATCTCATCTTCTGGAAGTAAGCAGCATCTGCCACAACCAATTGATATGAAGTAACCAACACATGAAATGGGGCATCTTTACCGTACCTAACATTTTTACGGTCCCAAAACTTTCTTAAAATTTTACGATCTTTAGCATTACCCCAGTATGGTAATACTTTGAAGTCAGGAACGAATTTGGTAATTTCTTGTTGCCAATTATGCAAAGTAGAAGCCGGAGTAACCACCAAAAAGGGACCCCATATATTGTGATGTTCAGCTAAATAAGACAATACAGAAATAGATTGTACAGTCTTACCCAATCCCATTTCATCGGCCAATATACCATTAATACCTTGTTCGTAGAGGTTAGCCAACCAATTAAGACCTTTGAGTTGATATTCCTTTAAAGTACATTTAAGTAGATTAGGTTGAGTAATAGAAAGATCACCAAGCAAAGTAGGATTTTGGAAATTCATTTCTTCGCCATTCTTGTCTTCGGGAGGTGCGTCAAATTCTCTGGCTTTAGATTGAGCTGCTTCCAAGGCATTTTGGGCATTAGCGGCAGCCGCATTATTAAAGAATTCATCATCATCGTTATCAAAATCAAGGGTTTTAATATCATGAACCTTACTACCATCAACATTGGTGTATTTATCATAAGAAGGATTGGATTGAGGTTTAATATTAGGATCCGAATCACCACCCTCTATTTCTTCAGTTTTAATCTTTTTCCCAATGAAATGAGAGTATAATTCTGTTTGAGTAATCAAAAAATTTAACTTTCTTGATTGTCTCTTTGCTTCTCTTTCTTCTTCTTCTCTCTTTGCCTTATCAATTAATTCTTTTTCGTGTTTCTTACGCAATTCACGTTCAATTCTTTCATTACGTTTCCAAAAGTTGAACATTTCTCTCATAGCTCTTCTTGCCTTGGTTGTTAAATCCTTCTGACTCTTGTTATTCTTCAATTGCCACCTTTTGGCTTCTCTGGCGGCCAAAATAGAAGTCTTTTTCAAATTGATAAGTTTGGCTTGAGTAGATTGTTGAACGAGCCTACTTACCTTAGGACCATCTTTTCTTGATAAGTCTTTCCATATAGCCACATAAGTGTTATCGTATTGTTTCTGAACTGCCTTTTGTTCCTTTGAACTCTTTTTATCGTCACCGGTCTCATCTTCTCTCTTGAAACCCTTAAGTTTGCCCTTCCCATCTGTATATTCTGGATCATCATCTCTGGTCAATTTGCGTTTTGGTCTCTTTGAAGGGGGCGAATCTTCCAAATCATCAGGGGTAGGGGAAAGTCTACCCAATTTTGATTTTTTATCGTAATCATCATATATACTGTAATCACCATTGGATTTGACCGGACTTTCATCAAAGGGAGTAAATCCTGGAGTGGATGTGGAACTGATTGGTTTCTTGCGTTTAGGCTTGGCTTCGACCTTGTTAACTTCACGCGTGTTCCCCCATTTGAATTCTCTTCCTCTAGTGGTGTTATGATGCAATGGCTTGGACGAATCAAGGTGGTGCAAGTCCTTGTTCTTGTTTGTGTCTGAGATTTTGTTGTTTCTGGTGGAGATATCCTCTGCCACCACCAGCTCTATGTGGTTGGAAGCAAAGCCGTGGGTGTGAATCATGGAACTGTTCAAACGGGCCTCATCGAACTTCAACATCTTGTAGGCATTGGATAGCTCCAAGTTTCTATCAAGTGCATTGACGACATTGACGTTGGACTCAAACGTCTTTTTGTACTCAAGATCGACGTCGCCGGTGGTGGTATCGGAGGTTTTGATAACATCCACAATCGAGTTCAGTTTGGGTGGAGGGTTGGAGCTGTCGCCCGATAGCATGGCTGAGATGTCCATCGTGTATGATGGAAGAACCAGTAGTAAAGGTGGATAGAGAAAGGGTGAAAGTTTTTTATCAAGACAAGGTGTATTACACGTGAAGCCTAGCGAGCAAGCGAGCCAGTTACTGGAACACTAAAGAAACAGAGGCTGTGAGAAAACAGAAGAAGAGGAGGGCAAAAAATGCGTGCCAGCAAGGTAATTAAATAAGAAACGACCGGCTCCAGTAGACACTCAACAAGATTAAATGATTCGTAGGCCTTGGAAACTATTTATAAGATCAATTTACCTTAGCCAACCAGTACAACCCATAATACAGTGAGTAACAGTCTCAGGTGAGCAACGAAAAAATATCAAGATCGATTAGTATTCCAGTTTCACAAATCAGGAATCCCTGGAAACTCTGTGAATCCTAGAATGTCTGGAACCTTTGGTGACTACGTAAATGTATTTATTGTTGATAAGTAATTTGGCCTGAAAAATTGAAAAAATATGAAAAGTATCGTTGGGTATGAGAGAGAGAAAAAGGGGGAGAAAAGAATCAACAGTGGTGCTTAACTAGAGCTATTTGTATATTGCGTCAGAACCAACGAGTCCATAAAGACACAATATTGTCGGGGTACCCGGATCGCCCTCACCATAACTTGAGTGTCACACTGAGATAGACAATTAATCGAAATTTCAAGGTCCAGTTAGGGTGTCAGTAAAGTGAATACTGGGATCATTAGATCGATGACCTAGGAGGCCACTACCACACTCGGACTGACTGGTTTGAAGGGTGAGCTGATTGGCTGAGAAATATGTTATTATCTGACGACGCGACATACAATGTGCGACATGCGACAAGGTGGGCCATAAAGAAAGTATCTATTCTGGCTCTTATAAATGCCAGCAAGTATAAACGTTGGTGGAAAAGTTCATCCGCTAGGTTTTTAAAAATTTTGGGATAATTCTCCAACTTCTCCAAATGTGGCATAATCCTGAAACGAGATTGTAGCATATGCCAATTTTGCAATCATGATGTAGATTCTTAATCCGAATTCAGGCCAGTTTTAGAGTTTGGAAGCAATCCTTTCAATTGTGAGTATTTACAAAAATATACTAAACTAAATAATAAACCAAACTTCCTATTACTTATTCTTCTAATGGTACTACTTCATATCATTTAATACCAGTCAATTTTACATGATTCCGGACAAAACTTATTAACTTGTGCAAAGTCTATTAGTTTGTTTGGCTTGGAATAAAATAAGCTGTATTGTACCCGTCTTTATAATTGCCTACACCGTCATTGATCCTTATGATCATTTTTATGTAACATTCCCCACTTCACCCACTCGACTTTTTGAATATGGATAGCCAATGGGGGTCACGTGCCTGTGCCTATTCCAATACAAACCCCACCCTCAACCACTTATTACCTGTTCAATTATCACCAATTCAGTATGGAACATCCAGCATTCACCTTGTCCGGATTATGTGCCGTTGGAGGCATCATGGGTTATGCCCGTAAGGGTTCGATTCCCTCGCTCGTTGCAGGTATCACTTTTGCTACCATCTACGGTGGCGCCGGCTACTTGTTGAAGCAAAACGCCGACTACGGTTTGGAATTGGCTTTGGGAGCCTCTACCACCTTGTTGGTGGCTGGAATCGGCCGTGCCATTCCTACTGGGTTTAAAAAACCAGTTCCACTTCTTCTTGTGGCTTTGGGTGGTCTTTCCTCTGCTTACTATGCCAGAAAATATAACGAGTTCTATCCAATTGTTTAGAGGAATTTCCTCCCTTTCTTTAGTACGTATGCTCTCAATATCGTAAATATGCGTTAATTAACTCAACCCAGTTGAGTTCCACCTTTGTATATAGTAATATATGTTATGTTGATATTTCAGTAGGCGGTGACGGAAAGGATAATTCAGAAATAAACCAAAAAGAAGTGATAATTATTAGGGTCAATCTTGTTTAATAATCTTGAAATTTTTGAAAATTTTGAATAAACCAAACTTTTTCTACATAATTTAAAATATCTTTGTAGACTTACAAAATGAGAATGTCCGGAGATAAATTGAAGTGAGCCATAACTTTAGAAAGAGATTACAACACCAGCCATGAGGATTAAACTATATAATATAACATTTATCTAAAACGATCTCTATTCTCAAAAAATGAAATTTCGGAAATAAAGGAATCTCGGAGTTATTAAAATTCTCAACAGAGTAATCAGTTACCACAACTTTGGCGTGAACGAAAACCCAAGATTAGACAAGTATCTAGTGTGATTGGAACCAAGAATTTGCACTAATTCCTCTACATGTTTTAGCACATTCTAATCAATAATGTATAATCAAAAATTTCAACCTTAAGTTTGATACTGAAACTGAATAAGAAATATTCATCAATTGTATAAAACCATTCTACTAGCTCCTATGAAATATCGGCTTCAATTTTTGCTAGTAGCAACTTCGGAACATGTTACATCGCTGTATTATATGTATATTCGATGATGGAATATTTTCATCAAATTTCCGTTCCTAATTCCCGGGAAGAAAAATTTATTTAGTACTTCAATATTGAAGCCTACAACCAGATATTTTCTATTAATATATTCCATATAAAGAACTAAACTCATAAACCCATACTTCGGAAATCCGAAGGAATCACATCGTGTGCGATATAATCGTGTAAACTAGTCTAAACAAGTGTAACTAGCGTAATAAATTTGTAAAATAATAACGTAAAAACGTAATAACGTAATACAACAAACCACTGGAATATAAATACCAACTCAGCATGTTTGTAGTTATTTTCTAATCCAACTTCACAATCGACATAGCTCTAGGAACCTCAACCTTCTCTCCCTCCAATAATGGAGAAAACTTACCGGCTTCAGGAACAGAGGTCAACAATGGAGACGACACAGGTGACACATTAGGAATAACAAATGGTTCAGAGACGTCAGTAGACAAGGTCAAAAATTTGCTAACAGGAATTCCAGACATTTCGCTTAATTTGAATAATACAATAATTCTAAACAAAAAGTCGGGGGTGGGGGGCCTTTTTATATGGTTTAGGACTTAGACGTCCGTGGATCATCGCCCCAGTATCTCCGCGAGTCATCCGTGATTAGAAATCGGGTATGGGGAAAAACAAACTCCGAAAAATTTCGGACCGCGGGACGGGCTGTGAGTAGGCAGTACGCTTTTGATTGGCAAAGTTGACGGAAATTTTTTGGGGATTGAGCCGACAAAGGCCAATAAATGTGACTAGTTATCTCACCACCTTACACTTTCTGGTCCCATTTTCCAATAGTCCAAAAAGGGGGACTTGTGCCAGTTTAAGGTTGTGGCTCCACGTGGAGATGGTTCCCCACTGCCGCGACACGACCTCGGAGTATAACATCCGCCGAGGAGTCATCGGTGATGTCATCTCGTGCGTCATGTACGAACTGATCGGAAGTGTAGATTTGCGACAATCCCCCTTACCTAGAATAGTGTGGATTTGCGACTGACATTTACTAATTGGAACAGAAGTAAACTGAAGCCAATAGTTAAATAACACTTAGTAGAGTGAGGGCAAATTGCATTGTATTTCTGAGTATGATGTTGTGTACTGAAATTGTACGGTATCTCCAGAAATATAAAATAGAGTAAATAACTTTTATTGGATCTAATGGGAGTAAGACGATCTTCTGATCTCACACGTCAAATTATAGTGAACAGTAATGAAATTTTAGTACGTTCTTTTTATAAATTTTCATTGCACTACACCCCTATTCCGTTCGAGAGTGACGATGCGGGTTAGCAGTATGGTAAACGAATTTACGAATTAGATTGATTATTTGTACCATCTGATAAATCTCCTACAATGCAACATTATCAACACTAAGCAGTTGCTATTGCATAAATAATATTAAACATTTAGTTAATAAATAATATCAAACGTTTAGCTAATAAAAACTGAATATATAGAGATCGTGTTTCAATCATGATGATCATTGCGGAGACCAGATAATCCAAATGAGATTGTCATTCAAATTAAATGACGTGAATAATAGTGGTTGTGACATATATTTTTGTAAAATGGTAGTGATGTGCATGCTTTTCTATTTGAAGAAAAATTAATGTAGGTAACCAGGATGATTGTGAGAGACGATTTTTCTATTGCAATAATAGACAAGAGTGGGGTTATCTTAAGTATTATGCATTTAATGTTGCATTTGCACGTATTCAAGAATTTAACAATCTTCAAATAATAGTGGTTGTCCACGTGTAAATGATGCAGTGATTCACGTGAAAGCCACCATACATTACCCTTATCAAATGGCTCTTTGGCCGAGCGGTTAAGGCGGTAGACTCAAGTTCTACTATCGTAAAGATGCACGCGTTCGAATCGCGTAGGAGTCATTATTTTTTCTATGTGTTTCACTAATTTTTTGCATTTATTGTTGTCTTCTTCAACGTTTATTAGAAACCGTCTCGAATTAACCTCAAAATTACTTAGAAGCGTTTTATTGGTTTTAATTTTGTAATCATTTCATATAGCTGGTTATACGACTGGAATGAAAGGAAACTTTAAACAGTTTATGTTCATTTACAAAAATTATCTGGCTAATTAGGAATCTCATTTACGTTTGTTTCTACGAGAATTATTAGCCAATCCTATATTATATTATTTGATGTTAACCTATAATTTAAGCTTGAGCTTCTTCTTCCTTTGGAGCTTGCTTGTAAGACTTGACAGTTGGAGCTGGGATGACTTCGTCTTCATCCTTAGCTTCAGAAATCTTAACAGCATCTGGCAAGGATCTTGGACCAGACTTGTTGGAAGCTGGGTCCTTCATGATCTTAACCTTGATACCCAAAACACCTTGTCTCATCAAGACGTGTCTGATGGCAATGTCAATGAAGTCCTTGGTTGGTTGACCAGAGTGGATCATGAAACCGTCAGAGTACTTTTGGGACTTAGCTCTGGCAGCTCTCAACTTACCGGAGATAACAACTTCAACACCCTTGGCACCAGCACCCATGGCGAATCTCAAGACACCGTAAGCGGCTCTTCTGATTGGCAAACCACTCAACAACTTGGTCTTCAAAGCTTCAGCTTGAACGGCAGCGGACAAACCTCTTTCTTCAACTCTTTCAGCGTAGATAACGATACCTTCTGGGGAGAGCTTGAATCTCTTGACAATCAAGGAGGTCAATTCGTGGATTCTTCTACCTTGTTCACCCAAGACACCTTGAGTGTTAGAAGCCTTAACAATAACTTCCAACTTGGTTGGGGTCTTTCTGACTTCAACACCAGCGTAACCTTGTTCGGCCAATTCTCTGGTGAAGAATTCGTTTAATTCGGCGAAGAAGACACCGTCAGCGACTAACTTTCTTTTCTTGGATAAAATAGCAGAAACCATTGTTGAGTTGATAAAGAAGAAGAAGAGAAACTTTTTGATGAAATTTTTCAATATAGGTTTGCGAGGTAAAATTTTTCATGTGCGCGCACACGACTACTGAGATGCAAATTTTGTCGAGACAGAGTGGCTTAGTAAGTGCTTGGTAAGCGCACTAGCAAATGGGTGCGAAATACACTATTATCATAATATAGCTAGTAGTCTTCATCAATTATGATTTCAATTAAGATCATTAGCAAATATAAAAGACTGAAGAGCATAATTTGTCTACATTTATGATGTGACATATCTGAGGTTTATTTATTAGATACATTATGGTCAACACTATGCCATATATTTTATTTTTGTTATTTTACATCATTAAAAATTATCGCCAACCCACTCTCTAGCAGATCTGAATAATTGGATCCATGGTCCATGGTCTCCCCAATTTTTAGCTTCACTAGGATACCAAGAGTTGGACTCTTTTCTGGTGACTCTTTCTGGATGTGGCATCATAGCCAACACTCTACCGTTTTCAGAACTAATACCAGCAATACCGTTAGGAGAACCATTAGGATTGAATGGATACTTTTGAGTAACTTTACCGTAATTGTCAACGTATCTGATAACAGCCTTGTCGAAAGATGCTTGAGTAGATACATCCTTGAAGTTAGCTCTTCCTTCACCATGTGCAACTGCAATAGGTAATTTAGAGCCCTTCAACTTGTTCAAGAAAATAGAGTTGGTTTGAGCATTTGCATCAACTTCAACCATAACAAACCTGGCTTCATATTGTTCAGACAAGTTTCTCTCAAAAGTTGGCCAGTTTTCGGTTCCTGGAATCAATTCGGCAATTCTACTGAAGAATTGACAACCGTTACAGGCACCAAATGCGAAAGTGTCGGTTCTATCTTGGAAGAACTTCTTGAACTCAGCACGGGCACGTTCGTTGAATAAAACAGATTTGGCCCAACCAGCACCGGCTCCCAAAACATCACCGTATGAAAAACCACCACATGCTGCTAAACCGACGAATTGATCCAACAGCACTCTTCCGGATAAAATGTCGGACATATGCACGTCATAGACTTCAAATCCAGCTTGTTCAAATGACCATGCCATTTCTTGTTGTGAATTCACACCCTGTTCTCTAAGAATTGCAACTCTTGGTTTTCTACCTTCATATACCTTCGAGTCCTTTGGATCAAAAGTCAATTGGTATGACAAACCTGGATCATTTTCATCAGCAATAGAGTCGTATTCTTGTTTAGAAGTTACTGGATTGTCTCTCAAACTTTGTATATGAAAAGATGTGTTGGACCATAACTGTTGAAGAGTTCCACGAGTGTTAGAATAAACCAAACTATCGTTGTAATTCACGTTAATAGTTTGAGATTCAAAGTTTGGCTTACCAATTACCTTGATGTATTCTTTACCAATACTATTAGTTTCAAATACCTTCACGAAATCATCGTACTTATTAGAGTCAATTTGGAAAACGGCACCCAATTCTTCATTGAATAATTCAGTGAATAAATCTTGACCTTCAATATTCAATTCTACACCTGATCTTCCAGCAAAAGCCATTTCAACAACAGTAGTGAACAAACCACCTTCGGATCTGTCATGATAAGCCAAAACATCGAATTGCTTGTGCAAGACGACTAATGCTTGCAAGAAAGATTTCAATACCTTATTGGAATGAACAGTAGGAGCAGAATCACCAACTTGCTTGAAAACTTGGGCCAAAGCAGATCCACCCAAAGATTTCTTAACCGTAGAAGCCAAGTCGACCAAAACAAGAACAGTATCTTCTTTCTTAATTAATTGTGGGGTCCAAGTCTTAGAGGTATCATCAACTGGTGCAAAAGCAGTAATTGTCAATGCCAATGGAGCAGTGACTTCCTTATCGTCCCACTTCATCTTCATGGACATAGAGTCCTTACCAACAGGAATGGAAACTCCCAAATCAGGACATAAGTCTAATCCAATGGCTTGAACAGCTTCATACAATTTAGCACCTTCACCATCATGAGAGGCGGCGGACATCCAGTTCGCAGATAATTTGACGTGTTCCAAGGAAGTAATATCGGCAGCGAAAACATTCAATAATGACTCAGCAACCGACATCTTGGCGGAAGCAGATGCAGAAATTAAGGCTAAAGTTGGTTTCTCACCCATCGCCAAAGCTTCACCAGTAGTCAATACAGTTTCACCCAAGGATGTGGCAGTAACACCAACATCCGCAACTGGAACTTGCCATGGACCGACCATTTGGTCTCTGTCAACCAAACCAGTAATAAACCTATCACCAATTGTAATCAAGAAGTTTTTGGATCCAACGGCTGGTAATTGCAAGACTCTTTCAATAGATTCCCTCAAGTCCAAAGATTGAGTTTCAAAAGGAGTTAATCTCAAATCTTGAGTCAAGGCAGACTTGGACATCTTAGGAGGCTTACCAAATAAAACTGACATTTCCAAATCAATTGGAGTGGTATTTAATAAAGAATCAGTAAGGACTAATCTTTGTTCAGACGTGGCTTCACCAACAACCGCAAAAGGAGCTCTTTCACGTTCACAAATTTTAGCAAAGAGATCCAAGTTTTCAGGAGCAACACCTAACACATATCTTTCTTGTGATTCATTACACCAGATTTCCATTGGCGACATACCTGGTTCTAACGATAAAATGGATCTTAACTCAAATTTTGCACCCAAATCATTATCATGAACCAACTCTGGCAAGGCATTCGACAACCCACCTGCACCAACATCATGAATAGATTGGATTGGAGTGTTTTCTGCACCTAAAGAGACACAGGCATCAATGACTTGTTGGGCTCTTCTTTGAAGTTCAGGGTTACCTCTTTGAACAGAGGCAAAGTCCAAGTCGGCGGAACCTTCACCGGAAGAGATAGAGGAAGCAGCACCACCACCTAAACCAATTAACATGGATTGACCGCCAAGCACAATTAATTTAGAGCCAGGGGTGATCTTAGTGTCTTTTAAAGCTAAATCTGGTCTGATGGCACCCATACCTCCAGCTAACATAATAGGTTTATGAAAACCTCTAATTTCGGTTTTGCCTTCATGGTTCTGTACTTCAGTAGTTAATGTTCTGAAATAACCATTGATAGCAGGCCTACCGAACTCATTATTGAAAGCAGCAGAACCTAATGGTGCTTCGATCATAATATCCAAAGAAGAAGCAATGTGGTTTGGTTTTCCAACATTTCTTTCCCATGGCTGGGGTAAGTTTGGAATGTTCAAATCTGAGACGGAGAAACCAGCCAAACCCGCTTTAGATTTGGAACCTCTTCCTACTGCACCTTCATCTCTGATTTCACCACCCGAACCGGTAGCAGCACCAGCGAATGGTGACACTGCGGTAGGATGGTTATGGGTTTCGACCTTAACCAAAGTGTGGACTCTTTCCTTGATAGAAGACCATTTTTTAGATTTAAAATCAGGAGTGTAGACATAACCCTCAGGGCCCTCGAAAACAGCTGCATTATCGGAATATGCAGAAATAGTATGTTGTGGGTTCTTCGAGTGAGTGTTTCTGATCATCTTGAAAAGAGAGAGATCCTTCTTCAAGCCATCTATCGTCCAGTCGGCATTGAAGATCTTGTGACGACAATGTTCCGAGTTAACTTGAGCAAACATGAACAACTCCACGTCAGTAGGGTTTCTTCCAATAATTTGGGTAAAAGCGTGGATCAAGTAATTAATTTCACCTTCATCCAAAGCTAATCCCAAATCCTTGTTAGCCTTGATCAAGTTGGAGGTATCTGAGATGATATCTACATGAACCAATGGCTTTGGAGAATGATGAGCAAACAAATCATCATATTTAGGAGCATTTTGACCAAAATAGAGTGACTGTGTCATTCTGTCATATACCGAAGTTAAAACTTCACCAGTAAATTCACCTTTAAATTCACCAGTGGTCTTGATCAACAAAGTCAAACCACGTTCGATCCTTTCAACGTGTTCAGACAAACCACAAATATGTGCGATGTCGGTTGCTTTGGAAGACCATGGAGAAATTGTTCCTGGTCTAGGCAAAACTCTGATCAAATGGAGATTAGAATCAAGCTGGATATGAGATGATGAGTCACCACTGATAACAGACAATTCAACCAACTTCTGAGCCAATGGCTGGCTCTGGTCAATTGGCGAGTCGTACTGCAACAACACATCAACCAAACCAAGTTGCTTGTCCGTCAAATCAGACTTCAAAGACACATAATGAGTGTAGCTGGCAACCACCAGTTCAACGATAGAGCCTTGGTTAAGCTTTTTCTCGATCTCCAGAGTCAAGTTGTTGACTCTGAATTGGGAGAGGGCAGAAGGACCCGGTAAGATGAGGAATCCAGACATTAGAGTGGAGTTGAAGACGCCACTATGGTATTCGAGGCAGATGGAGGTTTATATAGCCATCGCGAGTAATTACTGAAAATTGACTCGGATGGGTAGATTGTACACGTGACCGAATGAGATAGGTAGTCTTTGAGCAGAATGATATAATTCTGAACTCCGAGAATCAGAGTACGTAACATGACAATACTAATAGGATATATAGGTAGTGCATGTTTATTAATCTTTGGGAGTTGACTTTGTTAAAGCTTCATTTTATAGTCTTCTGTAAAATATTTCAAATTATTAATATAAAACGATTGAACGTTTTGATAATATAATAAAACAGGTGAGCAGTTGAACCAGCATTTGAATTATCCATACATTCGTTAATTTTCACTTTTACGCTTCTCTTAGTACGCATAAATGTTATTGAAAGTTGAGATGTTGTCTATTTTTCTATTTTTCTATTTTTTCACGAACATTAATATCTCGCATAAAGTTGGTTTTCACTTCACTTCACTTCAATAGGTTCATTTAGCACGATTAAACAAATCACACTAGATTATGCTAGTAGCCCTAGTGAAACTTCATTATATAGGTCTTGAAGAATAATATTGTAATAGATTAAAAATAGATTCAAATTAAAAAACAAAATAGTTTTATTCTTATTAGAAAAGTCATTTTATCCTTCAGCAGAGGAATATGTTGAGCCAAATACTCCCATGTAGTTAGTTTAAATATACAAGCTTATCCCAAAAACTTATATTTCTGGGTTGTTTTAGATATGAGTCTAATTCTAGAAGGGTACTTTCTATTATGATACTTTGCGACCCATCCTTAGATACTCCCGTATATAGCTGTGCACGTGACAATGCAAATAGCTTTTATTGTACAGCTTTTTGCTCCAATATCTAAAAATTACCAGGCTTTCTTGAAACTATTCATACTATTTATAACTAGTTTACAAGTTTTTCCCATCTCCACATCCCAAAATCACTCTACACTTGTAACTGCTAAGATCGGTGGCAGGAGCTCTTTGATCACGTGACATGATTGATACTCCTTCTTCTATCAATTTTGCGAGATGAGGATGTTTCTCCAGACATGGTTCAAGGGAAATTGAAACTCAAGCCTTCATCTGGACCAGGTAGAGCTGCTAAAAAAGCACACGCTTCTAAGAAGGCCGCTCCCAAAATCATCAAACCAAAAAGAGCCAAGGCCAAGGACGCTCAAAAATTATCGAAGATCCATCAAGGACAATTGATGGCATCAACTGAAAAATTAATCGCAAGCAGAGTCGGACACTTAGAAATTATTAAAGGTTCTAGAAGACAAGTGGAGAAGGAGACCAAGGAACAAAGCAAGAAAAAGTAGGTTAAGTGAGTTGAAGATGTCGTTATCTGAAATCTTATCGACTTTTCCTTCCAAAGAGACAAAGGTGCCACCTGCACGGTCTCTGGAATTGAATCCCTATCAGGAAGACCAGGTGGAGAAAAGGTCGTTTCATGGCCAACTCACTCCTGCCATTCCCGAATTAATAGCGTTGGAGCCTGATTTGGTTCGTGAAGAAGAGAAGAAACAGCGTAAGCTTAGAAGAAAATAATGAAATATAATCTGCAAGCTTGTGGATCATTATGAAATACTAATTGGGCATATGAAATAATATAACAAGTTGATCATGATCTATTAAGACAAAAAAGTTATCGTAGAAAACCAAAACGAAGAAATAAAACGAATAAATATATATTTATGAAGATAAGTATAAAATACAAATTTATTATTTCTATCGCCATCTTGTAAATTAAAAAGACTAGATACTGGATGATCTTCAAACATTTGAGCTCGATTAATCCAATAATATCCCCAAATGCATATCGAACCTTTTTCAATAGTCTATAAATTGTAAAGGTTTTATATTATTAGATAATGTTCCAAAGACATTAAGATTTGTTTAGCACCAACTTATGCCTATATTATAACGAATTGAATTTTCTATGTATTGAACTTCACAATCCTCAATATATTAATGCGGAATCGATCTATTTCCCGCTTCTTGAGCTTCAAATTCTAAGCTTTTTCTCTTCAAATCCAACTCCTGAGATCTAACAAATCCGATCAAAGTAAGCCCAAAAAATACAGTCAATGCAGTTAACAATGCGTTGATGGGGATTGGGTTCAAATCGAATACTTCGTGGGTAAGCTTATCCATTATCTGCTGTAAGATGTTACAAATTCCAGAAAATGCGATAATGGTTCCATAAACAGTTCCAAAATTATCGTAACCAAAAACTTTAGCACAGAAATCACTCACAGCAGTATAGTAAAATGGTCTGTACACAACAAGTAATAAAATACCAATGTAAGTACCTGGCAACCATGACACTAAACCCAACAAACCAATGGCAACAGAAACGGCAGTTAGAATGGTTAAGATAGTTAGAGTAGTTAGGTTATCTAAAATCAATCCAATAAATGGGATAGAGGCTAAACCACCCAAAGGTAATGCCAAGTCAAAAAAGTGGTTGATTAAAACGGCTAATTCTTCATTATACAAATACTTTTCTTGGGCTTTGATGGTTGCCACAAAGTAATTTATACGCAACATTTGAATAGTTGTGAATAATGTCATTAAAATGAACCACTTGGATTGCAATTGTTCAGTTATTGAATATCCATGTAAAATACCAAATGTTCCACCTGAAGATTGATGTAATTTAGTGTCAGCATCTTGTTCATATACTGATTTGGCTGATCTAGTAGAAGCGAATGACATTCTCAGAATTGTAGAGGATCTCCTTGACATAGAGTTTCTCATCAAAAGAGAAGTGGTTTCAGAAATCGTAGGTTGTGGGACAAATTCAACAGGTCCATCACGATCTTCTGGTAATAATAAGTCCGAGTTCAAAGGTTTTCCAGTTTCATCAATACCAGTTTCGGCAATTTTCGCTAAAGTTCCCACCGTTTTATATGAATCTGCAGGCATTATCAATATCTGGCATAAAAAGATGAATATTGGAACTACCAAATAGTAGGAGAAAAATGTACTTACGCCAATACTTTTAACATTAGTATAGATCAACCGATAAATCAAGAATAACGCTGAAGATGAGTCAAAAGCGCCGGTTAACAAGGCCAAAATCAAGCCGGAGTTTTTTGGAAAGCTATTGGCTAATTGGAAGCATGAGATAAACACAAATGGACCTGCTAAAGCTAACAAAGTGTAACCAATTAAATAACCATCCACAAAAGTCCAATTCTCAGCATATCTCAAGCTCAATGAGCCGAGAGCCAAGATGATAGACCCCATTATACCGGTAACCCTAGGACCATAGGCATCGAGAATCGATCCCACTGGCAATGCCGAAACATTGGTCACCATACATGCAATGGTGAATAAAAAATTTAACGATAAGTCTTGCTCATTACAGGCTAATCCACCGTTTGAATCATCATCTGCCACCTTCGCTTCACATTTGTTTTCGTAGATGTGCTCACTGATCAAAATAGGTTTTATGGCTGCAAATCCAAATACTGGTCCAGCAGCTAACAAACACCAGGCAATGGCACAGGTAATCTGAAGAAGTCGTTTAGATAAGGGAATATCCGACATGGAATTGTTTGATGAATCAAGCTTCTAGAATGCGGTGTAGAATATGCTGAAATTTTTGACAAGCTAGAGGTCCAAATTGGACGGAAAGGAAGAAGATATATGTTCAGAACGAGAGGTTAAACGGGAGTTGGTTGCTAATGATAAGCTTATATAGGCATTGGGTTGTGTGCAGGACGTGACTCGGGAAATACCGAGATAGAGATGGGCAGTGGAGATATCCGAAGAGAATAGTAACTACAGATTAACGTTGGGACAACATAAATAAACTATAGAATAAATATGGAAAAATGAGAGAGACATCGTAAGAAAAGGGGGAGAAGAAAGTGAAATTTCGCTTAAATCAACTAGCGTAATATGGCTGAAAATGGTTTAAATCAGTTAAAATAATTAAACCCCTTTGCAAATGGCCAATAAAATATGCACTGAAGTAATCAGATTTTGATCTAGCCGTTTTGATAAATTTATAAATTCAATGCTGTTTAAAGCTCTACTTCTGGAATGGGCTGTTTGATCAGATTAAGACTGAGCCACTCAGCGACTCACCTGATAATTGTAATCGTCGGGATCAATTTTGTTATTGAAATCATAATGGGCTGCACATTCACCAGTTTGCTAGCTAACTAAAATGGCGATATAACCTGCTCCACATTTCTGTAGCTCTTCTCGCTTCTAGTAGACAACTGGAAGAGATGGTGGATAGTAATTGCAAGAAAGTTCAACACTATAAATGCTGCAATCACCAAAACCACTCGGATTGCTGGCATGTCAAATATCTTTTGGACTTCCGATTTAGGCTTGGAAGTTCCGGTTTCCAGACTATCACTATCATCTCTCTTCACTCCTGTAGCCACATAATCTTCATAATCAGTGGACGTAGGATAATCAAACTCGAAATTCCCGATTTCAATCGACTTATTGTGAAGGGCCGAGCTAAGACTAAGCTCATTGGAACCAAAAATCAAAAGTCTCCCAAGGGTAAGGATGAGCACAAATACGAGGGAGAAGAGAAAGATCTTGGTTCTAAATCTCTGCTTCTCAAGCACCTTACGGGCATCGTCGTTAGTCTTTTCCATGTTGTACTCTATAATTAGATGTTTACCTCGCTAAAAGGGAATGTGGACCTGTACACGTGACCCACAGGTATAAGGCGGGTAGTGAGTGAACCAAAAAGCGGCATTCGTTTCAAGTCCTGGAATCTCGAAGGAGGGGATATAAATGTTCTGGAAGACTCAGAGTAGAAGTAGGTGCTGTATTAGCTACAAATTATTTGACACAAATTAATAGAACACGTGATAAAACTAGGTAGTTCTCCAATTATGCCAATTTAGTCACTGAGTTCAGAGTATTGTATTGCCTACACATTAGTTTTTTATGATACTTCAATAAACAAATGGATCTTTGATCTCTAAAATTTTATTCAAATACTCAGAATTATCCGAGTTGCAATATGATGATTATTCATTTTTTTCCATAACTCTACTCAAAAATGTCTACAATTGAATCACAAGATTCTTAAAGCAATTTGACCAATTCACTATGTTTGAAAATCAATCGCCCCACATTTTACCCTACAACAAGTAATTGTATAATAGAGCCTTGTCGTTAATTAAATCCATCGTATACTCCCTGATTTTATGAATACTTTTCTCGCCATGGAGTATGCGCACGTGATTATCTCGACGCTATTCATCTCATCATGAAAATTTCCATTCACCACCACCACCACCACTACCACAACCATGTCGGGAATCTTATTTGAAGATATGTTCATTGTCGAGTCCACGGACTCCGGCAGATACAACAAGGTGTCAAGAATAACAGGACATTCTTCCACCTCCTCGGACATTAAAATCACTCTTGACATCAACGCTGAGCTCTTTCCTGTCAAGACCAACGACTCCTTGACCATCACCTTGGCTGGATCCTTAGGCAATGAAGCATCTATGTTGACCTCAAACGGGTCTTGGAGACCACCCAAGCAAGGGGATTCTTCTTTGGCAGACGATTTTGACTACGTGATGTACGGAACTGTGTATAAATTCGAGGAGAATGAAGGTGACGACAAGATGTCAGTGTATATTTCGTTTGGGGGCTTGTTGATGCGTTTGGAAGGTGGCTACCGTTCGTTGTCGAACTTGAAGCAGGAAAATGCGTATATATTGATCCGTCATTATAAGGATAATTAGAGTGGCTTATAACTATCAGGAAGTGTTGTGATATTGGCCAAATGAATACTTTATAAGTCAACAATACTGAGTTGTTAATACTAAGTCATTATTCTATCAAATCATTATTCTATCAACTCATTATTCTATCAGGTTGTGCTAAGTCATACTCAAGTCATTTTTTTTGTCAATTGTTAATCTCATAAGTTGGTACATTCGAGTGAATTCTACATCGATTTTGCTTACTGGTAGCTCTTGTATCTGTGAATCCAGTTCCTGATAGTATAATGTTAAACTAATACCTCTGGGATTAATTCTTATGCGTTAAGGTGATTCACTCATCATATCTATATTTCCGCCCTCACCTCCATATATGGTCCAGAACCATGCCTTGTGTACTATATTCAATAAATTAGACTAACTGTGTCGCAACATATCGTACAACCAGTAAAGACTAAGAACTAAAGAGAGTTATTAAACTTATCGTAATTAAAACATATAGTAAGAGGACAAGTAGAATCAATATTTGAGAACCGGCCCCACTTTATACTACTCACTTTTAAAAAGGCTCACTCGAAATACCTTTAGTTGTACTGTATATACACCACCAACTATACACTATGGATGATACCGATAGACGTAAGTATTACAACGTTAGTGGTCTCATGGCCGTGATGCGTTGTAGTAACTCCACACCTACTAACATCAGCCGATCCAATACTCAAGCAAGTTCCACTTGTTAAAAACCCATCATTCCAACCACCCAAACCCGTCACTTTAAAGACCAACTATGCAAAGCTAATTCCGACTTTATCTTCGTCATCTATTCCACCAAAAGTCAACTTATCAGAAAATGATTTAAACCAATGGTTGCATGAGTTACAACTGTTGAGAAATAAAGTTGACTTGCAGGAGGATCCAGATGTTATAAGATTCGAAGAATGGGTACAGTCACAGCAAGCCAAGGTGGCTCCAGGATTCTATTCGTTTGAGGGGATAATGCAGCCAAGTAGAAGAGAGGTAGTCAGTGATAACGATAAAGAAAATGAGGAGAATGGGGTTAACGAACTCGATAAGGTTTTTGGAAAAACAGGTATATGAAAGAAGAGTCATGTCAGAAGAAATTGCCAGTTTAATTAATATGGAAGAGTTCTGTACTGACAGAAGTAAACGATATTGAATATTGAATGACAATTAGAACCGCGAGATGTCTTGCTATGAAACATAAGTTTGATTGATCATGGAATTGAAGATTTGAAGAAATGACTTTCATTGATTTGTCACAGTTATGTTGACTTAGTAAATCTTTTTCTGTTGAACATAATATAACACGAACCGAAATTCACTAACTACCAATCGGATTAATGTCGAGAACGTTCAATGTTCAGGAGAAAGTAAAAAAATCCGAGTCTTTAGATTGTGTATATGGAGGCTGCTATGCGTATCGACTTGAGCTCTAGTTTTCATAATTACTGATCAATCCCTGAGGAATTAAATAAGTTTAAAGGAGGTCATGGCGGTCTTCGATGTTCATCTTGCACTGCAAAATTGATATCTATTTCCATTCTCAGGTACCCAATATGTAGCTTTAAAATCTAGATAAAAATAATTGATATTGTCAACAGACTATGCATTTGGTTTTTCATTTCCTTTTTAAAATTTAATTTATAGCCAATAATGTTGTCAAAGGATATATCGTTCAAATATTCTTTTAATGAATCTCAAACCTGATGTAAGGTGTGTTTATTACATATAAATTGTCTCCGATTTCTTCAATTCATTTAAGTTAACATCTACAATAACCATTAATTGAAACTTATAATAAACATCTAGTATTATGTGTGGGATTTGTACGTTATTAGTCTTTTATTAGTTATCCTGTTACGCATGCAAAGATTATTAGAAATCTACCATAGCTCGTCCAATCTTATTCCGGAATCTATTCCTTTCAGTAACAACTCCATTATACAAACTTACTTCACACTTTTCTACTATGTTGAATTTTTAGATTTCGTGAACCTATTCATTCCCCCTTTATTATTTACATTCCTCAATATCTCCTTTTTCACTTCGTCATGGAGGCCCTGTTTATGATCAAATTTATGAATTCTGTTCTTATTGGAATTTTTTGAGTCTTTAAGCTTTTTCTGATGTAGCTCGAGTAAGGAAGGTTTTTTTAGAGAGTCTCCTGAACTTCCAGAACTAACTTCTTTTTTCTCTTCATTTCCTTTATCTTGTTCAGAAGAAATTGGCAGCTTGGGCCCTATAACTGGCCCTACTATTTCATCATCTGACGAGTTCTCACTTTCTTCGTTTTGTAAAACCTTTCGCCTTTCTTCTTCCTTGGCCCTTTTACGTTCCTCTCGAAGTTCCTTTGGTATATGTGGTCCAATCATTGATAAAGATTGGGGTTATGCTGATATTGAGATGATACTTGATCACGTGCTAGTGATTGTACCTATTAGGAAATCTTGATCTACGTTCGTCAATGACCATCTTTCACCAATAACAATTCTTAACTATCGAAGTTGACGTTATATTTTGCCCCACTCGCTTGGTAGACTAACTAGAACACATTGTGACTCCGGAAATTTTCATAGAGAATCACAATTGATTTCTCGGAATGATCACAATTTCCAGTATACAGAGAACAGGGAGAAATGTCCTTCTCCAGAAAAAAATCCTAATTATCGTTGCTACTTTGATACTATGTTTATATCAGTTTTCACATTATCGAACACAATCCTTGTCACTTCCACTGAATAAGATTGATATTCAGAAACAGAGACTGACAATAAGCAATCCAGTATATTCAGATTTGAGAGAACTATTAGAGAAGACAGAAAGGATGGAGATGAAATGCACTTCATACTTTAAGAAATTAAAAAAAATCCAATCTAAGAGGGATAAGTTTGGCAGATCTAATAAAATATTGACTTTGGAAGAAATATACTCGTTCCCCTATGATAATTTAGTGTACAATGAAAAAAAGTATGTCAGGGAAAGATCACTTGAATTGAAGAAGTCTTTAAACAGAAAAGGAAAGAAGTTTGCAGAATCGGACCGTACTCAAGTACATGAAAATTTCTCGCGATTGAGTGGATTAACTGCTGATTACGAAAGAAGAACGTCATTGGATTTTCGTCATATGGCAATCTGGGGAAAATGCTTTTTAGATAATTCAGATTCTTTTAAAAATACCAAGTCACAGGGTATCTGTAGCGAATTTGAGCTGCAATTATATCCATGGCTTTCTTCACAATTTCCAAAATTTGAAAAATGGGATTATGAAATTTTACCAGCTGGTGAACTTCCCGTGTATAATAAGAGTAAATCTGAAAATTCTATACCCTCGAAATGCTTTTTACAGAATTTGAAGCAAAAAAGTAACGGCAAAGGAATTGTGATTCCTTTCTATTTTACCTCCAACATAACCAGAAGCAAGAGTATGAATAATATTATTAGGCTTATTAGGGTATTAAGGGGCTTGAGAAATACTTTACCAATTGAAATTATATACCAAGGCACTGACTTGAATGGGTATGAAAAAAAAAGGATAGTAAATGCTGCTAGAAATAACATTGATCCAGTGCCAAACTTTTACAAAAAATCAAATCCTGAAGAAAAGGACCTATTTCCTCAACAAGAGGTATGGTTTGTAAACATTGGGAATTCTCTTAATGTTGAGCACGTTCCTGATTTCAACACCCCAGAGTTCAAATATGGTGTGAGCACTATCCTTAACTCGTTTGAAGAGTTCATTTTGTTTACTTTTCATGCTATTCCATTGCTCGAAAACTTGGAGACTGAAATGTTTCAAGACTCAAACTATCAAAATTTTGGTCTCACTCTTTTTAAAAGTCGGACCATTTACTCAAATAAACCTAGCAAGTTCCAGGCAGGCTTTCATGAAATTGCCAGTTTTATTAAAAATTACTTGATGCCTTCTGATACGGACTCGACCGTTTTTGGATTAAATAAAAGAAAAAAGAATCCTGCAACCTCTAGAGTTTATGATGAGAGCTTTCTAAATATATTAGATCCCACAATGATGGTAATTAACAAATCAAAAGCTTTTAGTGGTCTTTTAATTGGCTGCAACTTTCAATTTCACAAATTATTCAAAGCGAGATTTTATTCAGAAAAAGTACCGGAGTTTGAATCAGACGAAATTAATTCTGAATTCATCTGGCTAGGACAAGAAGCTGCTGGTAGCTTTGATCATATTAATTTGAATCTACCATACGCTGTTTCTGTGGGCATTTTAACCCCCAACAAGAAGATCTCATCTAAAGTGGCCACCGTTTCTCATGAACTCTGCAGCTCGTCATGGGGTCAAGTGAGTAATGGAGAGAACTCAAAATTGATATATGTCACTTCCCATCAGCTAGATAACTCAAAGGTTGCGGAATCTAAATTTGTTTCTAGTTTGAAGGAAAAGTATGGCGGTGACGAAAATGAACAAGATTTGATGGAAAAAATCGCTAATCATCCGTTAAATGTAAGTCACATATTACTTCCTCCTACAATTAAAGAACCATCATATGTGGCCAAGTTTGTTGAGCCAGAACAGGCATGGATTGTACAAGAGAATTTTGGAACTGAAACCAGCTATCCATACTGGTGTGCGTATGATGTTGTGGGAAGTCCAAAAACTGGAATCAGAGGATTAGTTGTGGAAGTGAGTGCAAAACTCCAGGAAAAATACAATTCTTTGATAGAATTATGGATGCAAGCTGAGCCAGATATATAACAAAACAGGCTGGTGGACTAGTGTTTTGGGGTTAGATTAATGAGTATGACTTTGTAATATAATGATAATGCTTTGCATTCAAGGGAAATGGAACCTTACACTGTAAAAAAATAGATTAGTAGTACAATTCACTATAATAAATCGTCAAACAAATGGTAAAAATATACCGTCACAGACAGGATTCGAACCTGCGCAGGTAAAACCCAACGCCTGAGCTGCTAATAGCAGGGCGTCGCCTTAACCACTCGGCCACTGTAACTTTTGTGTTATTTTGCTTACGAAAGTTTGGTACCAGTGTACCATGTTAAGCAGTTCTTACAGCATACTTTACACATGCAAAACCACAATGGATGAAACTTGACTTTAACATATATAGTTAATTTAAGCACAAAGCACTATGATGATTTCTTCTTATAGCATATGTGTGAGGTTTAAATGTACCGATTGATAATTTTAAAAATTTTATAATTTTACAATATCTTTACTTTTAACTTGCAAATATGCTGAATGAAATTTGAAGTGACTTCATTCGTCATTCGAAGGTACATTTTTCTAACGGGCTGATAAATACTCAATACTCCCGCGCCTCATTAGCCGAATATTTCATTCGCTTTTCTATTCAAATTCAAAACTGAAGATTAGACGAATAAATTGAAGTAGACTATTGATAAAACCTAAGAATACCTTGTTAAGAGGTCCACATATTTTGAATTATGGGGTTTACGATCTGGCTTTAGAATTCTTAACGCACGATAGTCAGAAATGAATTGCTCTGTTTTTTTTTTTTAAGGTGGCACATTTTTTGAGCCGTGTTTCAGATACAGTACTGAATTTTGTTTGGAATTAAAAATTAACGAGACATCCAAAAATTCTTTGGTTGGGAGTAAAATCAAGCAATTTCCCGTTGCACTCTCTCTTTATTGAAGGCAGAGAAGTCCTTCCAGCTATACCAAGCACTTTGCTACTAGATATAAAATCCAAGGTCAATGTAGAACATCGATTTTTCGGTATCGCACCTCTTTTGTATGTCAACACGTCAATGAAACCTCGTCGAGTATCCGCGCTCGTACTCCATACCCAAGGATCCCAGCAAGCCCTTTTCAGACAAGGATGGTGATCTTGGTAATTCGGTACAGCAGCCGTTACTGACCATCCAGTCAAAGCTGGTGACGATGTAATTGTCCTCCATCGATAGGATCATCGTTCGGTGCAGGCGCCCCTGGTCCAGATCGCCCCGCATTATACGACTATTGTGCCGGGCGAAGTTGAAAAAAAACACATACAATTCGAAAAAATAGGTGGAACATACTTTCAGATAAACAGAAATTGTAGCAATGTCATTACAATCCAATTCTGGTGGGTGGATCTTATTGCCCACTCTTTACTCACTATTAATTCTGATTCAGACTCAAGGTCGATTGATTTCTCTAATTTTCGTTTCTGTAGAAACAATACCGATGCGACAACAATAGACCCCGAGCAAGTCCGTGTTGCCCGCCTGTTGTAATAATTCGCAGACATTGATCACCATTCCCCTCTTGTCTCCCCACCGGAATGAGGGGCCAAATTAGATGGGTCTGGGAGTTAGGAGAAGATATGGAAGGCCTTTATGGTAAAGGCCCTGGATCGTGGTTGTGCTACGAACTGGATTTCCCTCATTAGTACGCTCAACAAGATATTACCCACCTAAATGATATTGTCCCTTGCGGACTACCCTGGCAATATTGCAGCACGGTTTTGAACACCTTTGTGTCCACCCTCGCACGACCCTCGACCCACGCCCCATATATTCACCGGTTCTGCTTGTTTTACCACCAGACACAATGGCTACTTTAGCAGCTCCTAAGAAGCACAACAAGACTCAATCGACCTATGTACGTACCCACTAGGTAGATCGGCCTCTGGTCTGGCCAATGGCCGGGGCCCATGGCCTGTATAACTGCTTATGATCCATACTAACCCCAGGCGTTTGACAATACAGCAACCACGGTTGCTGCTTCTCAGATGAGAAACGCGTTGAACTCGTTGGCAGATACGGTGACCGATACTGAAGCTCAGACCCGTTTCGAGAATGAAATGGACTCGTTCTTTGCTCTCTTTAGAAGATACCTCACTGATAAGGCATCGGGTACTACCTTGGATTGGGACAAGATCAAATCTCCCACCCCTAGTGAAGTTGTTGCCTATGATACTTTAGCCGATAACAACTCCACCAACTTGTCCAAGCTTGCAGTCTTGAAGTTGAATGGTGGATTGGGTACCTCCATGGGTTGTGTGGGGCCCAAATCCGTCATTGAGGTCAGAGATGGTAATACCTTCTTGGACTTGTCGGTTAGACAAATCGAACACTTGAACAGAAAGTACGATGCTGACGTGCCCTTGTTGTTGATGAACTCCTTCAACACCGACGCTGACACTGCTAAGATCATTAAAAAGTACCAGGGCCACAGAATTAGAGTTAAAACCTTCAACCAATCCAGATTCCCAAGAATCTTCAAGGACTCATTGTTGCCAGTCCCTGAGTCCTTTGATGACTCATTAGAAGCTTGGTACCCACCTGGCCATGGTGACTTGTTCGAAGCTTTGGTACAATCTGGTGAATTGGATGCACTTTTGGCTCAAGGTAGAGAAATCTTGTTTGTCTCTAACGGTGACAACTTGGGTGCTACCGTCGATACCAAGATCTTGGATCATATGATTGAAACTGGTGCGGAATATCTCATGGAATTAACCGACAAGACCAGAGCTGATGTCAAAGGTGGTACTTTAATTAACTATGATGGCCAAGTCAGATTATTGGAAATCGCCCAAGTTCCAAAGGAACATGTGGAAGAATTCAAGAGTATCAAGAAGTTCAAGTATTTCAACACCAACAACTTGTGGATCAATTTAAGAGCCATTAAGCAATTGGTTGAACAAAATGCTATCCAAGCAGAAATCATCCCAAACCAAAAAACCATCTCCATTGGTAACTCCGACATCAACGTCTTGCAATTGGAGACTGCTGTTGGTGCTGCTATCAGACACTTTAAAGGTGCTCATGGTGTTGTTGTTCCAAGATCCAGATTCTTGCCAGTCAAGACCTGTTCTGACTTGTTATTAGTCAAGTCCGATTTATTCTATTTGGAGCACGGTGCCTTGAAATTGGACCCAACCAGGGACGGTTTCTCTAATCCATTGATCAAGTTGGGCTCTCATTTCAAGAAGGTCAGTGGTTTCCAATCTAGAATTCCTCACATGCCAAAGATCTTGGAATTGGATCATTTGACTATTACCGGTAACGTCAATTTGGGTAGAGGTGTTACCTTGAAGGGTACTGTTATTATCGTATGTAATGATGGTGAAAAAATCGATATTCCAAATGGTTCCATCCTTGAGAATGTGGTTGTCACCGGTAAGTTGACCATCTTGGAACATTAAACCATTAATTAGTTATGATCTACGTCAAATCGCTTTAAAATTGCATATATGTAGTGAGCCATGCGAGCCATAAAAGCTGTCAAACTATCTAATAAACGAACTAAGTAATTTACTTGTACTGAATTCTTCTATCGCCAATACGGGTATTCAAACTTCTCAATGTTTTATCAGATCTACCTCATATAAAAGATATTAGATATTAGAACTTGCAAGTTTTTTCAGAGTTCTTGAAGGTGGGGAGAATTATTTTATGATTCCGATAATTCCTAATTCAACATATTAATTTAATTTCATTCATATCCAATGCCGATTCCGATATGATTGATCTAAGTCGATCGATACGATTGTTCTAATTGTTCGGCAATCTAATGTTCTAATGCAAAGTACCTTCAAATTCATGATCAACCTAAACGCTTTATCAAATTTGTTATGTCTTCATTATCTTCCACTCTAGTCTGTCACCTAATTTACCAATTCCTTGGCAGCTGCTACATCTTCATCTCCCTTGTATGTTTCTAAAAACACTTTCAATGCCTCTTTGTGCTGTTGAATCTTCTTGCTGACTTCAGGAACCATTCTCTTTGCCTCTTCCAATACTTGAACTTGTTTCTTCAACTCGTACTCATCTGCGTTGTTGGTTTTCATTTGGCTCACATATTGCTCTTGTTCATCAACTTCTTGTTTGTACAAAGATTCTTCTTTGATGAGTCTCTTCAAGGCATTGACCTTGATCTGTAATGGAGATGGTGACATTGTTGGCTAATGACTTTTGGCTGATGATCTAACTCGTCTACGCGTAGTGTTTTTGTTCACGTGAGACCCCATATATCGAATAGTACTTGAGTGACTTTATGTAAAAAAAGGTGGATCTATTGAATTGAAACAATAGACATAAGTGTGGGTTCGTAATTTATGCTATACAGAAAAGTCATACTTGAAAATTCTGCAAAATTCATTACACTACAACCCTTGTTTCAAACCCAGGTTTTTAAAATCGTACAATCTTCGAGTGGCTATTGAGTCAGTAATGAAGTCGGGGGCTAGAAGTGAGCAACGTGTAGTTTACAAAAGCTCTTAATGTTGGAGATATCAAAACGCAAATAAGCACTACTGAATCATCAAATGAAAACTTCTTTATCATTAAATTCAACTTTGAGCCAACAGCAAACGCATCTGCTGAAGAAGTTTGAAATTAGATCTGTGATATACTGAATAAAAAAAATTGGCGGCCCCCGTGAATGGATTATTTTATTTGGTATTTTAATACCTCTTTTTGATTGAAAAAAAAGATAGTTCAGTTTAAATAGAAAATATCCTTCAATAATATCAACTTCTCTTGGGAGATCATATGGTGGGGCTCATTAAAGATTTTAAATTGAAGGATATACATATGAAAATAATGGAAACAGATTTGTTCTGATTCCGATTTTGCTGGATAGATTTACGGTATCAATATTGAAAAATTAATTGAAAACATAACATATATTCAGCTTTGCAATTCAGCAATTTGTTAGAATGCTTTTGAATTATTCAATAATTGACTGCAGATATTCTGAATTCTTAGGTAAATAAATGTAAGCTAGTATATAATAAATATTTCAACTTCCAGTATTAGTTATAAGCAAAAAGTGGGATCAAGTAGTTTTGAAATTTTGAAATTCAAAGCAAAGCTTCTCAGGGTTCCATCCACCCTTCCCTTTTCCATCACGAAGACCATTTTTAATATGACCAGATTTAATGGCATACAAAACCTTCTTCTCATCAATCTCAGCAATTGAATTGTGCCATGGAGTTGGAATATGTAACAAATCAGAAAGAATTGGCGTATCATAGTCTTCAAGCGAGTTGATGACTTGACAATCTTGTGACGCAAGAAGTCTGATTCCAAATTTTGGGCCTGCATTGTTATGAGAATGAATTGAGAGTCTTAAAAAAAATGGGAACATAAGTTCAACCAAATTAGAGTACGCATCATTTCTCTAAAAGTTAGTATACAAGTAAAAACCGAAAGTTCAAAAATAAAATAAAAAACATACCTTTATCATTGAGAATGCAATTTTGGAAATAATCTTCTTGAATTTCTTCTTAGATGAGTTGGTTGCAATCGGGTGAAATTCTAAATCTTCAGACATAAACTTGGAAAATCCTCTGTATAAATATAATCTCGGATGACCTGGCGTTTTTATATCTTTTTCTAATTTTCCACAATCCGTATCACAACTAGCTATCAAGATTTTTCGACAGATTTCTGCTTCCTTGTCAATTTTAGTTCCCAAATAGTGCTCTACTTCCATATCTTGAACCAAAGAGCTATTGAATAAAGATTTCTTTAATGAAAAAATGTCCACCAATGAGCAAAACTGTACTGGATCAGAATCATTTGGTCTCAAATCTTGATATATTTTCTTGAGCTCATTAGAATATAAATCAACTTGGTCATCATCGACGGCAACTAATTGTTAGTAATTATCCTTATGATAATACATTTAAATACTTACTGCAATCACTGAAAACATGGCCATCACTTACAATCCAAATTTTAATTCCCGGTGGATAGATTTTTTTAATAGACTTTGAGAATGAAATTAATCGCCTTAAAGCCATTTCTTCTCCTTTGTCCGGTAAAGGTCCAGCTACTTTTTCTAAGTTAGAGGACTTACAAGGAAATGCCGGAAGAACAGCTTGAATACAAACTTCACGACATATGAAAAAATCAATAACCGACTTGAAGTACTCCTTTCCTCCAAAAATCCACTGATCATATGAAGTAGTATTCTTAAGCTCTTCAGCAAATAAATTTGTAATTGCATTGGATGTAGCCGCATAATTGGAATTTATTTGTGAAGGAAAAATCACATTTGATGTGGTAAGAAGTAATTTGATAAACCACTTCTCAAATTGAGTGATTTCTAGATTGTCAGTTACCATCCCAGTCCATTTCCCATCTCTAGGATATTCCCAGATAATACATTCCATCGTTTTAACCACTGTCATTCCATTTTTATCAACTATTCTGAATCCTTCTATTACTTGTTCGGTAAAACCTTCCGGTAGAGAGTAGTCAAAACATCTTGCACTCACGATATTACTTTCTTCTCTACTATATATCATTCTGATTTTTTCATAAATTGTTTTATTCTCACTTACTCCAGATGCTTCTTTTGAACTTCTTGAGGAGGAAGAGGATTCATAGATTTCTTCTTTTGTAATTGTCATTTTTAGTTTTGGTTTAGATAATGAATTACTTAAGAAAGCAGTTCGATTAACGATATATATTTATAAATAATGTGAATTAATCAATTCACCTTAGTCTGAAGTGCAATTAGAAATATCTTTCTCTAATTGTCACTTTGGCAGAAATTCAAAATTTACGATAGCATATGTATATTAATTGCGGAAGTTATAGCAGTTTATTGACGTTACAGCCGATTATTTGAGGAAATTTATACATCGGAACTTAAGCATGACAGAGCATGAATTACCAACAAAGGAAGTACTTGGGAAATAAATTTTGCTCAACTGGAAAGTCTTTCTTGGCTTTGAAAACTTATATATGAAGTGACAAGCGCTATTTTTTTCATTTATGTAAACTGATATGGCTGATTTTTCATTATGGTCTCAAATATTTCTCACTTCAGCATCATGCATTATTTTTTATCGAATTATATGTATAGTTATGCCCCCCGTCAACTTTCCTAGGAACATCCCAACAATCCCGTTTTATGTCTCGTTTCTTGGAATGTTGACTAAACTTGATCAAAGTCAAATCTACGAAATTTTTCTTAAAAAAAAATTAGAAAAGCATGGAGCTGTTAAAATATACTTTGCTTCTAGATGGAACATCTTGGTGACTCGACCTGAATATCTTAGTGAGATTTTCAAACATGAAGATATATACGCAAAGAGTGGTAACCAAATGAAAAGTCCCAACTCGGCTTTGGCTCAATACACGGGTGATAACATAATAAGTTCACACGGCGAGAATTGGAAAATATACAGAAATATTCTCACTTCCAGTATACAACACCCCAATTTGAGTAAATTGAAAGATAATACCGATAAGTGTATCCAAATATTAAGCGACAAGGTTAGGAAGAATAACAAATCAATACATATGGCAGAGTTATTACAAAATTATTCCTTGCAAAATATTGGTCAATCAGTATTAGGGATTGATTTTAGAACTTTGGAAGACCAAGAATCTGAATTGCACAAAAGGATAGTAAATATCAAGCTGCAAATTTTCCGGCCCTTTTATTTGAATTTCCCACTTTTTGACAGTTTTCCAATTCCAAGTCGTAGAAAAGCTATTAAAGAAGTCAAGAAATTCAGAGAGTACTTCTGTAGCCTTTTACTAAAAAATAGAGATAAAGATTCAAACAATGCAACCAACTATCTTATTCAAGCCCTCGAATCAGAAAAAATTTCCCAACAACAGTTCACTGATAATGCTATAATTACCATGGTAGCAGGTCACGAAAATCCTCTACTTTTGATGTTATCCTTGTTTTATATGCTTGCTAAGCATATAAAAATCCAGGAAAATATTAGGAATGAAATACTTAAAATTGATGATCCAGAAAAGAGCCCCTTGTTAATGGCTAGTATTTATGAGACTTTGAGGTTGCTCCCACCTTTAGGGCAGATCATCAATCGCAAGACAACAAAACCCGTTATCCTTGGGAAAATCATAAAAATCCCAAAGGGAGTTTATGTGGGTTATAACAACTACGGAACTGGGAGAGACCCTGTTGCTTGGGGCCAAAACTCTGAAGAATTCAACCCATCTAGATGGGGAGTCACTATTGAAACAATAGCCCAGAGGTATTCCGACTCTAAAAGAAGCCATAAGCTTCCCGCTTTCCATGGTGGGAAACGGGCTTGTTTGGGTGAAAAATTTGCTCTAACTGAAGTAAAATGCCTTATTACCGAAGTGCTCAAGAACTTCAAGTTGGTGCTAAGTCCTAATTGGGAGGAACGGCTAACTTCCGCAGGTCCAATCTGTCCATTGATGTTACAAATTGATTTAGAGCCCTTGAAGGTTTCGAACTCAGACTATTTAGGCTAAGAATTTCAAAAAGTAAGCCGTGTGATATAAGCATAAAATTCCTAATGTAGTACTATTCTTCAAAGATTAATTGCTCAGTGCGGGTGTATTTTTTGCAGCTATTTGACATTTTGTGTATTTTGAGGTCTGCAAAAAAAACTGTTTTGAGCCCAGTGCATAAGCTGAATGCGCTGCGTCTGCAAAAAAAACACGCTATAAAACCTTAGCAAATAAACTTTATAAACGACTTCAACTTACTCTTAAATACCATCAACTCAGATAACGTAACTTTAATTACTGAACCAATGTCAGAAACACCACAATCAAGAGAAGAAATTTCTCAGCAAAATACCAACCTCAGCAAAGATGAAGAGGTTCAACCACCGGTTCAACAAGTAACTCCATACTCTGCTTTTTCAAAGGGTCGCAAAATAATGATTATTGGGATAATTACCTTAGCAGGATTTTTAGGGCCAGTTTCTGGTAACATTTATATTCCAATCCTCCCTCAACTTCAGCAGGTTTTCAATGTTTCATCTACTACCATTAATGCAACAGTTTCGGTTTTCATGGTAGTTTTTGCCTTTGCACCTTTGTTTTGGGCTTCTTTTGCTGACTATGGTGGAAGGAGAATATTGTATTTAATTTCATTGACTATCTTTATAATAGCCAATATTCTTCTTGCTTCATTACCGGTCAACATAGGAGCACTTTTCTTCTTAAGGATTATACAAGCATTTGGTATTTCATGCGTAGTATCTGTGGGAGCTGGAACTGTGACAGATTTGATACACCCAAAAGATAGAGCCAAGGCTATTTCCTATTTTATGTTGGGACCACAACTAGGTCCGATTTTGGGACCAATCTTGAGCACTATTTCTACCAATGGGCAATGGAGATGGATATTTGGATTTTTGGCTATCCTTGGAGTTTTCGTTTATCTTTTGATTTTATTCCTTCTTCCTGAGACTTTACGTAACCTTGTGGGTAATGGTGAATATTGGGCTTCATGCAGAACTTGGTTGATACCCCCAAAATTTTTGCAAAAGAGGATTATACAGGATTCTCCCGACTATCCTAAGCCTTCTCGAGTTAGCCTAAAAAGCCTTTGGAAATTTTTAGCTTACAAGCCAGTACTTATTTGCTCAGTAAATAGTGGTCTTTTGTTTGCATCATTTTATGCAATAAGTATTTCCTTCTCTCACACACTTCAGAAAGAATACCATTTCACTGATATACAAACTAGTTTTTCCTATGTCTGTCCTGGAGTTTCACTAGCAGCAGGGTCTATAGTTGCAGGACGAGTTTCTGATTATTTGAGGGCTAGGACGGAAAAATTACACCCAGGACAAGTTCTTCCAGAGCAGCGGTTTTCAATACAAATTTTTGGTCTAATTATTTCAATGGCAGGTACTTTAGGATACGGTTGGAGTGTAAATAACCACCTTCATGTTGTGTCGGTGTTTATTTTTACTTTTTTGGGAGGCTTTGGAATAACTTGGGTATTCATATCAAGTACCACGTATTTGACTGAATGCTCCACTGGGCAGCCTGCAACGATGGTTGCACTTGGAAATTTGATGAGAAATGTAGCTGCAGCGATTTCTTCTGCAATTATTGATAAACTTATTGAGAGCATGGGATTTGGTTGGTGTTTCACCGGCCTTGGAGTAATCCATCTTATTGCTATTGGTACGGTTATTATGCTCATGTATTATGGACCAAGGTGGAGGGAAGAATACATCAAGAGCAAATTGTTAGATGCATAGAAAATAAAATAAAAAATATCCTTGCTTTTTCTTCTTTTTGTTTATAGTATACACAAATGCATGATTCGGCATGCTCAACGCAACTAATACCTTAAAACTTAGCCGTGTCCGGCTAAGCATTACAAAAATCAAGGAATGGATCAATTTTATTCAATTAAGTTTCAAAAGAATCTTTAAAAATGCTCATGTATTTTTGCGCAAGTTTAAGAGCCAGGAACCATTCATCCATTTTTCTATAAATAATGCCGTAAAGATAACATTTTATTTCTTCAACTCATAAATGCAGAAAGCACAGCATATAAATTCGAGAGACTCGATTGCTAAAGATGTCACGGTAGATTCTCAAAAACTGAATGTCAATGAATTTGAAGTTCAAAATTCTGAGAATAACACATCAATTTGGACAAAGAAAAGTATTTATCGAGCTTGGTTATTATTATGCTTCTCTACCGGTCCAGTTGCTTCAATGTCGAGGACATATGTTCCAGCAACAATTCAATCCATCGGTAGAGCTATTGGAAAATCAAAATCAGGTGAAAAGTGTCTGTTTAAAGGTAATGACTGTTACGTTAAATTTGGAGCAGGAACTGTTCATTTCACTTCATACGTCTTATATTTGAGAGCAATATCTACGGCACTAGAAGGAGTAGTTGCAATCTTACTTATGGGCATTGCAGACTATTCCAATTATCGCAAGTGGTTTTTAATTGGATCCATTTTCATTTATGGTATACTCGCATTACCGTTTGCAGCGTTGACAGGAACAAATTATCCTACAATGCGGGCATTGTCAGCACTTTATGTTTTAATTTCTGTTGATAATAGTATTTATCAAATTTTAGAAGGCTCATATATCCCATTATTTATGAGAGCTTCATCCTCGAAGGGAACAGTCGCTGAAGAAGTTAGAAGAAATATGGTTTTGAAAAGAGGCTCGGTGGTAAGTGTAATGGGTATTTTCTTAGGTAATTGTGGAGGTTTAGTTGCACTATTAATTGGAATTATAATTTCGTATTCAAGAGGAGGTCCTATAAAAGATGGTTACCATAACTTCTTATTAGCGATAACTATTTCGGGTGCAACAACTGTTATATTTTCAATTATTTCTTCATTTTTCATTCCTCGTGTTAAGGGAAAAGAGAAGCCCAAAGACCAAAATTTGTTAATTTTGAGTTTGAAAAGATTTATTCTGCTATCAAAAGATATTCGAAAGTACCCCCATGCCTTCACTTACTGTATTTCCTGGGTTATTTGGAATGTAAGCTACAATAACTTCATGAGCGTGTTCATTCTCTTATTTAGATCAACACTTGGATTGGGATCTTCCGATGCAGAATATACTGTATATACATTTATGTCATACATCATGGCATCGTTAGGCTCTTTATGTTGGATGTGGGTATATCCGAGAACAAAGCTAGGAATCAAGGCATGGGGTTATATGTTCTTAGTCTTTGCAGCATTTTCCAACTTTTGGGGTTGTTTAGGGATTGGCCCACATACAAAAATAGGTTTTAAGCACAGATGGGAGTTTTGGATATTTGAAGTTTTTTATTCAGCTAGTGGCTCTGCGTTAAGATCACTAAACAGGACGGTTTACAGTACTTTGCTTCCAGAAGGAGAAGAGGCCCAGTACTTTGGATTAGAAATCATGCTTGGTGTTGCTACTGGATGGATTGGTTCTCTAGTAAATGCGACTATTCAAGACAGAACAAATAATGACAGATTTCCTTTTTTGCCAAATTTATTCTTGGGATTGATCGCAATTATTTTCTATTACTTTTCAGATATTGAAAAGGGAATGAAAGACGTTGAAAAGTTAGTACAACAAGAGCAAAATAGGAGCCCGCATTACCAAAGTACAGAAGAGTAAGAATATATTTGAGTACTTTTGTGTTAATTCGTTTGAAAATCAAATTGAATTAAGTTTTTTGCTTGAATATTATAGTAATACTTAAGAGAGTTGGTTCATAATAGTGCTCGTTTGACAATATATTATTGCAACTTGATTTTTTCTATCTACTAATTGGTATTGTTTATGAAGTAAGACAACATAACTCGACAAGAACAAAATTGATTAGGGACTAAACCGGAAACAGGTGCAGGGAAGTGACGAAGAGAGAAATAAACGAGTAACGCAAACTTCGTGATTCAATTATTCAATCTCACACACATGAACTTGGCATCAATGTTTCGAAAAAGTAGCCAATCTCGCTCATAACATCTTTAATCTAAACATTTTGACTGTACAAAGAATTCTCAGTTATATGTAGTAGTATTTGTAAGTTCATCTTAATATAATCATTTGTTATTCAACGCTTAGCCATAGCAGTACATCCTTAATTGAACATTGAGTCATTTAAATAGTAAACTCTTCTTTTCGTGCCATGGGCTAAATCATCAAGTGTCAATATTCCACCAATTAAGAATCTTTCGATTCATCAGTTAATTAGAGATGAATTAATATTATTGTAAATATCTTTGCCAATTAACAAGCTTCGTTCCTCATGGCCCAATGGTCAAGGCGTCTGGCTACGATTTAGTAACCACTTCTCGGTTGGAACCAGAAGATTCCAGGTTCGACTCCTGGTGGGGAAGCTTCTTTTTTAGTGCGAAAGACGGAGTTCGGTTCGGACACTACCACGGATATTATATGCTTATTTCAAATCATTCGATTTATAATAAACTCTTTACAACTCTACCATGCTTCCCCAGCCAATAAATATCCATAAATGGATTGAAGAAAATAAGCATCTTTTGCAGCCACCTGTAAACAATTACTGTTTACACAGAGGAGGTTTCACTGTGATGATTGTAGGAGGTCCCAATGAAAGGACTGATTATCATATAAATCAGACCCCAGAATATTTTCATATGTTCAAAGGAGCTATGTGCTTGAAAGTAGTTGATGATGGAGAGTTTAAGGACGTGATTATTGAGGAGGGTGATTCATTTTTGCTTCCTGGAAATACCCCTCATAACCCGGTTAGATTTGCTAACACTATTGGATTGGTTGTGGAGCAAGATCGTCCAGAAGGTGTTAATGATAAGCTTAGATGGTACTGTCTGAAGTGCAAAGAAATTGTTCATGAGAAAGAGTTTCACTGTACTGATCTCGGAACTCAAGTGAAGGAAGCAATAGTTGCGTTTGATGGGGATTTGGAGGCTAGGACGTGTGGGAAATGTGGAACCTTGAATTATGCAAAACCTCAATGAATTGTGCTATAGGATGCATTAAATTGAAAAAGAATTCAGCAAGTTCAATCACCCTAACTAAAAATGACAAAATGAAGTTGAATTAATGTCGTGAAATTGAAAATACAAAAATGGAAACATTCGCAATATGGAAATGAATGCCCCAGATTAATCGAAAATTGTTTATCCTGTGAGACAGGACTTAATATGCTGGTCAGCATAATATGAAAGAAGCGGGATCTGTATATAGCACGAGATCATAAATATGAATCTAAAACATTCCTGTTATTATAATAAATTTACACAAGATACTCTAATTGAAAATTTAGGCCAGACATCAGTGGGTAAGTTACTTAACTGGTGAAGACGTGGAGATAAATCCCAAAAAAAGAATTAAGACATTCAAAATCTTTCGATATCACAGTCATTTAGATCTACGCTCATTCAAATCCAAGGAACTTATGAAATATCTCTTAATTCGTTTTTGGACTGAGATTTATAAAAATGCAATTCATAAAAAGATAACTCTCGAAATTCCAATTACAAAACCATTCATATATCCTAACTCGTAGACCACGACTCAACATTGTTTGTCTATTTCTTTCTGATAAATTCCTCACCTTTTTCAAAGACCCAATCAACAGCAGCTTCAACCGGC
The DNA here is from genome assembly GCA_030568575.1 of Suhomyces ambrosiae. NCBI lineage: Eukaryota > Fungi > Ascomycota > Pichiomycetes > Serinales > Debaryomycetaceae > Suhomyces > Suhomyces ambrosiae. Next base: position 411,652 of record JAJMGA010000010.1, on the reverse strand, counting down.
TCATCGAACACATATGGCAACAACGGAACAATTGCCAACCCTATACCTACGGGACCATAAGTCTTTAATACTTTTGGAGCATTTTTGAACAAAATTGAGGAATAACGCACCGAGCTGTGGATGGTGAATGCAGGCAATCCCATAGATGCAATACTCTGGAAAATCCCTCTCTTCACAGCAAAAAGACGCCAATCATTATCCACAGACAGTGGGTTGGAGGTAAAAAATTGTTGAGCTGCAACAGGGTCAGCAGCAGGCAAATTTGTGTCCCAAGGTTTCAATCCTGGGGCCCAACGGCCCTCCGATTTCATTTTGACTATCCATGAGAAATACGACACGTCTCCCAAAATATATGCCCAAGATATACCGTAACCAGCCTTGACAAGGAAAGGATGAGCCACTGGACGGAATGACTCTCCAATGTCAGAAGTGTAGGCAACGTAACGGTGCGAGGCCCTCAAAATGGTTCTCAACCGGTTGGCATAGGCAGTGTAACGAAGTCCGCTTTCTTGAGTGACCAAGTCAGAGTCACTAACATCATCAAGTGGTTGGGGAGGTTTTTCAATGGAAGTCATTGCTAAATGGGTTATAATGTAGGATTATAAGAATAATTGGGTATCGCGGGTTTATATGCTGGCAGTGTGCACATGGGATATCTGGGGAATGGTAGTGTCGGTAGCTAATGCCAGTGGCGAGAGCATCACGGTGGCGGAATCCGTGGCGTGGACAAGATGAAAGGGTAGTTTTAAGACTCTAATAAATTGCCGTTGTATTTTGGGCTTTTCAAAAATTAGGTATTTTAGGTGAGTTATAGTAAATGCCTTAAAACCTCTATAAATTTTTGGTCAACTTATGATTACCGTAGTAGTATTTCTTGGATTACGATAAGTTCATCGAAAAACAATTAATTATCAATTATCTCGCTGCCGGTTTGCACTACAAATTGCAAAGAAAATAGCACTAATAATCGCTATTATTAGTTGGCATGCACTTGTCAATTTTAGCTGGTAATTGGGAATGAAATATAGTTACTTACAAACATATTTTTATTTATATTGTTTTACATTAAAGGTAAGTATTGCTAATGAACTCAATAAGAAAGAATCAATTTCAAGAGTTTTAGAGCAATTAGCTCTAGGATTGAATTCTGAAATTAATCGGGCAACTAAATTATTTAATATAGAGCTGGCTATTATAGAGAAAATTTGATTGAATTATGTTCTCATGACCATCCTGCTCAATTGCTTGAACGTATTTTTATTTTTGCTTTTACCAATAATTGCAAATTTTAACCACAATAATACAATATCCAAACCACAAATATCAGTTACTTATACCTCAAGTGCCTGCAAAATTGCAAATTGTTGGGAATTAATATATATAAATACCAATTTAGTATATAGGAGAAAATGAATGACCAATGGTATTACAATCAATGTAAATTCCTCCCATGCAATTCACTCTAATACCAGTCAGTCGAAGTGAAATCAGTAATTGAGATTAAGATTAGACTCTACTAGCTAATTTCCACGTCAGCCATTATTCTTCAATAATATGGATGTATTTTTGCTTTACAAGCTCAGAATTTTTAGTTAGGTGTACGGATTTTATTCATGGGATATTATCTTAAATATCAATAAATACCAACTTCGATGTCACCACAAAAATTTTAACTTTTTCGTAAATACTCAGATTGGTGCTACTTATTCCTATCAACTCTGAATCTATACACTTACATATGATGCTTGTAAATCCTCATTCAGTATTTGTACTAATTAACGTGTATCATTAATAGGCACAATTTTCTACTCGCACTACTATTCTATACATTATTTATTCATACAAGGCTCAGTAATCAGATCTGATTACCATTATGAAGCTCTCCCTTATCATCCGTTTTGCGGCTACCCAGCCCATTCCTGACCTTACCATCCCTATATCCATCAACTTTGAGAAGGATGACGTTAACACTCTTGTCAATGCTGGATGGATCAAAAACGTCATAAGGAGTAAAGTTTCTCAAAGCACCCACAACAGACTTAGATTAATCTACAACGGACGAGTGTTGAATGAAAATACCGACTTCAAGAATGAGGTACTTAAACCCAAGGGTCCAACAACTACGGAGTTGGATCAACAGATATATATCCATTGTGTAATTGGTGAGGTGTTAACAAGAGAACAATTGGCTCAGGAGACACAATTGGATAATCGTCCTCAGGAAGTATCTACCGCACCCCAAGTGATAGGTTTTGATCGTTTGCTTCAACAGGGATTCAGTCAGGATGACATAAATGATCTTCGACGTCAATTTTTCCTGATTTACGGGCCTAGTTTACAAGCTAACGAAACGTCTGATATCCACGATTTGGAGGAGGAGGAAGCGCGCCTGCGGACTATCAGGCAGATGGAAGAAAGATGGATTGAGTCTACGGTGAACGGCGAAACGAATGGAGCAGGAGAACCGGTGCCTGGAGTATCCGGAGTTTCTAACCCAGTAGCAACCGGGGATACGCAACAAACTCAAGTGCCACCACAGGTGGATTTGGAAAATTCAAATGAAAATGGCGACTTTTTGCTTGGGTTGTTGTTGGGTGTATTTTTAGGTGTTATAAGTCTTGTATTCCTTATGGCAGATGATACGGTGTTTAGTAAACGTCAAAAAATGTCGATCATAGGGGGTATCATTATGAATTTTTCGTTTGCATTGGTGAGGGGGCAATGGATTTAAAAACACAGTTAAGAGAGAATGATTTCTTTATTAAATCAATTGTGATATCATAGCATTAATTGAGTTATTGGGTCAGTTTTGAGTTATCAAATTGAGTAGCAAATGAGTTGAAGGATGGGTTTTATTATAGATGAAAAATGGAACAAAAATAATTTAAGGTAAAGAATTCAACTAGTAAGCTCTTGCGAGTGCTTGATTATTCATTAAAAAGTCACCGATTGTATGGTCTTCACATTAGCACTACTCAGGACATATCGGCTTCGGTACTACGAGGTAGCAGTTTTGAATTTCTATGGAGTTCTAAATAGCCGAATGGACAATATGTGGTCAAATTTTGAAAATCCGACTTAAAAATAAGAAATTTGGAAATAATTGATCAGTTGAAGAAGGCTAGAAAGAATATTCACAATAGTATTCACAATAGCAATGTGCCCTCTTAACTCCTCATTAGTATTATTGACAAGAGCAATATATGAAGAGGGAATCAAGGAAATGATAATGATTGTACTTAATATATGACCATGATTTGATGATATTTTCTTAGCGGGTTTTATGTAGACGATTAAAGGATTGATAGGAGACACAAGTCAAAATGGGAAAAGCAATGTCTAACATACTTCTGTACAACAGCTTCAGGTTGTAGTCGCATTTTCATCAGGCTACTAATTTAGCGTGTCTTAACAATCATTCGAAATCCATTCAAGAATTGAAACTCAAGAACACATTCACCGGGAAACTTCTACAAATTATATCTGATTGCTTAAATACTTTGCCATATTCCTCATTAAAGCTTGGGAAATTCGCCCACACTACTCGAAGTTATTCTAAAGTAGGATTGCTCCGCTCCAACTTTACTACAAATGTTTGATCCACCAGCCCTCACTTAGCCTTGGAATCGACCAAATGAAAGGGCATTAAGATGATCTATCTCCGAAAGGATGTTATTCCCGCCAGGAACTTGACGCTCGCCAACTCGTAGGGATATCTGAAAAAGACAAGCAACACGGTAATAGTTCTGGCTGCCGCACACCGAACAAAGCTGGCGATGCCCTGGCTTATATAGGAAGACGCAGGGTTACCCGGACGCATTACCACGGATAGGGCTCTAATTAGTAGTGTACTGGTTTATAACTTAGAATAATAAGTGTACGTTCTACACTAGATGATGCAAGAAAGCACTTAGTAAGACCCGAGAGAAAGTGTTGGATCGGATCGAACCATTTAAATGTTATCGAATACAGAGCCTGTGAGTGAAAAAATCGTTTTTTTGAAGTGTAGCTTTCAAATGTGTGAATTGGTTTGCGAGATAGAGAACAAATAAATGTATGTATTTACCCCACTCTATCAACAACTTGCTTTGCACAATAGATACCATGCTATATTTAAAGTTAGTTCCAATACGTTGATCAAATTTGAGCACTGCATATCATCTATCATGCATCGATCGTGCGTCTACCAACACCTGATATGACGGATATGACTGGACCCCACAAGACGCACGTGACAATTACTTATCACGAGACAGATCGGACCACTCATGGCGCCTCGATTACGAGTCGAAATTGGACCCTACCATCATCGATAGATGTCATTATTCATAACTATCACTTTTACTAACCTCGATATTATTGCCAATATAAATGTGATCGACGATTGGCTAGCGGCTATGACTAGCTAAATTCCGGTAACCTTTAACCCGGTACCGGCATCTGCCGCTAACGCGGGGCCGGCCAATTCCGACCACTTAACACCGGATCAATCCCCTCAGCGCTTAGGTTACGATTAGGAATTGGTAAATTAGCCGTTACCTTTCATATATATTCTTTTCTTTATAGCACTATCTTTATAGCTAATACTCAGTTACAGGCCATTTATAGATAACTATGTCAGATCAAAAGCCATTGCCCTTTATCTATCAGTTTGCTTCCGGTGCCATTGCCGGGGTATCTGAAATCTTGGTGATGTATCCATTGGATGTCGTCAAGACCAGACAACAATTGGACAACACCAACGCCTACAAAGGCACCATTAATTGTTTGAAGAAGATCGTCAAAGAAGAAGGGTTCTCTCGTTTATACAAGGGAATTAGTGCTCCCATCTTGATGGAGGCTCCCAAGAGAGCTACTAAATTTGCTGCTAATGATGAATGGGGTAAAGTGTACCGTAACTTGTTTGGTGTGCAAACCATGTCTCAATCGTTGGCCGTATTGACGGGTGCAACTGCAGGTGCGACCGAATCTTTCGTGGTGGTACCCTTTGAATTGGTTAAGATCAAGTTGCAAGACAGAACTTCCAAGTTCAATGGAATGGGCGATGTGGTTAAACATATTGTCAAAAATGATGGGATTTTTGGATTGTATAAGGGTTTGGAATCTACCTTATGGAGACATGTGTTCTGGAACGCCGGTTACTTTGGATTGATTCACCAAGTTAGAACTCTTATGCCTAAACCAAAGACTTCCACTGAAAAGACTCTTATTGATTTAACTTGTGGTACTATTGGTGGTACTTTTGGTACCGTTTTAAACACCCCATTTGATGTTGTTAAGTCCAGAATCCAGGCTGGTTCTACTAGATACATATGGACTCTTCCTTCGTTGTTAATTGTGGCCAAGGAAGAGGGATTTGGGGCATTGTATAAAGGTTTTATTCCAAAAGTGTTGAGATTAGGTCCTGGTGGTGGTATTTTATTAGTGGTTTTTACTGCTTGTATGGACTTCTTTAGAACTATCCAGAAATAATGATGAGTTTCAACCAAATGATTGATCTCACAGAAACTGTCAATAAAATGAAGAATATGGTGTACAATACAATTTTATAAAGAATACATGTGGGTGACGGTGACTCTGAAAAGAATTAGGAAGCAAACCCACTAATGAGACACCCCCAAAATCATGGTATAGAGGTATGAGAAAGATTAGGAAATAGACGATATATCGTGTTAGAAAAGGTATAGGACCAAAATACATATTGTGTTAAATTCTCTAGTAGTTGATGTAATGCGCGTATCCTATATCATTGGTCGGAGTCAATTAATATAATTCATAGTTTTGAAGTATGAGATCAGCAAATACGATAACGCGAGAAAAATTACTAATTCTTGTACAGAATGTATGGAATTGAGTAGACAGTGACAGGGAATAAATGCCTGAATTTCGTCACGGATATGAATATAAAACATATTGTTGACTAAAACGGGACGAAGCTGGAAATTTCATGACAAGGCTTAAACGTCTCTAATAATCATTTAATGTAAAATCTTCTAAACTAATTAATTTACATGATCATGGATGGTGACTTAATTTTTACTGATCCTTCAAAATATTCCGAATCAATTGTAAAATAATTCAATTATTAGTTAATAAAGTGTTGCAAAGCTGCATGGAACGAACAAACTACATCGTTTTCATGAAATCGTACATGCTTTTTTCTATCTTAGTGTTTTATGAATCTATTTGAATTCTCTTCTTAACACGACATTTAAAATCTTAATCATCTCAGTTTCTTTGATGAATTTGACTCCATTATCCTTATCCAAGTATTGCATGGTTTCCGGATATTTGTATCCCTTGTATACTTCCTTATTCGTTTCCGGAGTCCAATTCACTTCCTTTTGATTCTCTCTAAAAGTAAATGTGTTAATTGCAACTACCAATTCTGGAGAATCGAAATCGAAATCAAGCATATCAAGTTTACCCGAATTCTCTTCTGCTTTAGATTCTTCAGTTAAATGCAATTTCGCTTCAAAATACTGAAGACATTGTCCAAAACGTTCCAAATGGTCCAAATCATCCAAATCATACTCTAAGAGTAATTCATTAACTGCTTCGTAGTTCAATAAAATATTATAAATTAAATCATAATTGATAGACCTGAAGATTCCTGAAGCATCAGTCTCCTTGGACTTTTTAACTATTCCTAATCCCTCTTGATATTGAATGGCATCGTTAAATCTAGGCAACAATAAATAGTCCAAAATAATAAAAATTTCCTCCACTAATGATTTTAAGGTGTCGACTTGCTTGAGCGATTCGAAGTATTTGGATTTGTTTAATTGTTGTCTCTTGATAAATTTCAATAGATTGAAAATAGTAGTGTGGAATTCAACCCATGAATATCTCTGTAATTCAATACTTGGGTCCTTGTTGAATTCAACTAGAATTTGGAAAGTAACATTCAATGCCATCTTAAAGATTTCTAAATTTAGCTTATTAGTCAAGTTGAACCTAATTAAATTTTGAATAATGTCAAGAATGTAGAACAAACTACTTTTGATGCCAAATTTCCCAAAATCGTTAGGAATAATTGGACTTTTTTGATGACTAAGTTTCCACTTGAATTCGTTAATTTTATAGTTTTTAACATTATCTAAGATGTGAATTGGGACATCCTCTCCTTCATGAATTACCCCTAAAGTAAGCGGAGAAGTGAGGTTGAGCAAAACCAACAAAGATAATTTTGTTGTTATCTGTATGCTTTCAGATTTGTACTGATATTGGAACACGTAAGATAACACACACAACCAAATTTCAAACAATTCTATATGTATATCTTTCTGAGGGTCTATATCTTCAATTTTACTAGTAATCTTGTTCTGTTGTTCAGTAAAGAGGGATAAAAATGATTTGTTTCTAATAAAGGCAACAAGCAATAAACTCAAAGATAAAAGTTCAGGAAGTTCTAAATAATCTTCCAGTTCTTTAGTGGAGATCACCTTGATACGATGCTCGTATATCAGTTTGAGCTGAAGAAGGTATGGATCATTTTCCTGTCCAAGTAGACTAATAACTTTGTAATTCTTGCTAAGGTCAGTCACCACATTCGCGGTATCATAATTGGCATAAAGATTGTCGCCAAACCTGTTACTCGTGATCCAGTTCATAAACGACGAGTTATAAATCTGGGTGATTAAGATATCATCTCTGAAATTATAACAATAATTGAAATCCATCGCCAAAATCGGAATGAATCTAGAGGATATTTCTTGTTTGAAACTGATGGGATGATATATTTTATCTTTTGTTAAATAATGGTCAGCAGGGTTAGGTGATTCATTCCCGATGTTCGTGATGTCTGATGAAAAAGAAGCAGAATTCAATGGTAATAAATTTGATGGTAGGTTTGCTAACGTTCCGATTATGGTGAGGACTTTACTGAGAGTTTCAGGAGAAAGGGTAATTCTCGGAGCATTGAACAGTGGTGATTCTGAAGTATTTGAAGGATTTGCTGAACCATTCGAAACTTTCAAAAGTCTATCGAAGGTCAGAATAAAGTTTGCTTTAAGAAATGCAAAAATCAAGCTTTTGATAATGATAAACTCATTGGTTGATTCCTTATGGAATGAGCTTGATAAAAGTAAACTTTTGAGAATGTCCGTCAAAAGATATATAATTTCTTTGATGACCCCTAAATTAGGAAATTCTGAATCCGTAGACAATTCGATTTTCTTAATTGAATTTTCAAAGTACCAATTAAGATGTTCCAAGAGTAATGATAACATATGATCATTAAACAATTCTTCTGAGCTCGGTAATTGGAACACCTTTGTAGTAACATCGGATAATGCTGACTTCGACTTGAACTTTTTATACAAAATGCCATTTGTTTCATATAAAGATTGAAACCATACTTGGAAAATTAACACAATATTGGATACCAACTCAAGGCGGAGCTCTTCATCGATATCATTAAATCTTGTCAGGAATAACTCTGAGCCCCTTCTTTCAGACGAAAACGATTCTTTGGATCCAGCCCGTCTATTCTCAGGAAACGAGTTCTTTCTCGAACTGGTTTCTAGCTTCTCGTTCTTGCCGTTGAGTGTAGTTATATCATCTCCATCAAGGTCCTGAGTCAAAGACACATTCAGGACCATCCCATTCAATGAAGTAATGTCATCTCCTCCATCATCAAGTTCGGGTAACGAACCACGAGACACATTCTCATTAGTAACATCATCTATTTTCACTTCCCGAGGGTGCTGAGTCACTTCTGCAAACAACGCTACACCATTGCTGAAAATTTCCCTCATAATGGACAAGATTTCCGGCTTAGGGGCGCTTGTGCCTATGTTCTCTGTATTGGCAACCAATACCGATCTCAAAGCGTGGGCATGAACGGGGATGGTGAAAAGTGTGGTGTAAAATTCGGAATCTTTGGGAACCAGAGCATTGAAGAGCTGCAGGTAGACTGCAATTGGCAGTGGGTTGGTGCTGGTGCTCATGGCATGGGTATCGGAATGATGATAGTCACTATGAATAGATGGTAATAACCTGTAAATCTGATTTTGATAAACTGGGTATAATAAACTGTAAATTGGAACAGTCAATCTGAAAAATGGGCCAGGGCAGTAACCTGTATTAAGTCGCGGGTAACCTGTAAATCAGCCCTGTGACAGCTTCTAATTCAACAGCATCATTCTCTACCAATAATGCCATAATTTACTCAGAAAAAATCACCACAATATCCTCCATACTCCGTCTATTTTGCTTAGTAATTATTGGAGTTGTAGCAACCAAATTTTGGCCCTTTTCCTTGCTTTTCCTATTCACAGCCCTTATATTTTATATTTTCCTCGCGTCTGCGTAAGACGTTTCCTTAGCAGTCTCATTCAGGAAATATCACTTTGATCCCACATTCCAAGCACCAATACCCTTCAATACTATATAAGGAGGGAGACTCTTTCTCAAAATGCCTAACCAGCTGGAAGAATACGAAATGGTGGATCAATTACCCATAGAACTCGAGACGGGCCCATCAAATGTAACCAGATCTCCAAGGGTTTCTACTTCAAGCACCAACTCTTCTTCAAGCACCAACTCTTCTTCTTCAGCTCTCTTTGAAGAGATTGATGCTTTCAATGTGAAATCCGGGAATGAGGATGATGACTTCAGCAAAAATCCACTTTTCCAGAGAGTCTTACATACTTATAAGAACTCCAATGGGTTTGGTAAACGATGGTGTTCCGTGCTTGGAATCTTTTGCATATGTATTTGGGTGCTAGGGTTGGTTATTTATGCCCACAAATCGCCCATGAAAATCCTCTCCGACCTTAAAAACGGAGCTTCTATCCAAATTAGTGGTCAAAATGTCACTTTAAATGAATATAGTGCTAATTTTAATAATATTTCATTACTGGAGTACAGAAAGGGTAAGTACTACTCATTTAGAGAAGAAATAAGATGGTTGGATCCACCACAGTATGAATCCAGATTAAAAAGGAATAATTTAGGAGGTTATTATCTTACTAGAGGACACCAAAAAACATTTGTTGTTCATCAAATTAATAGTGATTATTCTAAGCTTTTCATTTCTTCTTCTCAATTTACTTACATGAACAATTTCTTTTACGTGGAAGATGTCAAGCTAAACCCCCAAAAACCTTTTGATCACCCAGAAACGCCACATATTATCATTACAGATAAAATAAAACAGTGGAGATATCTGTCTTTCGCATTATATTGGGTATATAAAGATGGAACGTATATTCCAATCCAACCACCTGAGAATCTTGAAAAATTGACTAATCCTAAAGATCCATTTGAGACAGAAGTTTTGGATAAATTGCATTTTGCCGAATTTTCACCTAATGGTGATTATATCGTTTTTGGATTCAATCACGACTTGTATATTCAAAATATAGAGTCCGGGAGCATTGATCGCATTACAAATGATGGTTCGAAGCATATTTTTAATGGTAAGCCAGATTGGGTTTACGAGGAAGAGGTGCTTAGTGATTACAAAGCTTTTTGGTGGTCGCCAGATCAACAAAACATGTTATTTATTACATTAAACGATACTTTGGTCCAAGAGTATGAGCTTGATTATTACATCAAAGATAGAGTTGAAGTGGGTATTCAGTACGAAGAGTCAGATCAAGTTCAAGTAAATCAAGCTAATCAATACCCCATCAAAACTAGCATAAAATATCCTAAACCAGGTACTGCTAACCCAATAGTATCTATCAATAATTACAACTTCGTTGAAAATAAAGTATCAAAATTGCAAATTAAAGATCCTACAAACGATCTTGGAAGTGATTTTATCTTTTATGATGGATCCTGGATTGATTCTGACAATTTTCTTTTGAAACATGCTGATCGGACCAGTCGTATCATGAAAAAATTTGTATTTCAACCATCGAAAGGAAATACCGTCAATGTCGTTAGTATGACTGATACCAGCGACTATAACGGCTGGGTTGAAAAGATGTCTCCAATTACGGTCATTCCTAGCGAGGGCAATGAAACCAAATATATTGACAAGGTTGTTGTGAATGACAGAACTCATCTTGCGCTCTTTGATAGTGCTACAGCTAGAGACTATTCCAAATTATTGACCAGTTCCGAAGATTGGGATGTTTTACCTAGCTCACCAGTTGTATATGATTCGTTGGAAAATTTCATCTACACTTTATGTACCATCCGTGGCCCATTAGAGCCCAATTTAATAGGTATAGATTTATCATCAGAAAACGAGGGCACCTTAGTACATATCACGGATATCAATTCAGAAGGTGCTTATGATGTGGATTTCAGCAAGAATGGGCAATATGTAAATTTAAACTACGAAGGACCTTCGCAACCATGGCAGAAATTGATCAATATGGGAGATTTACATGGATACTTGAAAGACGAGGAAGCCAAGGAATATATATCTCGTCAGCATAATATTAATCACTTCGAGATTACACAGAACAACATCAAAGATACCAATCTTCCCACCAAAGTATACCGTGAAGTGACTGTTGGAAAATTTGGCGACAATAAGCCAATAAATTTAGGACTTGTGGAAATATTACCACCGAACTTCGACCCTACGAACAGAAAATATCCTCTTTTGGTTCATGTATACGGGGGGCCAGGATCCCAAGTAGTTGATAAATCATTCAAAATAGAATTTGAAGATATAGTCAGCGCCAATCTTGATGCCATAGTGCTCATAATTGACCCACGAGGAACTGGTGGAAGAGGATGGAAATATCAATCAGTGGCTAAAGATCGTATTGGTTACTGGGAACCGCGAGATATAACTACGGTTGTTTCCCAGTATGTTTCTGTAAACAAAAGGTTTGTTGATGAAGAAAAAACAGCTCTCTGGGGATGGTCATATGGAGGTTTCACTACTTTGAAGGTTCTTGAATTTGATGCAGGGAATACGTTCAAGTTCGGAGCTGCAGTGGCTCCTGTTACGAATTGGATCTTCTATGATTCTATTTATACAGAGCGCTTCATGGGACTTCCATCCACTAATGAGTACTATGAACTTTCCGCCAAGATCACGGAGTATGAGAATTTTAACCAAGTCAAGAGATTCTTGATAATGCATGGTACATCTGATGATAATGTTCATTTACAAAATCTGTTATGGTTACTTGACAAGTTGAACATTAACAATATTGAGAACTACGATGTCAATTTTTTCCCCGATAGTGATCATTTAATCGAGTATCACAACTCAAATTCCGTGGTGTACGACAAATTAATGTATTGGTTGAAAGATGCATTTGGAGGAAGATATAATTAACAAAATATTAATCCGAACTAGAACAGATCGTGTACTTTTTTCAAAGCGCATAGATTGGGTAACATCTCATTCATAAACATTCTATTATTTATTACTTTACGGATAGAAATCTTCCATGTATTGATAGGATGATACTGTCCAATTTCAGTTCACTTTATGGCACTGCGTGCAATGCCCTTATTTATGGAATACTATAATTAATCATTGATTTCCCCGTAACAAACAATATAAACTAAGTATAATTAGCGAATTACGCTATACTTCTACCTATATTACGTAATCATGATACCGATTTCAGCCCTTCTTTATCTACACATTTCCGGCACTCTAATAGTTCGCTGAATATACCAATAGTCTTCACATCTTAATGTTCATATTCGTTTGTTGTCGTTTTACATAATTAGTCCTTAAATGTTCAACCTTATGTCGTTGCCTCTCGACCCTCCCAATCCGCACGACATCATCTCATCGCATTTTTTTTCATTTTCAACTAAACCATCATCTCACTATCATGGCTAAAACATCCAAATCCACCAAGAAGTTCCAATCGAAACACTTGAAGCACACTTTGGAGCACCGTAAGGAGGTCCAGAAGCATAACAAGAAAATTGCTTCTAGAAAAAAGGGAAAATCCAAGGATGAGGAACCCAAAAAGCCAAAGGAAGTCTTTGAAGACATGCCTGTAGATGAATTCTTTGAGAGCGGATTTGAAGTACCAAAGGAAAAGAAGGGCAAAAAGGAAGAAGAGTCTGACGATGAATCTTCTTCCGAAGAAGAAGATGTCGAAGGAATGCAAGAAAGCATGAAGGACTTAGCTGACAAAGATCCTGAATTTTATAAATATTTGAAGGAAAATGATAACCAGCTCTTAGATTTCCAAGGAATTAATCCTTTAGATGCCATGGAAGACAGCGATGAAGAAGCTGATGAAGCTAGAGATGAGGATTTAGTCGAAGCTGAAGAAGAAAGGTCTAAAAAATCAAAGGACTCGAAAACAGTGATAACTTTGGAACTTGTGAGAAAATGGAGGGCAGAACTTGAAAAGCCAACTGTCAAACAAATCAAGTCAATTGCCATTGCATTCAAAGCTGCTGTAAACATCACCAACACCAAAACCGATGAATATAAATATTCTATCACTGATCCTAAAGCATTTTCTGAATTGATGATTTTGGCGTTGAAACAATTACCTCAAGCCATCCAAAAGTTAATCAAATATAAAGTTAGTCCAAACGGTGTAAGAAGCTTGCCCCAGAAGAACCAATGGTTATCCCAGATCTCTAGTATACTCAAATCACAAGCTGGTTGTTATATCACTTTATTAAAGGACATTACCAACACCGAAACTGCTTCTTTGATTTTGACGTCCTTGCAAGAAGTTTTCCCTTACTACATTTCATACAGAAGATTGCTTAAAGAAATCTTAAATTCTGTTACCCAAGTTTGGTCTACTTCAAGAAGTTTAGACACTCAAATTGCTACTTTTGCATTTTTGAACAATGTGGCTAAAGAATTTCCAAAATCTGTATTGGAAATTATATTGAAATCCACATATTCTTCATTTGTTAAGAACTGTCTTCAAACTAATGCTCACACCATGGCAGGTATTAATTTCTGTAAGAATTCAGCCAGTGAATTATTTGGAATTAATCCTGTTCTTTCGTACCAAATTGGTTTCGAATATGTGAGGCAATTGGCTATACACTTAAGAGGAAGTATTAATGCTACCACAAAGAAAACTGCCAACTCATCTCCTAAGGATGCTTACAAATTGATCTATAACTGGCAATTTTGCCATTCTTTGGATTTCTGGTCCAGAGTTGTGAGTATTCATTGCTCAGAAACTGAAAAGGGACTTAAGAAGACCGAAAACGCTTTGCATCAATTAATTTATCCATTGGTTCAAGTCACTTTAGGTACCATTAGATTAATTCCAACTGCCCAATTCTTCCCATTGAGATTCTATCTTTTCAAAGCTTTGTTAAGAATTTCCAAGACCACTGGTGTATTTATCCCATTGTTCCCATTACTTAGTGAAATATTAACTTCTACCATTTTCACCAAGCCAATTAATTCAAAGAAAACTAACCTTCAAGAATTTGATTTTGAGCATAACATCAAGGTATCCGCTGGTTACTTGAACACCAGAACTTTCCAACAAGGTTTGGAAGAACAATTTGTAGAATTGACTGCCGAGTTTTTCAACGTCTATGCCAAGAACATAGCTTTCCCAGAATTGGCTACTCCTTCCATTTTAACCCTCAGAAGATTTACTAAGAAGTCCAAAAATATTAAATTCAACAAGCAATTGCAACAATTGGTTGAAAAGTTGAATTCCAACTCGAATTTTATCTTATCTAAAAGATCAAATGTCGAGTATGGTCCTTCTAATAAGTCAGAAGTTGAACAATTCTTGAAAGATTTGGAAGCCAATAAGACTCCTTTGGGACAATATGTTGCTGTTCAAAGGCAAGTCAAGGAAGAGAAGCTCAGATTATTGAGAGAAGCTTTGGCTGATGAAGAAGAAGCTAGAAAAGAAAAGAAGGAAGAGGAAGAAAGGGAAGAAGATGATATCGAAATGGCTGCTGAGGAGTTATTGGAAGGTGAAGAAGATGATGAAGAAGAAGATTAATTAATTGATCAAACCCGTGTATTTATAGATGGTAATACAGTGAATCAAGAAAATTTAGTTAGAAATACAGCGATACATTAAGAGTAGAAAACAGTTCTACAGTTAATTACTAATCGTCAAATATGCTTTGTAGTTAATTAAATGAATTTCTGAGGGGTAACATAAAATGAAATTGTGTATTTGCTATAGTACAAAGTGTTACAGTCAAATTATTTCGACATTTGATGAGTGGTATAGGAGTACCAATTCGATTTTTTATTAATTCTCTTTTCCTTTTACTTTATTCTGTTTATAAGAATCAATCGTTCACATTTTTAGATTTTGTATTTCAGGAGAATGCGCTTATGGTGTTTGTGGCATCAACCATGAAATATGTTTCCATTATGCATGTGCTTTTCCATCATACCATTAATATATGCGATTTTCATTGGTAACTTGTACCTCGATATTCGAAAAATCAACTTAGCTTTCAATGTATAATCTCGTACTTTGAAATCGGGGTTTCAACATGCTAGTTCTTTAAACTTTTCAAGGATCTATCGGTATAAAGTTTCCAACAATACAACTGGGAATGTTGTATCGATCTCTTCTGATAGTGAAACTGAAACAACAACTCTTTCGCTTTATACCATCCTTGGTTCTAAGATTACAACTAGTCAATACTGCCTTTTGACCCTTATCGAAGGCAATGGCGCCATATTTTTCCCAGAAATTAACAGCACTTTCTTCACTCATAAGTTCATAAATAGCCAATTTTCCATCCTTTAGATCATCAGTCATCACCCCAACCAATGATGCGAATTCCTTATTTCCACGGTATATTTCACCAGTACGCCTCCAAAGACATGCTGGGATTGCCATAGAAGTGAATACACGATCATAGTCCAAAAGCATTCTTTCAAAACTTTCTTCTACCAACACTAAATCAACATCTTTTAAAGTTCTTGCTATGGCTCTGAATGCCGGTCTAAAAATCGATAATGGTTTAAGAATTCTTTGACGACTAGAAGCATTCATATAGTTATCCATATAGCTTTGTAAACGAGCGTAACCTTTAGCATAATTATAGGGCTGCAACAATCCAGCTTCGAGCTTGGCCTTAATAACTTGTTTCAATCTTTCTTCTGGAGAAATTTCAGTGGTTGGATCCGCAGCTGTAAGGAAGAATTTATCTCTAGCAGAATCGGATATAACAGGCTGATGAGCCTCCTGTGAAGATTGTGATAAGTGAGGGTTCAGAGGTCCTGATTGTGATATACGGTGGTTATTTTGGAGAGGAAGAGATGGAGGAACTCCCGTAGGTTTTATGAATTGATTTTGTTGAGGCACTGGCTGCTGAGAAAGAGACTGTAATTGGTCCACACCTTCATTTTGGAATTGCGGAGGAAATATGTTAGAATTTGGAGAAAATGAAAGAATGTTATTAAGATTGTTGGAATTGGGGTTGGTATCAGTATTAGTTGCATCATTAAAATTCAATCCCTGATTATTGTTAGGGTCATTATTTATCCCAAAACCCAACATCTGGTCAGGACGCGTACCGTCATCATTTAAAGCACCATTAACTAACTCGGGATCATCGATCATCGATAAGAAATCGTTCAAGGAACTAAACTCGCTTCCTGCATGCTCCGAGTAGAAGAACGGTTCTTGGTTGTAGGGCAACGTCTGTGACAATACTGAGTTATTTATAGTCTTTGGTTGTTGAGGTAGGATTCCCTGTTTGGCTCTCACAAGTCCCGGAGCAGGGGCCGGGGGCTGGGGTAACGGCTGGAGTTTGTCATCTTTGGGACCCGGAGATGCAACAAGGGACCCGGGGGGTGGGAGAGGCGCTTGGCTTAACGGGCTATTCTGCATGGAAGGCGGCGAGTTCTTGCCACTTCCACTGGGAGTTTTCCTTAAGGCAGCTGCCTTCTTTTTCTGTCGAAGGTTGGATGGTTCATCATAGCACAAATGCCCTATTCCTCGCTTTATACATCTCTGACATGGTCTGGAGTCATCACAAATCATATGTGACCTCCGACAGTATACACAAGCAATCTCCACCTTTTTCTTCCGCTTTCTGGGCTTCTCTGACTTTGAGGTATCATGTTCTTCTGTGGACCATTCTCCATCCCCATCACCTTCTTGAGAGGATTGGGCTCGCAAGAAGGGCCCAGCACTATTTCCGTTGGTGTTGGGAGTGTCATCTTTGCTAGCCAAGCTCCGGGACTCTTCTATTTTGACGGTTTCTGACATTTATTAGAACTGTACAATATGGGTGTTTGAAGTGATATCTTACCGAGAATTATCGAAGTATGGGTCAAATAATCCGTTAGATCAAGTACGGAAACAAGTATTGTAGTAAGGGTCTAGATTGTAGTTGCTGTTGTGTGATAGTACCTCAGTACATCGAATCACTGTTAGCAGTGGAGTAGAGTGAGATTTATTTTTGTATACCCCAATGTCATGTGATGTATATGCCCGAACTTCCCCGGGAACTAACCAGTACAAGGAGAGAGACGGTGTCAAAAATAGTTGAGTATGAGAGTCCAATAGGAGTAGAATGACAACGTAATAGAATCTTAAACTACTTGTTAATTTTTTACAAAGTAGAATTGCTGGTAGTACCAAATTTATTCAAGGGTCCACGCTAGCTAAATACTTAACAATGACCGAGAATTATGTTGATTAAACAACCAGGGAATGAAGTAGTAAATCTACTTGGTTCTGGGTTGTGTAGAGCAATGCTTTTTAAATTAAACTATTTTATTATTGACCAAATATTGGTATTTATGTTGGGTGTGGTAATATGGTTACTTATCACCGAAATCCAAAAATTAAACGAACGGCACTAGTCGCTTTGGCTAATATCTGGCAGTCTCTAACTAGTTGTTAGTGATGGACTTTAAATCTTTCAAGTACGGATTTTATCACACCATTATAGATATGAAGTATTCCCTTCAGGGTTTTAAGGGTCCAAGTGGTAGCACCAAAGATATATTTATTGTGTAATTTGATAAATGTATTAAAAAGCTGCTGGTTGTACTGCCTAAATACTGAGATGACATAGTAAGAAGCTTGATTATCGAATTAATTGGTCTTTAATTCGCTTCGTATAGATAGCAGGCCCTTGGACCCTTGGGTGTGGTTTGGTGTTCGTGTTCAACTTTATTTATTTTGAAGTGTTTAAATAGTAAACATTTCGTTTAAACTCGTTCAAGCCCTTTATCTTCATCACCTCTGGACATTCCTTTTACCACGGCCAAAATTTATTTGAATCTACTAAAATTATTAAATAAACTATGGACAATCCCTAGCTGCAGCTTCTTTTATGACCCGCATTAATTGTGGTCAGTGGAGTCCTACTTAGTCCGAAAGCAGCTCGTCGATAATCTCTTATTCAAGCTCCGTTGGCTCCGGGACTATGATTCTCATTGCCCCACTCGGAAAACATAGCCTGCATGATCTCGTAAATAGGCGATTTGGTAGCAGCGCATTCGCGGTCCGCCAGCGGTCCGGAAATAGGATCAACCCCACAAATTGAAGCACCAAAATCAGCCAATTCATAGCTACACCAAGTTCACCATATTAATTGTTTCATTGCTGTGTATAGTGGTGTTGCTGGATGTCCTTGTTATATGCAGAACATTGCTAGTATCCGTTTCTCTTATTGGTGAGCTTTCAGGTGTTTCAAAGTGACTAGTATCAATACTGACACTTAAATCTCGAGAATTGGCTTGGTTAAGTGTGGATGCAGAAGAAAACTGGCTAAGAATATGCAGAGGCTTGGAGTAGAACCGGCGTGAAGTAGTAGGTGGTGGTGGTGTTGTAGTAGTAGAAGCAATTTCGCTAGCAGCAGAATAGAATGAAGTGGAGTCGGAAATGTGGGACTCGGAGGTGCTAAATGAAGGATGACGATGTTTGAAATCAACAGGACTATCCTCATAGGGACTATAAAACTCAAAATCTTGCTGCTGAGAGTCATCGGGATTATGATCGTGGTCATTTTCATCATCTGAAGGCACATCACTCGAGTAATGTGTGTCAGGAGTGAATATGTGATCCACCTCAAGTGAGTTCACAAAGTTATAGTCCACGGGCCTATCTAACCGAATAGATTGATTGGACTCTCCAAGTTCGGAAGATAATACCTCCAATGGTTGGGCTTCAAGATCCTCAATACTACCATATTGCAAGGCTCTATCTTGACCAGCGAGAAGTGAGTCATTTTGGGTGCTTATGACAGTATTGCACAAAGGACAGCTTCTTTTGAAATTGATCAACCAGTTGGATAAGCACCGCTCGTGATAAAAATGTTTACAATCCAAAATTAAAACTCTGGAGTGCAATGGAGTATACTTTTCTAAACAAATTGAACACTTATAGGATGGATAGAAATCCCCTGGAGTAGTCAACACATGGAGATTTTTAGCGGACTCTCTTATATCAATTCCATTAATGACGATTTTGTTCAAGTGGGAATTAGAAGATGCAGTGCTTGTTTGAGGCGAGTCTAATACTGGATCATCCTTAGCCGGTAAAGTCGATTGGCCAGTAACCTTTAAATAATGCGCAAAGTATTTTGTATCAATCAAATGATCATTATTAAAAATGTACACCGCCAATTCACGTACTAACTTTGAGTTTAGCAAATTAACCCGTCTTCTTTTAATTTTTTGCCCGCAAATAATCACCAAATAAAAGATTAGGATCAATAATGGAGGAGATAATACCATTGATAACATGATACTAAGCCAACTTCCGAAGGAAGCAGTAGACAATTCTAATTCCAAGTCCAAAGACTCGATGCCGCGCAATGTCTGATAAGACTCGTACGACACAAACATGACAGGAATCCTCAAAGAACCATCTTGATTAAACGTATTAGAGAACATGGTTATCAATCCACGATAAGGCTCATCATTGGCGACCACGATGGCACGAGGTTTCATTTCAGACTTAAGAATATTGGTAACCTTGTCCACAAACGTACAATTCCCCCGCATCACCACTAAGATCTTATTGGTATGTTCATCCCCTACATCTATGGGGTGACACGCACCGTCTGTTAAGATGTGGTAGTGCCCCCGCATCTCCTGGTTTAGGATGGGACTGAAAGCAGCATAGCGGGCTCGTAGCTCGTGACTGGTGATGTTGCCGGATGCCCAATCAGTGGTATTGTAGAGGATGGTGGCGTCTATTGGGAGAAACGAATTAACGGCATTGTTGAGTGGATAGTCAATATCTGTGGCCCCAGTGTGGATTTTTTGTTTCTTCCATGGAAGTCTCTCATAAGTGAGTTCTCTAAGTGAGTTTTTGGTTAAAAACAAAGCGTCTTCAAGATCCAATCCGTTGTCGTTATTGTTGCTAAATGTGATTATGAGGCCCAAGAGCACCAAGAACGTAAGGACTAGCCGCGATTGGCTCGCCAGACGGGTGGGTTGGAACGATCCATTCATTGGATAAGTACAGCTTTGATTGGGAGTATTGAAGGGTGGGCTCAGGTGATGTATATACCAAGGAATCATGATCCAGGAGTGCATGTAGACCAGACAACACACGTGAGGCGATATCACGTGGGGTGATGACTCTAGTGCAACAATAGCGTGCTTGTTTAAGGGGTCTTCACCACCTAGCAACGCAAGCAAGTATTGTTAAAGATTGGAGCAGATCTCCGGAAGGAGGCATGGTGAAGAAGACTGGCGCGTCAAGTTCCAGAAATGGAAGTATTGCAACCGATCCGAAGCATGAAAAAATTGTAGTTTGGGTTTTCTCACTATGGACTGCTGAGCGAATTCGCCTAAGTCACGATTTGTTCGTCAACAGAAACAAATAAGAAAACTGAACTGTAAAAAGACAAGTTTTGATAGGCGTATAGCAACACCTGATGCGAGCAGAATTTGTTAGCGATATATGCCCTTAACTAAGGAGACTGGAAAGATATGGTGTTTCAGAAAGGGGAGTGATAGGCGATTAGATCCAAGCGAGCTCGCGCGAACGAAGCGAGTTACGAGCTACGGAACGAATCAAACAAATAGACTGATGATGAATCAGGGTTTCAAAAGTGTGCTACTGCTTAAAAAGGGATTCTGATTTTCAGGTTTTGGCTTTAAATTAGATCTGGTTTGCCTCAATTCCATTATCTTGGATAGGTTTAGATTTTAAACCATTATTTCAATCATAATATCCTATATCAAGTTTGAGTGTCTGCTATCATTGAATTTTGGAATAATCTAATACCATATTATTTATCCGAATAAAATTAATGAAAGTGGAATTAATGCGACCGATTTAATGATTAGTCCTAATTTAGTTGGGTAAACAAAGTACTCCACTCCAATCACCTTACTTAGTACATTGGAAGGAAGTGCAGGAGAAACATCTAGATACTTAAATTAAAAAGCTATGTTTATTTTACAGAAGATACCGACTTATTTTGGCATCCTTCAACTTTTATTTGATTAGCCTTTGGCAATAATTTGCTGGCCTTGACCCTTTATCCCATTGCTGCTCTATATACATTAAAAAACATCACCCAACTTCAATCTAGGGGCAATATTCATTGAAATAAGTTCCTGGAATAATAACTTGGCAGCATAGGGAATGGTCATTTTAATAATATGCTCGGAACTCTTACAAGTGGTACACCAAGAGTTGTAACCCATCAATCCACAATTGTTGCAAATATCCACTTCGAATGCATCGGAAGAAATCATCAAACGTTCCAACAATAATTGCGAGGCACCATATGCTATAACACAATCTCTTTCCATTTCTCCCAATCTCAAACCACCATCTCTTGATCTACCTTCGGTAGGTTGTCTTGTAAGAACGGCCCTAGGACCTCTTGCTCTGGCATGCATCTTGTCTAACACCATATGCTTCAATTTTTGATAATAAATAGGTCCAAAAAAGATGTATGCCTGTAAACACTCACCTGTAATACCAGAGTACAACATGTCTTTACCTGAATAACTAAATCCCTTTTCAACTAATGTTCTAGACATGTCTTCCAATTTACTTCCTCCGAAACAAGTTCCGTATTCCAAGGATCCATTTAGAACACCCGCTTTACCGGAAATTAATTCGATCATCTTACCGACAGTCATACGAGATGGGAAACCATGTGGATTCATAATAATATCCGGTGATATACCTTGGTCGTTGAATGGTAAGTCCTCATGCTGAACAATAATACCACAAACACCCTTTTGACCATGTCTAGACGAGAACTTATCTCCCAATTCAGGTCTTCTGGTTTGTCTCAACAAAACCTTGATCAATGCTTGGTCATTGTCACTGACAGACATCATGACTTGATCAACATAAGAAGGTTCTGGTCCTTTGTAAAATGCTGGAGTTTCTCTATGACTTTCCGCTTGTTGAGTTTGCTCATTATGTCCCAATACAGACTCTCCGGCATTTGTAGGAACACACTTGTTGACATAGACTTGTCCATTTTCCACTCTTGCCCCAATTTCACCCAAACCATCAGGACCTAAAGATTGATGGGGGAAAATTGGATTACCTTGTTCATCTACTCTCATACCCGAAACTATATCTTTGGTATGGTTAGGGTATCTTTTAAGTTGAATAGTGTTCTTACGAACAACTTGACAACGACCAAAGCCTCTATCAATTGATGATTTATTAAGAACCAATGCATCTTCAATATCATACCCTGAATATGACATGACAGCAACAGTAGCATTTTGGCCTGCTGGTAATTTGTCGTAATCGATCAACTCAATAGTTTTGGTTTTAACCATAGGCTGTTGAGGATAAACCATGAAATACAACAATGTATCAATTCTTCTGAATTGATTATAGGCTATAGCACCAATAGCTTGCTTACCCATAGCACATTGATATGTGTTTCTTGGGGATTGGTTATGATGAGGATATGGAATCAAACCTGCAACTGCACCCAACACGGTAAATGGTTCAATTTCAAGATGAGTAACTTGGTTAGATGCATTTTCTTCCAAATCCTTCTCATATAATGCAATTAAGGAGTCATTTTCTTCATTGACATCCAAGTATTCAACCAAACCATGAGTCAAGAAGTCATCGAAATCCCACTCACCATTCTGAAGTTTGAACAAGTGGCGAGGCTTGACTCTTGGAATGTTGTTTTCCACAATAATTAAAGGACGACAAATTCTACCACCATCAGTAGCAATGTGCACGGCCCTTTGATGGGTGTTGGTGTAAATTGAGACAAACTCGGAAATCTTTCCAGTTCTTCTTAACTGACGGAAATCATTAACAAATTTGGCAGGAAATCTGGAGGTACCGATTAAAGTACCATTCAAGAAAATACCAAAATTTCCAGAGGCATGCAAAGTAGCAGAATCAATACCAAGAATATCTTCACAACCTAAAACATAACATAACTTTCTGATTGGAAGCTCTTCGTCATCAGTTGTAATATGTGTCATTAATGCCAAATTTTTAA
Organism: Suhomyces ambrosiae; assembly: GCA_030568575.1. Lineage (NCBI taxonomy): Eukaryota > Fungi > Ascomycota > Pichiomycetes > Serinales > Debaryomycetaceae > Suhomyces > Suhomyces ambrosiae. Next base: position 388,327 of record JAJMGA010000010.1, on the reverse strand, counting down.
CCAAACCACAGGCTTCACCTTCAGGTGTATCAGAAGTACATAACATACCAAATTGAGAAGGTTGTAAAGCTCTTGGCCCGGAAACTTTTCTAGACTTTTCGAACTGAGATGAAATACGAGTCATCATACCTAGAGCCGATATATATGACAATCTTGATAACACATGTGTGACACCAGCTCTTTCCATCTTAAACCGTTTCAAGGACCAATTACCGGTAGAGATTGCTCTGTTCAACCCCATTGTTATATTATTGGAATGAATATTAATTGATAACAAAGCATCAAATTCAGAAGTTCTGCTTGGTTTCTTCAAGATCTTATCAATGTTAGCTTTGAAATCAGAATTAAATTTTTTGAACAAATCCTCAAATAATAATGACATCAACTGACCAGCCAATTCCAATCTCTTGTTACCTACATAATCTCTATCATCCACCATCTTTGGGTTGTGCATGGTCATAATCACCCTTCTTGCCATAGTGGCAATGTAGAGAGCCTTTTCACGAAATTGTAAATCTGACACCGTGATGTGAGCAATAATGGTGGTAGCTATAGCCTCAATACCTTCTTGTAATTGACTCAATTTTGGAGCACCGGCTCTTCTGATAGTTTTAACTCTTTTGCCCACGTAATTTAAAGCTTGTTGCTGAGTGAAGACTTGAAGCTTTGCTGCTTCTTCGAAATTGACCACGAACAAATCTTGATAATTTGAATCAGAACCACATACTAATTGCAAGATTTCCAAATCAGAGGTAATACCTGCTGCTTTCAACACGATGACGATCGGTATATCTTCACCAATAGAGTTATGCTTCAAGTAGATTTTATCGTTTTTAGTAATAACATATGTCTTAGATTTACGCTCATGGGTGGAGGAAGTAACGGAGGCTTGTACAATACCTTTTTTATCATCCGATTCAACAATAATTCTGTTTTTTGACAATTGTTCCTGGACCAAAATGACCTTTTCGGTACCATTGACCACAAAGTATCCACCTGGATCAATTGGACATTCATCGAATCTTGCCATTTGCTTCTCATTGATTCCATCAAGAATACATTTATTTGATCTTAACATAACAGGCATTCTTCCAATTTCGAGATCTTTATGCATGATAATCTTTCTGCCTCTTGTGTATTCGACATCAACGTATATTGGAGCCGAGTAGGTCAAATCACGCAATCTACATTCATGAGGAGGTAAGATCACTTCTTTAGTTCCTGGAGCCGAAGATGACTTATGACCCACTCTGATATCCAAATACTTAAGGTAGAATTCCGGATCAACATCCGAGAGCACCAACTCGTTTGCTCGTATGATTTTTCTCAAATCCACATCCACAAAGTAGTTGAATGAGTCCAAATGCTGTTTCACCAACCCCTTCACCTTGAGAAATGCTGGAAGAAGATTCCACTTGTCTTCAGCAGTGTTGATCTCATCAAGAAGTTTCTTTCCTTTATAAGTGGGTTGAAGAAGCTCCTGGAATGCCTCATCAGACTCGGCGTCCACCTGAGATGCTTTACGCTTCGACATGATCGGAGTTGTAGATGACAAACTCAAACATCTCTTCTCAAAAGTTTTTGATGGGTCGTGTACTTCGAACGAGTGAGTATGAGAATCGGGTTAAAGATGAGTAATGCCTCGCAGAAACGAGAATAAGTAGTGGGAATGGCTGACTAGAATGGGCTGATTGATATGTCTGGAGACTAGAGGAGATAAATTTGAATGAAGTGTTAAGAGTGAATTTAGCTATGATGCTCGGTGTAGATACCACTCGATAAAAGTTCTTGTAAAGCCCACTAAATGGTGGGTACAATTTGGAATAATCACTTCCTAAAACAATATGAAAGAGCAGCTTATTTGGCTAGTGATTGATACATTTAATTGCCTATTGATTGATTGCTGCTACCTGTAGTGTTTGTGGACTTTTTCCCAGGGAATTGAAAACCAATAGCTGATTTTGGCTTAGAAAAAACGTTAAATATCTGTACGTGAAGTTGATAAACTTCTAAGACATATCCATTGGAGGGTGCCTGATTGCATCCTGGAAAAAGAATTGCTAGAAAAAGTATTCAGATTTAAGTGGTTAGTAGTTCATTTTCCAGTGGCTACTCTTTTGCCATAGATATTGATTCATAGTAGCAAAGTCTTTTGATTTCTCGCCAGTAATACCATTATCTAATATTATTTACTGTTGGAAAATTGTATTCAAGAAGATAATAATAACATTGGAGACAATACTGTAGTTTGGAGTTTTGTCATCATGTTAAACCATTATAATTTGCACCCAAATGAATTATATAAGCTCAACCATGACTTTCACTCGTCAGATGTTATAAAGTGACTCTAGAACAGAGAGACCATCATATGCGGTTGGTCGACGAGATCGCTTGCAAAAGTACTTTGTCCTCTAACTATAGCTATGTTGGTGACATTGAATTTATTCGTTTTATTTTCAGCCTGATTTGTTTCCGAAAGCATCTCACCACTCTTGTTGTAGGTAAATAGTCTTTAATCAGAGGGCAACTAGTGTACTGAATTCAGATATATTAGCTGAATTTGCAACCATATCCGCGTGACAAATCTGGTGGTATAGCTTAATCGATGTTTTATAGTAACGACTGTTCTACAAAAGTGATGTTGTGAAAAGGCTCCCGGAATCTCGAAAATCCACATTGATCAAAGTTTTAATTACAGTCTTGGAGTATTGAAGAAATTTGGTCTGTGTCTGACAAAATAGTGCTAAAATCAGTACTCTAATAGCAAAGCAGAAGTATCTTGGTGAAGTAAATAAATTTCCAATAAATGGACCATTCTTGGGAACAAGCTTAGCACTAGTCAATTATCAGGAATCTCCTTATAGATAATCTTCTATAGTTGATTCCAGCAACACTCACTCTAATCAGTACTCACTGAAAAATCATTAAATTCTCACACAAACTGGCATCTATAAACTCACCCAGAATCAATTCACTCCACATAGTGTAGTTCTAAGCCTCACTACTACACCATCCCACCGCCACACATTACTGTTCACCTCCACCAGCACTAGAGCATACTACACACTTGTTTTGTGGTGATTTGATGTCCTCTAGTAACCTTTTCCGTGCTACCGTCAATGAGTACCTCGAAGGACTCCCACAGCCCGTGCAATCCAAGCTCTACGAAGCGCCAGCAACATGTTTATCCATTTTCAGATTGCTTCCACCAATGGCCAAGTTCTATATAATGTCGATGTTGTTTAATGAGAAGCCAGTGGCTCTTAGAGATATGGATAAATGGTGTAAACCGGGGGCCAGAAAGTTACAATTTGAATCTTTAAAACGACTTAAAGCGCTACATTTGATTAAAGAGGACAATACAGGAACACATATACGGTTGAATGGTACTTTTCGTCAAAACTTTAGAGATTGTTTAACTGGATCCCAAGCTGCCAACGCTTTTGGGAACTTGTGTACCACAGTGGATAAACATAAGGTAGATATTGCATTTTTGGATACCTTTGCCTCTCAAAAATGGGAGACTATCTTGCATTTTATGGTAGGTACTGAATCCACCATAACTCCTTCGACTTCGGTATTATCATTGCTCAAACTGGGTGGATTAATGGAAGGACCGGGAACCAGTCCTTATAATTTAAAAATTACCAATAGTGGGTTCCAGTTTTTATTACAGGATGTCAATGCGCAAATTTGGACTTTATTACTTCAGTATCTTAACTTGACTCAGGATTTGCATATGGATCCGGTTGATGTTCTTAACTTTATATTCATCTTGGGATCATTGGAGTTGGGAAAGAGTTATACCGTATCTAGTTTGAGTGCCACTCAAGTTAGTATGCTTGCAGATTTGAAAGACTATGGTCTTGTATACCAAAGGAGTGAACACTCTTCTAGGTTCTACCCAACCAGACTAGCAACCACCTTGACCTCAGACTCTGCGGCTCTTAAAACGCCTTCAGTAGCTTTGGATAAAGCATTGGAAGATGCAGAAAATCAAGCCATTACTTCATCCGCCACTCCATCATCACAACAAGGAACCATCATCATCGAAACTAATTTCAAAGTTTATGCCTACACGAATTCTCCATTAGAAATTGCGGTGCTAAATCTTTTTATTCATCTCAAGACTAGGTTTGCCAACATGGTGTGTGGTCAAATTACTAGAGAGAGTATACGGAATGCATTGTATAACGGAATTACAGCGGATCAAATCATCAAATTCTTGGAAACACATGCTCATCCTCAAATGAGATTATTGGCAAAAGAAAAATTAGATAAAAAGATCGAATTCGATGCCAGTCATAATATTAATACCGCTGGTGGTGCGCCCCAGTCACAGGCTGCTAGAGATGGGGCAGTTGCTCAGCATAAATTGGAATTATTACCGCCTACCGTTGTAGATCAAATCAAATTGTGGCAATTGGAATTAGATAGAATCCAGACTTTCGATGGCTATTTGTTTAAGGATTTTTCAAACCAACAAGAATTCGAGGTATTGGCAAATTACGCTTCTGAAGTGGGTGTTTTAATATGGTCAGATAAGGTGAAGAGAAAGTTTTTTGTGACCCAACAGGGAGTTTCACAGGTGGTAGACTTTGCTAATAGAAAATTACAAAGAACCAGATGAAATGCGAAGTCAACATACTGAACTGGGAAACGAAATATAGAATGCCTGCATGTATAATGAGACTTCACAAAATAATCTGGAATTCATTTATAGGTATAATTTATAATAGCTACAAAGTAGTAACGTGCAGTGTTGCTTATAATCTTCAATTTGATGAATCAACTATTATTTTTGATCATCTAAAATTTTATATGTACAAGGTGTGTATCAATGTGAGCTCAAATAATAACAGGTTATCCAGAACAAGAGTCACATTGTTCATTATTCAGTATATTACAAGATAAAGGGGTATCATCATAAATATCGTAGGTTTCAGGAGATTCATCCAAGTTACTTGACTTCGAGCTTATTGAAAGATCTTTTTTGAATTTCTTGGAGTTCATTCGATCACGATCTAAATGTAATGCTTCTGAGCTCCTTTTTTGAAGACTCAATTTTAGAATATTCAAAGATCCTAAGACTTCAGTAGAACTTTCAAAGGATTCGATTGCTCTGTATGCTTTTCTCTTTAAAGTCTTTGTTTCAACTTTTCCAGTTTCTTCTTCCGTATTGGTCTTTTCAACTGTAAATTGGATTGCTCTTGTAGCAGCTTGGGTTCTCAAGTAATACATGCCCGTTTTCAAGCCTTGTTCCCATGCATAAAAATGGGAGCTGGTCAATTTTCCAAAAGTAGGATTTGACATGTAAATATTCATACTTTGCAGTTGATCTATAAATTTTCCCCGATCACTTGCCATATCAATTATAGTCCTTTGGGGAATTTCCCAGACAGTTTTGTAAATTTCTTTCAATTCTGCAGGTATACTTGAAATATTTTGAATCGATCCATTCTCTAGCAAGATTTGGTCTTTCATTGTCGATGACCATATCCCCATATCAATTAAGTCTTTCAAAAGATATTTGTTAACGACTTGAAATTCTCCAGCCAAAACTCTTCTGGTATAAATATTAGAAGTGTAAGGTTCGAAACATTCATTATATCCCAAGATTTGTGAAGTTGATGCAGTAGGCATAGGAGCAACGAGAAGAGAATTACGAAGTCCATGCTTCTGCACCTTGGTCTTAAGCTCGTCCCAATCACTGAAAAAATCGCTCGGTTTGTGATTCCACAAATCAAATTGAAGTTTTCCTTCCGAAGCAGGAGATCCTTTAAATGATGAATAAACTCCCTTTTTAATTGCAAGGTCTATAGATTCTTCTATAGCCGCATGGTAAATAGTTTCAAAAATTTGAATATTTAAATTCTTAGCTTCTTGTGATTCAAATGGCAACCTTAATTCTAAAAACAAATCTGCAAGGCCTTGAACACCAATAGCTATTGGCCTATGAAGTTTGTTGGAGATTTCTGAAGATTCTATGGGGTAATTTGTAATGTCTATTATTAAGTCAAGGTTCTTTGTAATAACTTTCACAGTTGAATGAAGTTTTTCAAAATCAAAACTGATTGCATTTTCATTTACTGACGTCACATACTTTGGCAATGCAATGGATGCTAAATTACATACTGCAGTTTCTTCCTCAGAAGAGAATTCAACTATTTCGCAGCAAAGATTGGAAGATTTGATTGTTCCCAAATTTTGTTGATTAGATTTAGAATTGCATGCATCTTTGAAAAGCATGTAAGGACCTCCTGTTTCAGTTTGAGACTCTAGTATGGAGTACCATAATTTTTGGGCTCTTATTTTCTCACCTTTGCCTTCAGCTTCATACTTTTCGTAAAGTTTATTGAATTCTTCTCCATGGCAGTCACTTAATCCTGGATTGTCATTCGGAGAAAATAAGGTCCAATATTCATTAGCCTTCACTCGTTTCATGAATAAGTCAGGAATCCACAATGCAAAGAATAAGTCTCGCGCTCTCATTTCCTCTTTTCCATGATTTTTCTTCAAATTTAAAATATCGAATATATCTGAATGCCATGGTTCAATATAAATAGCAAAAGCTCCAGGTCTTTTATTGCCACCCTGATCTACATATCTTGCAGCATTATTAAAAACTCGCAACATTGGAACCAACCCATTTGAGCTGCCTCCAGAACTAGCAATCCTGGATCCTCTACCACGTATATTATGAACGTGAAGACCAATTCCTCCCGCTGCCTTCGAAATTAAAGCACTCTTGTGAAGTGTTTTGAAGATACCATCAATAGAATCATCTTCCAAAGCCAAAAGAAAACAAGATGACAAATAATTATTGTTGGTTCCAGCATTAAATAATGTAGGGGAGGCATGAATAAAGTACTTTTCTGACATCAAATTATACGTTTCTTTGACATCTTCAATGTTTTGGCCATGGATAGCTATGGCCACTCGAAGAAACATATATTGAGGGGTTTCTTGTACCTGGCCATTTACTTGCAAAAGATATGCTTTTTCAAGGGTTTTAATTCCGAAGTAAGGAAGCTCAAAGTCTCGTTCTGGTACCACTAGGCTATCAAAATATTCTCTATGTTGCAATAAAACCTTCAAAAACGAATCTGATATAACTGATAAATCCTTATACGAATTGAATACGTTAAGAATTGCATCACTAAATTTAGGCGGTATCAGTTGTTGCAATTTATACGCTTCAATTCTACCCGCTAATATAGAATAGTCAGGATGATAGATAACCCTAGAGGCTAAAACCTCGCTGGTAAGCTCATAGAGGTTGGCAATGGAAAGTTCATCAGGAAGTCCATTGGTAATGTTTTCTACTATCAGATCTATTTCTAAGCGAGATGAATCGAGATCATATGCCAAAGTGTGGAGAAGTTTAATTATCCTTATGGGGTTGAACTTTTCTCTTCTTTTCCTGCCTTCTGAGTCCGTCAGGACCACGGTTGGCCCCTGTATTAAAGTCATAAGGAATAGGATGTTCGCCACTTAAGTTAATATGGATATGAAGAGATATGCGATATGCGACATTGTCTCGACCTAATCGGGTAAATGAGATGCATCGAAAATTTCACTGTTGAGTAAGTAGGAGGCAAGGTTGTTAAATCCTGGGATAACCATACATTCATGATTAATAAATATTATGCAAAGCAGTATCGAATTGTTATTTAACAATATTTATAGAGGAACTAGAATTCAAAAGCATCAAATTTAATTGAATCAGTATGCGCAACTTTGCATATATATATATATTTGTAAGCCAAGTCTTACTGTGAATCAGAGAACTACAAAAAGTGGAAATTCTAGATGTTTTACAAGGAGTTTTGGCTTTGCAGTATTGAATTTCAGTAATAGATAAACAAATTCCTGGGGTGAATAGCACACTTTCAGAGAAGTGCAAAATGGATGGAAAGTTGAAGCTAATTCTCTGATTTGATTTAGGATGAGACTCACCGACCGAAACAAAAATTAAACCTGAAGTTTAAAGCCTTTTGCATGGTCAAAGTGTGAGAAAAACATTCACACTTTTTGCTATTTTGGCTAGAATTTTTGATACATCGTATTACAACTGTAAAGGGTCCGGTATCTCAGACTCTATAGCATGGCCAGAGTGCGAGTGAAAATTAAGCATTGTGCAACCATAAACGGTAACAAATTGATATTGAAAACAGTAAAAACATAATGCTATAGTTTCTACACTTGGGTCTAGCTATTTTAAGATCGACTTGAATTCTCGCCACCATTATGCATCTATTCACCGTCATTTCGTTACTGAGTGTATGGTGCGGCTGACACCCAAAGTCTGGCCAAAAATTTTACTAAGCCGTACCCCACTATGTTACAAAAAAGAACTGAGCTACAGATCACAATTGCTACTTAGATATTTGGCCATTGAATATAATTAACACCTTATAAATTGTATCTAGGAGAAATAAATAATGTAAAGTCATAAATCGTAGTCGATTCTTCGATATGGTATAATGTGTAGCCATACTTAGAGAAAAGAAGTATGATAGCAATGAGAATGTAAGCATGTACTTGTGTGAAATTGTATTAGAAATATAGGAAAAAAATGCAAGTGAATGAATAGCCTCAGGGCCATTTAATTTGTGTCTGGAAATATAAAAGATTTTAATCATCAGTTTCATGGTCTTCATTTCTCAAAAATTCAGAGGCCATTTTGATTACCATAGTCCATTTTTCAACCAAATCCTCAATTCTTTCCTCTTGCTCTGATCTCTGAACCATTAAGCATTTCGCTAGAATTTCTCTATGAACAAGCGTTCTTTGAATCTCACCATCCAATTCCTTCTCTTTGGCTAAGAGACTATTCAATTCGCATATCGGACTTACCGGTGAGCTCTCTTTCAAACCCTTGACAGTCATTTTCTTCGCATAGGGCTTGCATGTTTCCAATGTTGGTTGTTGGTCTAACTTCCTCTTTGAATTGGTTTTAAACATGGCTTAAGAACAGAACACATCAATTTGACAACTAGTAAAAATCAAGGAACTAAAAGTCTATAACATTTCCAGGATTTACCCCTTATATTGAGCCTGTATGGCAATGCTATTGTTATGGCAACTAGCGATAATCGCAAACGTTGTCACCCCAACAAAAAAAGAAGCTCGCACTCAGGTTCGAACTAAGGACCAACAGATTTGCAATCTGCTGCGCTACCACTGCGCCATACGAGCTTCATGTTTTGGCAATAGCTGGCTTCTACTAATGCTGTTACAAATTACTATAATATGATGAACTAGTCAACTTTCGTAGCTCCAGATGCATGATGCTGGCCAAATCATAGGCTTTTATAATACCAATGACACAATTCATTATTTAGTAAGAGTTGATTATTTTTTGTGTTTCTGAGATGTCATGGAGTATAAATATTCTTGAACCAGTTATATGCTTACTTGCTCCATATTACGATTTTTGAGTATGAATGTCTTGGGATATATCAGTCTATGAAGGATAAAGATGATAATCATGAAGATTTGTCGAATTAGATTACTCAGTTACAGCCACAATCAATGATTAGAAATTCCACTACTAGTAAATAATGAAATCTATGGATCATTCTTTGGGGTATGGGTATTCTTTCAATCCAATCCAACACTTGCATCGCCTCACTATCTTACAAACAACTGAATATCTTACACTTGGCATTCTCTGCACTGATTAACCCAGTAGCCTATCGAAAGGAAACTTCTACTTAATATTACCAGCTTCATTCCTTGTTAATTTTTCTCATTGAATTCGATTTGCCAACTCAGTATAATTAACGAGTTCAAATAATCAAAATTCTACGCATCAGTATTTTCATTACGCTTTGGATTAGAATCCTTGGTTAATAACTATGAGTCTGGACCGGAGATCTGCAACTTATAGTTATAATAACCGTAGGCAATTATTTTCAAAATTTTCAGGGGGATTAATAACCAAGATCAGCAAGAACAGCAAAGAAAGAAAATAACGGTTCATTCTGCTTAGTCAAGGCTATATCGATGGTTCTGGGGCTACCTCATCTCACGCAAAATTGGAACGGAGACGAACATGACGATCCTTTTTCCATCTGAATATTTGATTTTATTCAATGCATATATTCGTCTGCACTTTATCCATATTTTTTCACCACTATAATTACCAATGTGGACTTACCGCTCGTAACCAACTTTATATCATCTGATAATAGCATGCCCCAACCCATTAACAATTATATTGGGCCCAAGAATAATGTGGGGGAGGTTAGTCTTCCCCTCTAGTGTCATGGCGACCATTTAGTTGATAAACTGATATCCCCGATATCTCCAGACAATTAGGCACAACAACAAAGCCTCATCATTTATCAACAATAGCTATTGTGCGATTGTACTATAACTGCTAAGAACCAGCACTAATCGTTGTTCTTCGCAGGCACTACTCTATTTGTTTCGCTTGGTACTGTCATAATTGTACTAGAACGCGCAGATCACTGCAGCTGTTCATTTGACATGAAACATATTCTCCTGTTGGTTACGAACTACCACCAGCAGTATTTACTTTTGGGGTGTGGCGGTCATATCGGAGGGCTTATCTTGGCCGATGTTGCCCAATTTTGCTACCCATTTGTGGTGCCCATTTGGGCCCATTTTCCTACTACATTGGGATTATTAGGAGATTGGGGTTACGCCACCCCCTCGACTAGCGGCTTGAGGTGTCTTGGTTTCAGACCAATTCTAGCCAACAAGTCTCAGGCAGTAGACATTTGCACGCACTACTTCGTAGTTACAAACCAATGCGTCAAATCTGCAAGGTCCGATTTGGAAACCCATACCTTTGCATTGTAAGGACCCGCCTTGGGCTGCAGACCCCGGGTGGCACTGCACATTGGCTAGAACTCTATGGATAGTATCGGTAGACATTTTAGAACACCAATGGTTCGTAGGTACTTAATGGTTCATACCAGTTCCATAAACAGGACATTCTCCATAGCCACCCGAACGGGCCGGATATCCAAATACAGGCCTAATGAGCATCGCGCATTGCATCTCGGCCGATCAACCATCCGCCTGATCCGCAAACGCCCTACAGTTTTTTAATTGAAAACCCATCCGTCTATTATTTCCGTCTATAAAGGGCAATTAAGAATAACACATCTGAGAAGTAAAATGGAACTAGTCCGTCGTAATGGTAAATAACCTCGTAAATCGTGAGCACAAGGTGCATTTGTATGGTTTAAAGCAAAAAATTAGCTCAAAAATATAGCTTTTTCAAAGCTAAATGGACCCAAAGGGGACGAATAATCGGAAAGCCAAACCAGCCACATGAATCCTATGAGTTATAAGGGTGTTGGAGATCTAACTTTGTTTTCTGGCTTCTATAATACAGTCAATTTTGTCCAGAAATTGGTCGTAATTTCTGGTCAAAGGTTTTGGAAACGTAAAATCAATTCCTGCTGACTTGTAAATTGCAACATCGCTTTCCCTACTTCTAGTAGTCACCGCAACAATCCCCCATTTATCGTATTTTTGTCTGCTGCGCATATATCTGGCCAAATCAATACCTGTTACACAAGGCATTTCTATGTCTAAAAATACCATATCAAATTGTTGGTGGGCAATCACTGCACCCACCTTGGTCAGGTCCTGAATCTTTGTTATATGACAGTTTGGGTACAACTTGGCAAGTACTCGTTCCAATATACGAAGGTTGATTGCATTATCATCCACCAACAAAAAGCGGTGGTGGGCATAATTTGGAGTTCTTTTGATCATACTAATATCAAGGTTAATCTGGGGGGTGTAAATCTCTTTTTCAATATCCTTGTCGTTGGCCATGGCCGGAGTTAACGGTGTGAATGGAGTAAATGGTGTATATGGAGCTCCAGTGTCTTCGTCATCATCGGCTTCGTACTCCATGCTCAGGTACGAAGGCGAGCTGAGGTTGGTATTGGACATTCGGTACACCGGATAGTGTGGTGCTGGATAATGGGTAGCACTTATATCGTTGGAGATGGTAACGGAAAGCTTAGGTCTAATGGAAAAGTAGTCGTCGGTTGGAGTAGAGGCACAGCTATCACTGGCCGAGTTGATCATGGGTTGTTGCATGGGCTCTATAGGGGTGTTCAATTGCAAAGGGCGCTGTAACTTAGCCATCATTGAAGAAAAAACGAATGGCTAATATCAGAACGAAATCGGTTATATATATATTTTGTATTGTATTATATTATTATTTCTCAGATTGTTGCTGCACCATAATAGAATTTCATCTGCATTGATTAGGAAATAAAGGCGTGCCATTCTAGGATCAGACGAGTACGGTAGAACCCCGCTTATGTAAGCGCGACTCGGCCACCACAGCCAGTCTAGAACATGCCACTACAATCTTTCAAGAAATTCCCACAACCATTAGCACCCTTGAGATCCCGCCTTCATCACTATCTCTACCACATAAAACCCTGATGATTCATACCAGTACCCCCGCAGAGGAAGAGCTCGAGCCTGACCGTTTCCGGCTCGACTGACCTCCGACCAGGCGGGCCCTCGGAGGCGTCGGATTCGGCTTGCGGGTCTCAAATCGCAAGTGAGTAGGGCCATGAAAATGTACTATGGGTTGGAATGAGCTAGAGCATTCGTGATAGTCGGTGATAGAATGGTATGTGGTGGTAGGCGGCGATAAAGGTTCTCGAATCCTGTGGTGGTTTCCAACCCCTGTCCATTCTGGTTCTGATCTGGTCGCGCTCGCTAGAGGCGGACCTCATCTCGCCCGCCTATTTTCTGCCCCGCAACTGTCGGGCTTCCATGCGTAGAAGAACAGGGCCGCTTAGTAAGGTGCCCAACAAAGACCGCCTAGCAACCTTCTACCTTACAAGACAAAGAATATACTAAGTAAACCCCCCCACTAAGTAAATATCCTTCCCGAGTAATCTTATTAATCGTATATCTTGTCGTGTTTCAACAACCGCCTCACTTCGCAAACGTTTTTAGCTTCTGGCCTGACATTATTTACTGAAACAGTTTTAAGTGTGCACCTACATTACCGAGTATCTATATGCATGGTATGTATGTACATAGCGTAGGCGAGCTGTCAGTTTAGTCCAGCTTAAGCTAGACCGTCATACCATTACAATCATATCCATACTGGCTTGTCACATTCACTCTTGCGTCTTAATTAGATTTCAATTATAATTATTTTTCTTTCGCAGCCACCATGCCCGACTTTGATCGTTGCTACTTCCCAACAGGGTAGTGGCCATTTTGGTTGATTAACTTCCTATCAAGGAGAACGGCTCAAACTAACGAAATGAGAGGTTATAAGTGGAATAGAATGCATTGAGGTTAACTATTGTAAATTCTATAGTGGAGTTGATTTTTAGCAACGCAAATAATCATAGAGGAGTTGTGAACGCAATAAGCAATAAACAGGTACAGTAAGCAGAAGTGAGTTATGAGAGCAAATTGGTGCTGGCTAACTAGGCCACCCGAAGGCACAAATCTTATTTCATAGCCAGTCTGAAACTTCATTTGTTCCATGGTTTGGTTCCATCGATCAAACTATTCCGTCAACCGGTTTTCACATTTTTCACCTCGTGAAAAAAGTGAATATTCAAAATTTTTTTTTTTAGAATAATTCTCTGGACTCCAATCTTTGACCTCTTACCCTTCATTCCAACATGTTTCTTGAATCTGGTCTTCACTTTAATCCAGCTTTTCCTTTAATTAGCCTTTGGCTTGCTCTCAGCAAATAACGCTACTTTTATTGTATCTATTTTTATTTTAAACTATTTACATTAATATTATTAATCCATACCTCGCTAGTTTTCGCTTCGCTAGCTCACTATTTGCGCTTTAGCCCTTTTTCCAGATAAGCAATTTCTCCCATCAATTTAATACATTTCTCCACATTTTCCCCCCTCTCAGCACACACAGGCACAATTTTCCACCCTTCCTCACTCTCAACAAATTCCTTCAAGCTACGATACTCAGCACCACTCTCACTCAAATCGGCTTTGGTAGCTACTACTAAAACCTTTTTATTTCTCATTCTTTTATCACCAACTTCCTGTAATAGGGTTTTGAGATCGTGCACTGGATCTTGCTTCTCAAGAGAAACCACAAATACCAATCCTCCCGATCTTTCAATGTGTCTCAAGAAATCGAGACCCATGCCTTTATTTTCTGAAGCTCCTTTGATAATTCCTGGAATATCGGCAACTGTGAATGGATCTTTGTCAATGCTAGTAAATATAGTTCCCACTGTAGGTTGTAAAGTAGTAAATTCCCAATGTCCAACCCTCGGTCTCGCCCTGGAAATGGCCCTTAACAAAGTTGACTTACCCGCATTAGGGAGTCCAACGAGTCCAAGATCGGCAATTAATTTTAACTCAAGTAAGAAGAACGATGTTACCCCTTCCCGTCCCCTTTTACTAAAACGAGGATTTCTAATATCCTTGGTTAGAAAGTGCATATTGCCCATTCCACCTCTACCCCCTCTTAACAACGGGAGTGGTCTCTTAGTAGGCTTATCAAAATCAATTCCCACTAATGGAAACTTATCTTGTCTAAATTCTTCAACCACAAGTTCATGGTCATGTTCGGTAACCCTTTCATTGAGATCATTGAAGAATTCTCGAGACCTATAGTACTCCTCATCATTTTCTTTGTATATCCATCCTTCCCCAGGTAAATATCCATCACGATGCAATTGAATATTGTTGTTCTCATCACACTTAATTTCAAGTTTCACATCATCTAACTGCTTACCTTCTCTTTTATATAAATACTTTTTGAGCACCATTGGGTCTGGAATCCAGCGAATTGTGGTACCAACAGGAACCTCTATAATTATATCTTCTCCAACTGCACCATCAAGCTGACTTCCTTTACCAGGAGTACCGTTTTTAGCTTCATACGTTCTTTTGATCTTATGTAAAGAACTCATGTTTCTATCCACTACACTTATAAAAACGTCTCCCCCATCTCCACCATCACCCCCATCTGGAGGTCCTACCGGTCTATTAGCATCTCTAAAGAATGAAACACATCCATTACCTCCACGGCCACTTTTTGCACGAATCACCTTAAGATCAATAAATGTCCTATTCTCTGTTTTTTTACCTTGTTTCGATAAAGCATTAATAGTATTGTAAAAGACATGATGTGAATGGTGTAAATTCCCAAAAAAGTATTCACTTAATGATAAAAGCCTGGCATTAAGTCCGTCTTCATCTATGCCAAGATCACTATATTTGATTGTTTCTTCACCATGAGTCAAAATCCCTTCAGGTAATCCTTTCGAGTACTCGGGGTTCGTCTGTAATTCCTCTTCTGTGTGGACTACGTAATTTCTAGTTGGTTGGTTTGAGACTGATTGCTCATCTTCTTGTTCATCGTAGACGTTTCTATGCAGCAACGACTGAAAAAAGGATCTTTGAAGACAGATACTCAAATTTGGGTTGATCGGGACGGTCTGTGTCCTTCTAAGGGATACTCTTGAAAATGACCGGATCATTGACAACGTTAAAAGTTAAAACAGCTTTGAGAAGTGACTTCAGTATTTTAATATTGAGTCACGTGCATTGGCACGTGATTGATATCTCATCACTAATTTTTCATCTCATATTAATCTTTACTTAACTGCCAAACCAACCATGTCTTTCGAATCTCTTGGAGTTTCGAAGTGGCTCTCGGAGACCCTTGCTGCCATGAAGATCCGCAGCCCAACCGCTATTCAATCAGCATGTATTCCTGCAATTCTAGCAGGTCACGACTGTATAGGAGGTGCAAAAACTGGTAGTGGTAAGACAATAGCATTTGCTCTGCCAATGCTTACACAATGGTCACAAGATCCTTTCGGAATCTTTGGGTTGGTACTTACGCCTACAAGAGAATTAGCTTTACAAATAGCTGAGCAATTCGCTGCTTTGGGTGCCACTATGAATATTAGAATCAGTGTAATTGTGGGAGGAGAAGATATTGTAAAACAAGCATTAGAACTTCAAAAAAAACCACATTTTGTGATAGCAACCCCAGGTAGACTCGCAGATCATATTATAAATAGTGGAGAAGAAACAGTTTGTGGACTTAGAAGAGTGAAATATTTGGTATTGGATGAAGCCGATCGTTTATTAAGTAACAGTTTTGGAAGTGATCTCGAAAGATGTTTTAGCATATTACCCCCTTCTGAAAATAGACAGACCTGCTTGTTCACTGCTACAGTAACAGATGCAGTCAGAGCTCTTAAAGATAAACCAACGGCTGCAAATAAGCCTCCAGTATTTATCCATGAGGTCGAAACTGTGGATAAAGTGGCTGTTCCCAACAGTTTGAGAATAAATTATGTGTTTGTTCCATCCTATGTCAAAGAAGCATATTTAAACAGTATTTTAAGTTTACCAGAATACGAAAAGTCAACAGCAGTGATTTTCGTAAATCGAACCAAAACTGCGGAAGTGTTGAGAAGAACATTGCGGAAACTCGAATATAGAGTAGCGTCATTACACTCGGAAATGCCTCAATCAGAAAGAACCAACTCATTGCATAGATTTAAAGCTGGTGCGGCACGTATATTAATTGCTACCGATGTGGCTTCCAGAGGTCTTGATATTCCTACCGTAGAATTGGTGATAAATTTTGATATACCTGCTGATCCTGATGATTTTATTCATAGAGTGGGTAGAACTGCAAGAGCAGGGAGAAAGGGTGATGCCGTCAGCATTATTGCTGAGAAAGACATCGATAGAATCCAATCCATCGAAGAAAGAATCAATAAAAAAATGGAATTGTTGGAAGGACTTAATGATGACGTTGTGATCGATAATTCGCTTGCAAAAACCAGTGTAGCCAAGAGGGAGAGTTTAATGGAGATGGACAAAGAGGATTTTGGTAGCAGAAAGGAAAATAATAGAAACAAGCGGAATCAAGGTAAGGTCGTCAAGCCTATTAAAGAGGGAAAGGTCAGTAAGAAGAAATCCAAAAATTAGAAATAATATTTTATTGATAAAATAATGCATATAACAAATGTAAAGAGACGATTCCTCAGGTATAATCTATGTGAATCAAATAGTACAGTAATAAGTTTTTGCTATGTGGATAATTACTAAAATTTTACCACTATATCGGAACCAGCATAATTCGTTTAATTATATTTTCTATCTATGAGTTTCTAATGACAGGACAGAATGGATGATTTCTACGACAAGAAAATGTCTCTATAATCCATTCTTGATCAATTGGACCAAGATGATGTACTAAATTTTTCCTTTTCTTGCTCTCAAGGAGATTAAGAGCAGAAACATTTCAATTATTCTTATACCAAGAAAACTCCTCTTCGAGTTTATTCAGTCTCTATTTGAAGGCATAAGCAATAATCTCTTATAGTTCGGTCACACGAAGTATTTATTTTCCATAATTCTTACAATAATAGAATACAGGTGAATATGAATCTCCAACAAACACAATATTCTGACTAGTTCAACCTGTGTAAATAAGCCAAATCCAACCTATTCTTTTCGCTCGATCTAACTTCTTTCTATCGACAATCTCTCTACTTCATTTAAGATCTCCAATTTTTTTCAACTCTTCAGCAAATATCCCTCTACGATCAAACTCACATTAATCGCAATCAAAGTCACAAACACACATGTCATGCAAATTACAGTACTGACATTATTAAAATTATAGGTGGCTATCTTATGCTTGGCATACCTATGAATGGTAATTAAATAGTTCACCACACTTAAAATCAACACTGCAAACGCCAATACCACCAATATAAATGCAGCCACAGTACTATAGGTGGAAGGCTTCAGTCCCTCATCGTCACTATCTGTTTCTCCCGAAGATTTCGAAGTTTTGAACTTGAAATTCAAAATCATTCCCATTGCAGAAAACAAGAGTGAACATGCAAACCGGATAAACGTAAGACACGTTCTCTCCAGCTGTAATACGTCACGGGGTTCTGAAGCAGTGATTTCCATCACTAAACTAAATGGGAACCCCGAAAGAAGATGGCGAGATTTGGTCTGCTCAGGATCATGTGTGGGGATGATGAGGGGACTGCTTTGAGCTTCAGGGCCCCGGAACGGTCTAATCTGCTCTTGACTCATGTGGTTATTAGGGGAGTGTATAGAGACATCGCAGACATTAACTGTACAGGCACTATCTAGTAGTGTCGCAGACATAAAGTGACTGGTTTTGAAAACGTATTTTATTCAGTATAAGTCAACACCTGTTAGAGTAAGCTGGGCTGTGTGCTATGTTTGCCTGAGTTTTATTGTTTCGAACATAGATTCACATATTTTTAATAAGGGCTTGGTAATAAGTTTGTCACTAAAATCAGGACATACTTCAATTTAATATAAATTTTATGAATTTTATTCCAAAATTAGTAAATTGATCTATTGATTCCTCCTATTGTTCGTAGACCACAAACATTTCTATCTTATTATATCAATTATTCTGATGCCTATTCTTGAAAGTTGTTGCTTTATTTAGTAAGACTATGTGTATTTCGAGACTTAAAAGTTGGACATTTTCACTAGAAAGCACCAACTAAATACAGAAATGATGAGTTCCTCTATAGTAGATATTTTTCTGATCTATTTTTTGAAAAACTCTTTTTCGAAGAATTGATTAAACATAAAGCAAAGAAAAATCCCAACAAACTCCCAAATCTCCATATTAATACTAAGAGCTGTATCTCCAACACTTCTACCTTGTATTTCTCTTTATTCGCATTTATTAAGATTATTCCTTTCAACACCATATTCATTCTAGTGTCGTAGAGTATTCAATGCGACATTGTCACCAAGCGCGACATTCGTAATCAATTAATGCGCATCACCAACCACAACAACTCATCTTAGCATACCAAAGGCTATTTATTACCCAGCTCTTGGAAGACCACAGAACACCCGAGGTTACAAATTTCCATTCCATACCAGCATAGCTTTCCTGGACATTAACATATAAATTCACCCTCCTTTGTTCAGTCCTTTACCATGAACAAAGGCTGTGTATCTTGTGGCCACCCCAGGCTAATTGTAAACCGGTTCACTCCTGCCGGAGATGTTTCTTGTGAAAGATGTGGAGCTGTCCAAGACGAAAATCCCATCGTCAGTGAGGTGCAATTTGGAGAATCTTCTCTGGGTGCTGCCATGGTTCAGGGTGCCATGGTTGGTGCAGATCAGGCTAGAGCACAATACGGAGGCCGTCAGAATGCCATGGAAAGTCGTGAACAAACATTAGCTAATGGAAAGAGAAAGATAAAAAGGATTGCTGCGGCATTGAATATCCCTGAATATATTTCTGACTCTGCTGGTGAATGGTTCAAGTTAGCATTAGCTCAAAACTTTGTCCAGGGTAGAAGGTCTCAGAATGTGTTGGCCACTTGTCTATATGTGGCATGTAGAAAAGAAAAAACTCATCACATGTTGATAGATTTCAGTTCAAGACTTCAAATTTCAGTTTACTCATTGGGTGCTACGTTTTTAAAAATGGTTAAAGCCTTGCATATTGTCAATCTTCCTTTAGCAGACCCTTCACTTTTTATTCAGCACTTTGCTGAGAAATTAGATTTTAAAGATCAATGCACTAAGGTGGTGAGAGATGCAGTTAAATTGGCTCAAAGAATGTCGGATGATTGGATCCATGAGGGAAGGCGACCTGCAGGTATTGCAGGAGCTTGTGTACTCTTGGCAGCTAGAATGAATAACTTTAGAAGAACTCACGCCGAAATCGTGGCCGTGGCCCATGTGGGACCTGAAACTTTACAAAGAAGATTAAATGAGTTTAAGAAGACGAAATCGGGAGAGTTAACCGTGAACTCCTTCAGAGAATCAGAAGGTACTGAAGCTTCTAACCCTCCTTCGTTCGACAAGAATAGAGTTTTGGAACACAAATTGGCAAAAAGAATTTTGATGAAAGAAAAAGCGTTGGATAGTTTCAAACAGTATTTACAAAATGCTAGAGACGGGATTGATAAACCAGGAATAGGGTCGCAGAAGGACACAGAATCCTTTTCAAATACCAACACAAACAAATCTAGATCTTTTCCTAGAAGACGGGTGTCAGGATCTTCACGCGAATTCTCAGATTCTGTTAATGATTCAACTATTACAAGGAAAACCAGATCATCAAAAAAAGGACATGAATCAGAAATTGATACAGAAACTGGTTCAGACTCAGACTCAGACCTAGAAGCAACTAATACAAAAAAATCAGGATCGTCTATAATCGATAAGGAAAGAGAACCCACGTCTGCTTTTCTTGATAATTTCAACCTCGAGTCTATGAATGAAGACGGGAACGATAAGACCACCGAGCGCTCGAACGAGCAGCACCGGTTTATGGATAGCCTCTTGCATAACATGCTTTATAGCAGCGACTTAAGTCATCAAGAAATTCACGATGAAGTTACCCGAGTACTTCGTCGTAAAAAGAAGAGTTTGGAAGATGCAATGTACCAGACACCTAAAGATATAGCCTTAGAGAAGGAAGGAGGTTCCATTGATGTCAACAAACCTCGTAATTTGGTGAAGAATTTGCCTAAAACTCAAGATTTGCTCGAGAAGGTGTCATCTAGCACTGATTTGAACAGTGATGATGATGATGAAATTACACTTAATTGTGAGTTGAATGAGGAGGAAAAGGCGCTTAAGGAGCGGATATGGACCGGCTTGAATCACGATTTCATTATTCAACAGGAAAAAAAACGATTAAAGCGGGAAGCGGATCAGTTGGCTGGTAATACATCGGGCGAACCTCGTAAAAAGCGTCAAAAGCAAATAAATACTAATATAAGCCAGATGGGAGTTGACGATGCATTGAAGAATATAGGTGTTAATGAAACCACCGGTGAGCCATTAACTGCAGCAGAGAGTTCGAGACAGTATTGGGAGAAGAAACCACTTTCAAAGAAGCTCAACTATACCACATTGGATCTCTTATTCGAAAATCCAAAATAAGAATGACGGTACACATAATTTTTGTCGAATTTATTGGGACCAACCTGTTGAATATCCATAAATCTTGATTCTTTTAGCTTCTATAGTGATTAATAAAAAGCAACTGGTTGAAAATAGATGTAAGTGATTTTTCTGATTAAAAATTATTATTTCCATAAAACTATTTCTGCTAACTTGAGTCTGGGATTATTTGAAGTATAACACAAGTACGGATTCTATCAAGAGGAAAACCTATTAGACAAATAATGAAATGTAGTTTGTGAATGTTTGATCAAAATGACAATAGCACTCGCAATATTGGCTTGTACTTTATCAGTAGAGGCATCGCAATATAGCATTGTAAATCAAAAAAATTCACAAACAAGTCAAAATCAAATTTCATAGTAATTTCCACAAAAAACAGTATATCGTAGTAGAACTACCAATAAACAAGGAGCAACACTTTATAGCTGTTATTGGAGTCCCAGGTATCAAAATGGACAACTCTGGTACTATGGGGTTCTCGCGCGCACGACCCATCTCATCACCTAAATTTTCCATCTGCCTATACTAAATCACTATTCATCATGGGTAAGAAGAGAAGATGTGCTGTCTTGCCAACCAACATCATTTTATTACAGAATGTTGTTCGTAGAGACCCCGAATCCTACTATGAAGAATTTGTTAAGCAATATTCCCACTACGAATCTCTTCGGGACATTTTTTTGATGAACCCCAACGGTGATAAGAACACAGAATTTGCAGAACTCATTGGATTTGTTTCTGCTGTGTGCACCTGCTACCCCAAAGAGACTTCGGAGTTCCCTAATGAATTAAAAACGATTCTTTCAACAAACCATAGAGAATTATCACCTGATTTAAGAGAAAAGATTATTCAATGTTTAACCATGTTAAGGAACAAGGGAGTTATCACAGCTGAATTTCTTATCCAGACACTTTTCCCATTATTGACAGCATATAATGCTGGTGGAGCCACTGGCCAGCATGTAAAAGCTTTAAGACACCAGATCTATAGTACATTAATTGCCCTTTTAAAGGCAATGAACACGGGAGCAAAAAACCAAAAGTTAAATAGATCCACACAAGCATTATTGTTTAATTTACTCGAACAGAGAGATAACCAAGGATTGTGGGCTACTAAAGTTACAAGAGAGTTGTGGAGAAGAGGTATTTGGGATGACTCAAGAACAGTCGAAATTATGATGCAAGCAGCAGTTCATCCAGACGTTAAAGTGGCTTCCGCAGGTGCCAAATTCTTTTTAGGTGCAGACAAGGAGAGAGAAGATAATTTTGAGGACTCTTCCGACGAAGAAGGATTCGATATGGGGGCTTTGAAGCATAAAATGACTATCAATAAGAAGACTTCAAAGAGAGGAAGAAAGATGGAACTGGCTGTGAAACAATTGAAAAAGAAAAACTCCACTAAGCATTCGGCAACCTATCTCAACTTTTCAGCCATCCATTTGTTACGTGATCCACAAGGGTTTGCGGAACAATTATTTGATAATCACTTAAGCAGTAAGAATGCCAATAAATTTGACTTGGATCAGAAAATTATGTTTATGAATTTGATTTCCAGATTAATCGGTACCCATAAGTTGACAGTCTTAGGAATTTACACATTTTTCTTGAAATATTTAACTCCAAAACAGAGAAACGTTACTCAAATCATGGCTGCTGCTGCCCAAGCATCTCATGACTTGGTTCCTCCCGAATCGATTATGATAGTTGTCAGGAAAATTGCTGATGAATTCGTCAGCGATGGAGTTGCTGCAGAAGTTGCTTCTGCAGGTATAAATACCATCAGAGAAATTTTAGCAAGAGCTCCATTGGCTATTGAAACTCCATTATTACAAGATTTAACTGCATACAAGGGTTCAAAGTCCAAGGCAGTGATGATGGCTGCCAGATCTTTGATCTCTTTATATAGAGAAGTTGCCCCTGAAATGTTGGCCAGAAAAGATAGAGGAAAGGTAGCTAGTATGGAATTGCAACATGGAGAAAAGAGCAAATTGCCTCAATTCGGTGTGGAAAGCTCCAATATCACTTCTATTCCAGGTATTGAGTTATTGGCCAATTGGAAGAAGGAAAATGGTGATAACAACGATGAGAACGATGATGCCAACTGGGAAGTTGACGATGAAGAAGAAGATGGTGAAGACATTGAAGGTGATTGGGTTAATGTAGAATCTGATAAAGAAATTGATATCAGCGACTCTGAAGATGAAAAGGAGAAAGCAGAGGAAGAGGAAGAGGAAGAGGAAGAGGAAGTGTCACAATCAGTAAAATTTGATGATGTCTCCGATTTAGAATTGTCCTCTGATGAAGAAGATGAAGAAGTTGAAGAAGATGAAGAAGTTGAAGAAGATGAAAGACCTACTAAGAAAGCCAAGATTTCCGCTGACAATAAATCTTCAGAAGCTTCTCCCTCTGTTACTTCTGCAGATGCTATTACCGAATTACTTTCTTCCAGAATTTTAACTCCAGCTGATTTTGCTAAATTAGAAGAATTGAGAACTGCTGCTGGTGTTGACAAGATTATGGGTAAAAAGAACGAAGATCAAGTTGACTCCACCTCACTTGTAGGCAAGGTCAAGTACAAACAACTTCGTGAAGAAAGAATTGCTTTGGCTAAGGAAGGTAAAGAAGATAGAGAAAAGTTTGGATCCAAGAGAGGTAAGCGTGATAAAGCCCATTCTACTACTAATAGAGAGAAGGAAAGAAAGAAGAATTTTGTTATGATGATTCACAAGAAGGCAGTGCAAGGAAAGCAAAAGTTATCATTACGGGACCGTCAAAAGGTGTTGAGAGCACATATTACAAAACAAAAGAAGAAGGGACATTGAGTTATATAGTAATAAACATCGTAAATAATACGGAGGGGCTGGCCCCAAGCAACTAATAGTACATCAAGAATGGAAAATCAGCGAGCTGATCGCAATTAACTTGTGGTCAAATCATAAATCAATAAAAAAGGTGAACATTCAAAAATTAATTGAATAGAACGTCAGTGAATTTAAGAAGAGAAGAATCATTAAGATTATTGAGAAAGAAAAATGTTGGGGTTCGTTCATAAGGTCGAAAATTCAATAAATGTCCTCAGAAATAATCCCACGAAGAGGACTGAAGGATAATCAGCAATCCAAAATGTGGCTTTAGAATACCATTTAGATTGCGCTGGTCATGGTGATCAATATCACCCAAAGGATGATTAGATCGATATCAATTATTGTTCGACTTAAGCCACTGGAACCTTCTTCTTCTTTTCCACCTTTTTATCCTTTTCCTTTTCCTTCTCTCCCTTCTCTAACTTTCTCTTCTTTTCCTTCTTCTTTTCCTTTTCCTTCTTTTCAAGCTCCAAAAGTAACCCATTGGTGTCTAATCCAGGTAAGGCGTTTTGAACGGCAATGCCAACCTCTTGAGCTTGAGGAGCTTGCTGAGCAATAGCTTGTGCCTCCAACGACTGCTTGTACTTCTCCTTTTCCTTCTGGTAATTCTTGAGTTCGTTGGCATACTTTTTTTGCCAGTACTCCTTTTCTTCTTTGGAAATGTTGTTCCATTTATCCTTGACAAGCTCATTCATGTCAATGGCAGACAAAGCAGGCTTACCTTCACGTTTACGTTGCTCTCTGATCTCTTCTCTGGTATGGAAAGAGAAAGCAAAGTAGATGGTCAACGGTTTCTTAGGAGCGTTGGGGTCTCTTTCAGCCTTCTTCTTTTTAGGCTTCTCTTCAACAGGAGGATGAGCAGCGGCAGCAGCGGCAGCAGCAGCAGCGGTGGTGGCCAATTGAGCAACATCAACTTCACCCACAGCACCAGCAACGTTGTTGATGTCGTCGGATTCAATCTCAGAGATCCGCTTCAAGGTCTCTCCCAAGCTTTGCAAGGCGTCACTAGGGTCAGCCAGGTTGTCATCAGAGACAAGCTTGTAGAAGTTAACTGTAGCAGCGGCAGCGTCTTGGGCAGCTTTAGACAATTCAAAGAGGGAAGCCACGAGGGAATCCTTTGCGGTTTTGAGGTCACTCATGGTAGGGGTAGGGAGGTCTCGCTAAGTTAGGGAGAAGGTTGGAGTTAATGAGAGTGGGAAATGGCGGATACCGGCGGTGCGGTGGGCGAAGCGGGTCGGTGAGAATAGTGCCACGCGGGGTTACCCGCACGAACCACTACGAGTAGTGGGCGGGCGGTGCTACCAACGATTATATGCACACTACGGGATCTAGTGAGTCGAAGTCGTAAATGAATCTTGAATTAGATCCACAACAGAGGCAAGTCAAAAAAATGTTTAGAGAGCTACAAATAAACGGGTCAAATATCCATAAAAGAAATTTATAGAAAATAGAACCAATCAGTTCAAGCTTGATATATATCAGCTAAACTCAAGCTCCAAAGCACACTGAAGCTCAAGAAAGATTGCAATTAAATATTCACAATCTGTGAAGATAACCTGTTTATCTACTGCTAAATTAAAACTAGCTTATTTTCTGGTTCTCAAAAAAAAAAAAACCGTGATAAACTAAACTTGGTTAATATGTCAACTATTGGCCAAGAACACTTTAATTAAATTGATTAATTGGATTAGAAAATTAGGTCTTTTAATGTACTACCACATATTAGATAGAAGATTCTGAGTAAAGTACATTCGGCCCGCTAAAGAGGTGGGAATTTCAAATTTTTGTGACATTACTCTCTTAGACGTGCCACGCTTAATTCACTATTGCAAAATTGAATTCTTAGGTAAGAAGATTGTTGTGAATGTAGCTACTGAATTGTGTTGATTTTAGGAAAACATTGGGCGTATAACACAGTTTAATAATACTAATTATACCAGCTATCAGTTTCAACTAGTTATTGATGCTGTGGTATTGTTAGTAACCATGATAGTGTGTGTGTTGGCATGATCCTGTGAATGGTTGCAAAAACGAGCAATTCCTCTACAAAACAAAACAAAAAAATAGATAATAAAGGGTCAAAAATGGCACTAGAATATAATAGACTGTTCATGGGATCCTATATGACATTCACATATAATTTAGTGATAATCGCCCTTAACATAAATACAGGGGTAGCAGCAGAGTATCATGGCCTACTTGAGGTGCGTACAATACAGTGAAAAACTCCCAGTTTTTTTGATGGTATTAACAGCAACGAATCATTTAACAAAATACAAGGCATATGGTAGAATTTCAAATATTAACAACTTGATCTAATTCCGGATTGGAAGTCTAACATGTTCAGTTTGTAATTCCTCCCGAATCTTAACCAACCGTTTTGCACACGACCTACCATTGCTTATTTGCGATGATTTCCCCATATATGTTTAATATGTCAACACTCTCATGTCTAGATTCGTATTGGCACTTCCAGGACAGGGAATAGTACGCAGCACACTATTAGCACCTTACAAACAATTCAGACACATATATAAACCAATTTTGGAGGAGATTGACAGCGTTTTGAATGAGCCAATAAGTCACCAACTTGAAGCCAAAGATGCTTCCGATTGGCTCAAACAGACTTCAAATGCTCAACCAGCGATTCTTGCTACCACTTTCATTATCCACCATATTCTAGAACATGAATATGGGGTAAATTTGGCTCAAAAAGCCCATTATGTGATGGGGCACTCTCTAGGTGAATACACAGCATTGGTACTTGCGGGAGTATTTGATATAAAGTCCGGAGTTCAAATTGTAAGAAAAAGGGGCCAATTGATGGAAAGGATCTCAAGCAATGGATCGTCTTACGGGATGCAAGCTCTTCTCTTTTCAGATTCCGAGAAGCGTCAGAGTGTACGAAACTATGCCCAAGAACTGAATATACTTGCAAATGACAATTCTACAACTCAATTAGTGATTTCGGGAGAAATGGCCGAACTCGATAGATTTGTGAAGGAGAGAAACGCCGGTGAGCGGTTGATTTCCAGGGCTACTCGACTTCCGGTGAGTGTTCCGTTCCACAACATTCTTCTAAGGGAAATTGAGCCGGAACTCGCTAGCTATATCAATTCATTTAACCATAATAAAGGTACAGTGCCAATAATTTCGAATCTCACTGGAGGACCTGCTGCGAATAACACGGCTGCAATTGCCAATTCTGTACAGCTGACTCACAGTACAGTTTTATGGGAAAAGTCAATGCAGTATTTGAAGAGCCAAAATATCGAACAAATGGTGTGTTTGGGACCAGGAAAAGTTCTAGAGAGATTATTAAGGAGGAGTGGCATTAAAGGTGTAACTTTGGATGAACCCGATAGTTTTCAACAGGTGAGGACCGAACTAAAATTGTGAGTAAGTAATGAAATAGTAAACTTTTTAGTTTTAAACAAAAAAATACGGGTGATATACAGTTGGATTGCACGTATCATTTTGGAATAGACAAACCTACAAAAGATCCAATGAAGAAAAAAAATAAAATTATTCCGGTGAATAATCGGGCAGATTCTACACAGCAAGCTTTGAATTTAGTAGCCTGGCATAGACCATATAAACAATTTTAATCGGCATTGTTTTTTATAATCTCACATTGGCATATTCTCGGTCTTCCTACTTCATTAGTGGTTATGCCTAAATTGACTCTTGATCCGATAGCGCACGACCACGGCGGCCGTTATCGCTTTCGACTCCGATGGTGCGGCCGCTCGTCACCACCCACTATTGTCACATGCGTACCTATCCAAGCAGTTGTTGGCCATGATATCAACAAGGGTATAGACATTGGTATCCACTTGTTGAACATCAGTATTCAGCTTGTTTATTGTTGCCTAGAGTTGCATCACCAGCATTCACGTGATCTTGGTAATTCTATTACATAATGTTGATAAATTACAAGTAATTACTCGAAGTAACCCGAACCATAGATGATAAATAACAGTTTTATCGGAATGCAAACTTGCTGCAAACCACTCGGATACTTGTATAAATACCGGCTAATTCTTTTGCAATAATGTCATTTTATATACGTTAATAGTTTTAGCCAACTTTTCATCGCATACTCGTTGGTTCGCGTATAACCCGAGTCAAATCATTTTTCACTATAAAACCATCGATTTCCCATTTTCTCTCACCACCAAAATGAGTATCGATGGGAAGGCTATTGCCTTAGATGTTCGCACTTCTATCCACGAGGAGATTCGTGCCATTCAGGCCAAGCTGCCTGACTTTAAACCCAACTTGACCATTATTCAAGTGGGTGAAAGAGCAGACTCCACCACTTATGTCAAGATGAAATTGAAGGCTGCTCAAGAAGCTTCCATTGATTGTCATCTCATCCAGTTGCCAGAATCTACCTCGGAATTCGAGTTATTGAATCATGTTCAAAAACTTAATGAATCAGTTGAAGTGGATGGTATTTTAGTGCAATTACCATTACCTGCCCATATTGATGAAGCAAAGGTTACTTCTGCTGTTTTGTCTGATAAAGATGTTGATGGGTTTGGTCCATTCAATGTAGGGGAATTGTCTAAGAAAAATGGATCTCCTACCTTCTTACCTTGTACCCCAAAGGGTATTATGGAATTATTGAGAAGACATCAAGTTCCTATCGATGGTGCTAATGCTGTTGTATTGGGTAGATCTGATATTGTTGGTAAACCAATTGCAAGCTTATTGACAAAGGCAAATGCTACTGTTACCACTCTTCACTCTAAAACTCCACAACCCCAACTTGAATTGTTTTTGAGTCAAGCTGATATCGTGGTTGCTGCCATTGGTCAACCTGCTTTTGTTAAGGGTGAATGGTTGAAACAAGGTGCTGTCGTTATTGATGTTGGTACTAACTTCGTTGAAGACTCCACCAAAAAGAGTGGTTCCAGAATGGTTGGTGACGTCGATTTTGCTTCTGCAAGCACCAAAACCTCTTTGATTACCCCGGTTCCAGGTGGTGTTGGCCCTATGACTGTAGCAAGTTTATTGGACAATGTCGTTATTGCTGCAAAGAGACACTACCAAAAGAATAATGCAACCCCTAAGTTTACCAACCCTTTAAAATTGAATTTAATCAAACCAGTTCCTTCCGATTTCGAAATTTCCAGAGCTCAACAGCCAAAGAAAATCGATCAAGTCGCCTATGAGTCTGGTATTTTAGAAAGTGAATTAGAATTGTTCGGTTCCTACAAGGCTAAAGTTGGATTGAATCTTTTGGACAGATTGAAGAACAAAAAGAACGGTAAGTATGTTTTGGTCACTGGTATTACCCCAACTCCTTTGGGAGAAGGTAAGTCTACTACTACCGTTGGTTTGGCCCAAGCCTTAGGTGCTCACTTGAACAAGAACGTTTTTGCTAATGTTAGACAACCATCTATGGGTCCTACCTTTGGTATCAAGGGTGGTGCTGCTGGAGGTGGTTATTCTCAAGTTATTCCTATGGATGAATTCAATATGCACGTCACTGGTGACATCCATGCCATCACAATGGCCAACAACTTGTTAGCTGCTGCTATCGACACTAGAATGTTCCATGAAAGTACTCAAAAGGACGGTCCTTTGTACAAGAGATTGGTTCCAAGTAAGAAAGGTACCAGAAAGTTTTCTCCTTCAATGCTTAGAAGATTGGCTAAGTTGGGAATCAACAAGACTGATCCAGATTCTTTGACTCCTGAAGAAATTACCCAGTTCGCTAGATTAGACATTGACCCTGAAACCATCACTTGGAGAAGAGTTGTTGACTGTAACGATAGATTCTTAAGAGGTATCACTGTTGGTGAAGCCCCAACTGAAAAGGGATTCACTAGAAAGACCGGTTTCGATATCACTGTTGCTTCCGAATGTATGGCTATTTTGGCTTTGGCTAACTCTTTGGAAGACATGAGAGAAAGATTAGGTAACATGGTCATCGCTTCTTCTAAGGCTGGTGTTCCAATTACTGCCGAAGATATTGGTTGTGCTGGTGCCTTGACTGCTTTATTAAAGGATGCTATTAAACCAAATATTATGCAAACCTTAGAAGGTACTCCTGTATTCGTTCATGCTGGTCCATTCGCCAATATTTCTATTGGTGCTTCTTCCATTTTAGCTGATAAGATGGCCTTGAAATTAGCAGGTACCTCTCCAGCTTTAAGTGCTGAAGAAAGAAAAGAACAAGAAGGTTACGTTGTCACTGAAGCAGGATTTGACTTCACTATGGGTGGTGAAAGATTTATCAACATTAAGTGTCGTTCTTCTGGCTTGGTGCCTGACGTTATTGTCATTGTGGCTACTGTTCGTGCATTGAAGGTTCATGGAGGTGGAGCTGAAGTCAAGGCCGGAGCTCCTTTGGCTGCCGAATATACCCAAGAAAACGTAGAATTTTTACGTTCGGGATGTGCTAACTTAGCTAAACATATTGCCAATGCCAAGACTTATGGTTTACCAGTTGTTGTTGCCATTAACAAGATGTCTTCCGATACCGATAGAGAACATGAAGTTATTAAGGAAGAAGCCTTGAAGGCCGGTGCAACTGATGCCATTGTATCCAACCACTGGGAAGAAGGTGGTAAGGGTGCTGTTGATTTGGCCAAGGGTGTCATTGAAGCTGCTAACTCTGAAGAAAAGAACTTCCAATTTTTATATGACACTGCTCCATCAGTGGAAGAAAAGATCGCCACTATTGCCAAGGTCATGTACGGAGCTGGTGAAGTTGAGTTTTCTCCAGAAGCCCAAAAGAAGATTGATACTTATACCAAGCAAGGATTCGGAAATTTGCCAATCTGTATTGCTAAGACTCAGTACTCGTTATCACACGATGCAGCACTCAAGGGTGTTCCAACTGGATTCAAGTTCCCAATTAGAGATGTCCGTGCTTCCATTGGTGCTGGTTACTTGTACGCTTTGGCTGCCGAAATCCAAACCATTCCTGGTTTACCAACCCACTGTGGTTTCATGAACGTTGAAGTCAACAAGGACGGTGAAATCGATGGTTTATTCTGATTCGTTTTTTTAAAAGTTCAACACTAATGATTTACGAAATTTCTTCTCCTGGTATTTAGTTCAACCGTAATTTACGTATTAGTCGATCATTTAGAGATCGCTCATAAAATATAAAAAGTAGTACATATTGAGTGTCTTGATATGAAGATTATATTCGCAAGAACCTGGATGTTGAATAGAATCAAATGAAACGGCTATTTTCTATGAATTTGGAAGAAATCCCTTCAAGTAATATATTATGATCTGTTATGAAATACCTCTATTGTGAAATAATATAACGCAAGAAGCTCGGATTACTAAAATAAAGTTGAGTGAATTGTTAAAGTTCGTTATCATAATTTTAAAAATTTAATTAAAAATATAAAATACTTACAAATTGGGTTTAAGATCTAGCAAGGTGTCCTAATACGGGCCGAGAAATTGTAACTAATTTTTGCTAAACAAGTTTGCTTTATCATTTGAAGGCTCATTAAGCAAGTAGAAAATTAGCAGCCGGAAATTAACTATTTATCGTTCAAAATCAAACTTCAATACACTTCTAATTAAAATATTTAACAAAATAATAGACACAATACGGACACAATTCAAAGAGGTGAAGCGTTATAGGAACTTACAATCCAGATGCCACCAATATAAATACCATCAGAAATGATATGAATATATTTTATAAAGGCTTCTTGTTGAGTCTCTTATCGACTAATACAGTTCTGTAACTTTCTTCAAATTTTAGTAACAGATAGCAAGAGCAATTTGAAAATTATCACTACAAGTTGAATAACAGATAAGTATGACCTAGTCAATTCCAATGAAATCCTTCACTGCATTAACCCGTTTGGATAACTAACTCACTCACTCACTTGATTGGATTTAGTCCTTTCATTCCCGGAGGCGGCCGGACCCGTGATATCGCCCGGATTAACGACCCTTGCCCCACCACTCGCTCCCCTTCCCACTACATTCCCACCATT
Organism: Suhomyces ambrosiae; assembly: GCA_030568575.1. NCBI lineage: Eukaryota > Fungi > Ascomycota > Pichiomycetes > Serinales > Debaryomycetaceae > Suhomyces > Suhomyces ambrosiae. The sequence continues at coordinate 356,506 of JAJMGA010000010.1, read as the reverse complement.
CCCCCTCCTTATCGCACTAACTCTCTCACTAACTCTCACTAACTCTCACTAACTCTCACTAACTCTCACGACTTTTCATCCTGTCTAAGCAGAACCCTTCCTCATTGCCTTCGTTCTCTTCGTTCGACTTCGCACTAGTTTTGCTCGAGCAAAAATAAAACTACAGGGTTCATCTACATTGCCCATACTGCTAGGGCATCATCTACTTCCCATAATATGTATAGCATTAGAAATTTAAGACCTGTGACCAGGTCCCTTTCCACCGGGGCCAGAGTGGCCTCCATAAGACTTGCCAACCAATCGATGTTGAGAACATCTATAGCTGTCCCTAAAGCCTTACCCAGATTGTCTATTGCCAAGTTCAATAACATCCGTGCTTATAGTGTATTGTCATCCACCCCTGAAGCTAAGCTTTACAAATACGAAGATATCAAGAAAGTTTCCAGCTCTCCAGAAAGATATCCTGACACTGTTTTGGTCGATGTGAGAGAACCGGTTGAGTTCTTAGACGGCCACATTCCTGGTGCCATCAATGTGCCCTTCAAATCGTCTCCAGGAGCATTGGACTTGTCGGAAGAAGATTTCCAAGAACACTTTGGCTTCGACAAGCCTAAGGACGACAAGGAGTTGGTGTTCTACTGCTTGGGAGGAGTGAGATCCACAGCTGCGGAAGAATTAGCTGCCACTTTTGGTTATAACAAGAGAGGTAACTACGTTGGATCTTGGGAAGACTGGGTCGAAAACGAGAATAAGGCCAAGTAACTCTGTAAATATTGACTTGTTAATGTATGGTGTTAGACACGAATGTAGATTGGGTAAAGAACACCATTGATCTTAACTGAAACGAATTGACAAGAAGTATTTAAGCTGAAGCTTAGAAGTTAAGTTGATTTATATTTGATTGAATTATCGATCAATTTATTTAATTATTCGATTTAACACCATTGCAAATGGTCATGGACTATGTTTCAGATATCACCATCTTCATTTGAGATGATAATTATGAGCAACTTTGGTCCAATCCATTATCTATTTTGGTCATTCACTCTAAAAATGCTACTAGCAAATAGAATTCTACGTATAGTTTATTGCTAAGAATATTCTCGTGTATAAAAATTGAAATGTTCAATTTATTTAAATAATTCACATCTGCTCAGTCTGTGATAAATAAGAAGTAAAGTAACGACAAGCGCAAAACAAATTCACAACCTGTTTATCAAGTATAATCTTCCAGTAAATACCATATTGTATTTTGCTTTTGGAATGTTAATTTTTACTACTACCTTGTTTCAAAAACTGTTTATCACAGAGTTTCAAAGTCAAGATTTGCCACTATAGTTCATTCTGGGTTATACCAATTATCATTTATAAAGATTCACTGAAATATAGGAGGTGAAAATTTAATTTGTTTCTATCAAAATACTTAATTTTCTTGGCTAAAAGATATTTGATCTTACAGTTATGCTTCAGTACAGGTAGAAACTAGAGATGAGAATCTCATCAGGACATGTTTCTGTCGACTTCTGTATTTTATTTTTGATCATTATTACCGTATCCAATTATCCTATGTTTATTTCATATTAATTACTTGTCATCAATTCGTATGCTATCGATTCTCACGGAACTCCAATTGCCTAAACTCCTTACCCAATCTTCTCTTTCTCTTTCTCTCCATTACCTTTTCTCTTTGTGAAGCCTTCATTCCATCGAATTTAGCTTTTTGGATTAATTTACGTTGCTCACTCTTTTTCAAAAAGTATGGTTTACTCTGTGATCCTTCTTTAAAGCCCTTCAATTGCTGCTTTTTATGATCAGCCAAAATTTTGGATTCCAAATCTCTGTTCTTCATCGTATCCAACCTGGACTTCAAAGATTGTAACCGTAATTGTATATCGTCTCTATCTCTTTGTGAAAGTAATTTTTCCGATTTTTTATCTTTCAATATCGCTTGCATCGAGTCTACCTCCTGTTGTCTATATTCATCTAAAAATGCATAGTCTTTACGGGTTCTGGCTAAATCAGCCTTACCGTATGCAGGATCGAATCTAATATCTGTGTGCAATGTACTTCTAGATTCCAATCCTGGAATCTCTCTGATTCTTGAGACCGGACGTTTGGAAGAGGACTCAGTAGGAGCATGTTTGTTTTTCTTTTTAGTTTTGGTAAATCTCTTTTTAGTTGCTTTAGATGAGGTTTGTTCAGGAGCAGAGTCTGAATCCGAGTCTTCAGAGTCTGATTCTGAGTCGGAAGCGTATTTTTGGTTCTTCAATCTTTCTTGTGCAGCGTTTAGGGCCCCGAACGATAACGAAGAGTACTCGTCATCACTATTCTCGGCATGGTTAGGTCTTGGTCTAGCCATTTTGGTTAGGTAGAAGAATTTGAGTGATGAGTTAATCCACGTGAAGAGTACCTGCAACTGGGATCACGTGACCCACCTTTGACGTGCGGTAATTAACAGCAACCATTACACTGGCTTCTAAGTTAACCGAAGGCAATTAGTGTAGTTGAACAGTCTATTGTAGTATAGTGTCTAATTGAAGCCAAAGTGATTCTATCCTTAGCCAATCACCGCCCGGCACTTCTCGGAACCAACCTGCCCCGACACTACCGCTCCCCTCGCGACATCCCTGCACTAACCCGTGGTAAATTTTTTCGATAAACAGTCAATACAATTGTTGAGTTTTCATCAATACTTGTCTTTTACGATAATTGTTATATCATGTTGTCTAGAACCATTTCCAGAGCCTCTAGAGTATGTGTGGATGAAGTGTATACGGATAAGGAAGGATATTAGAGGCATTGAGCTCAAGGTGGAAGCACTAGCGTGGCCTTTTACTGCCAAACGCCAACAGGGCCAAGTTGAAGCAATCAGTTTAAGCAATGCCTGTAATGATCAGTTCTATGTGGTAGAACTCTCTAGTAGGTATCTAGAGGACGAGACGATCGGTTACAGTGGACTTAAACACTATACTAAGGCCTTGTTGGTAGAGCTTTGCCGGTTCGGACGGATCTATCGCAATCCCTTTGGTCAATATCATTGATGATTTTTCATGATGATTGATTGACACATGTATGAAATGTGAATCATTACTAACATTTAGTCTGTTGCTCAACAGAAAAGATTCTTGTCTTTACACGAATACCGTTCTGCTGCTCTTTTGAAGTCTTACGGTGTTGGTGTCCCAAAGGGTGATGCTGCTACTACTGCTCAAGGTGCTTACGATATTGCCAAGGAATTGGGTACCAACGAGTTGGTCATTAAGGCCCAAGCCTTGACCGGTGGTCGTGGTAAGGGTCACTTTGATTCCGGTTTACAAGGTGGTGTCAAGTTGATCTCTTCTGCAGAAGAAGCTAAGGACTTGGCTGGCCAAATGTTGGGTCACAAGATCATCACCAAGCAAACTGGTGCTGCTGGTAAAGAAGTTACTGCTGTGTATGTGGTCGAAAGAAAGGATGCCAGAACCGAAGCTTACGTTGCCATCTTAATGGATAGATCTACTCAATTGCCAATCATTGTCGCTTCCTCTCAAGGTGGTATGGACATTGAAGGTGTTGCTGCTGAAACCCCCGATGCTATCAAGACCTTCCCAGTCCAATTGGATGAAGGTGTTACCGATGCTTTGGCCACCGAAGTTGCTTCTGTTTTGGGTTACACCGAAGAAGCTATTCCAGAGGCTGCCAAGACTATCCAAAACTTGTACAAGGTTTTCACCGAACGTGACTGTACCCAAGTTGAAATCAACCCATTGTCTGAAACTCCAGACCACAAAGTTTTGGCTATGGATGCCAAGTTAGGCTTTGATGACAATGCTTCTTTCCGTCAAAAGGAAGTTTTCTCTTGGAGAGATACCACCCAAGAAGACCCACAAGAAGTTGAAGCCGCTGAATACGGTTTGAACTTTATCAAGTTAGATGGTAACATTGCTAACATTGTCAACGGTGCCGGTTTGGCCATGGCCACTATGGATATCATTAAGTTATACGGTGGTGAACCAGCTAACTTCTTGGACTGTGGTGGTACTGCTACTCCACAAACCATTGAAAAGGCTTTCGAATTGATTTTGTCTGATAAGAAGGTCAACGGTATTTTCGTCAACATTTTCGGTGGTATTGTCAGATGTGATTATGTTGCTGAAGGTTTGATTGCTGCTACCAAGAACTTCAAGTTGGAAATTCCAGTTGTTGTCAGATTACAAGGTACCAACATGGCCAAGGCCAAGGAATTGATTGACAACTCTGGATTGAAGTTGTTCGCCTTTGAAGACTTGGATCCAGCTGCTGAAAAGATTGTTCAATTGTGTCCTCCTAAGAACTAATAGGTTAGTATAGAAATATAACAGACGACCGCCTAGCGTAAATGTGAAGCGTTAAATATAGAGAATAATGTAGCTTTACAATTTCACTTTCACCAAAAGAATTTACTATTATCCATTTCTAATTTTGACATGTTAGGGATTAGATTTCATGGACAATGCTATGAAATGGACATTATTTTAGTTAGAAATCGTATAGAAACTATTTTATGCGATATCTAACAATTTGAAATCCCCGCCATATATAAATATACCATTACCTAATAGAGTTCAAAGTCCTGTAGCTGAATTATGTTTCCAGTTCAAACTCAATTCTCACTAATTTACATACTCACTAATTACTTTGTTCGAGTGATTTATACGCACAACTTTGCCACTGACAACTTAAACCACTAACCCCAATTGACCATGTTCTTAACTAGATCAGAATACGATCGTGGTGTGAGTACCTTCTCACCCGAGGGAAGACTCTTTCAAGTTGAATACTCCCTTGAAGCCATTAAACTCGGTTCTACTGCCATCGGTATCTCCACTAGTGAAGGGGTGATTTTAGGTGTTGAAAAGAGAGTAACGTCGTCGTTATTGGAACATACATCCATCGAAAAGATCGTAGAAATCGACAAGCACATCGGTTGTGCCATGTCAGGATTGACTGCCGATGCCAGATCTATGATCGATCATGCCAGAGTATCGTCTTTGACCCATAACTTATACTACGATGAAGACATCCAGGTGGAAAGTTTGACTCAATCTGTGTGTGACTTGGCGTTGAGGTTTGGAGAAGGTGCTGGAGGTGAGAAGAGATTGATGTCTAGACCCTTTGGTGTGGCCTTATTGATTGCTGGTGTTGATAAGGATAAAGGTCCTCAGTTGTACCATGCCGAACCAAGTGGTACTTTCTACAGATATGATGCTAAGGCCATTGGTTCAGGTTCGGAGGGGGCCCAGGCAGAGTTACAGAACGAATATCACAAGTCGTTGACGTTGAAAGAAGCAGAATTGTTGGCATTGAAGATATTGAAACAGGTCATGGAGGAGAAATTGGACTGTAAGAATGCCCAATTGGCTAGTGTTACAGTAGATGGGGGATTCCAGGTCTATAGTGATGAAAAGACTGATGAGATTATAAAGACCTTGAACGAACAACAAGTCGATGAAGAGGCCACCTAGACATATATATCTGTCTGAAACTAAATTGAATAATCCAACTATAGGCTTAGGCTTAACTGGTTGATGAATTAGCCCTTAACCAAATTGATACTGCTAGATAGTATAATATACTAAGTACTATAATACAAAAGAAAAAGAAAATAACCGTTTGTAACAGTAATGAAGAAAATCGATCAAAATTTGTGCAATTTAAAGACTGAAAATAATTAGTTTATTATATAATACATTAATGACAAACTTTCATATAGTATCACCGCCATTCAAGACTGGTTTAACCAAGTCATCATAAACCTACTGCCGCAAGCTATTTTATATTTCAGCAAAATCAGCATTGCTCCGTCATTTTTATTACTGTGCACCCTAATTTTCTGGAAAGCATCTCTCCAACCGCTCACTCAAAACCAAGATCAGCTTATTTTCAATCTCCCCATGTCTTCTTAAAGTGAAGATAAATCTCGTTAAGGAGTCACTAAATGTATCGTAATAGTCCTTTAATGAGCTGTTCAAATTTTCAAATCTAGCATCAATAGAACTTTGGTCGACTGATTTTTCAGTAAATTTGTCAGGATAGTCAGACGCAAATCGAGCAAACAAATCTTCATTGCAAAGAATCAAGATCTTCTTTAATCGATTCAAATAATTATTATACAGAAGAACTAGATCAAACATTAATTTGAGATTATCCAACAATTCTTCTTTCGTAATCAACGAATCGTTGATAAGTGCATTAAGGTATCCATTCAAATGATTCATGAGATCATCGATGGAAACATGATTACTATTATCTTGATCAAAGTGGGGTTTTCTCTTATTTTCGTTTGATAAGATTTTGTTGTCAAAAAAATTGGAGCTGCTGCTATTATAGTTGCTCAAAGAAGATGCGTGGAAGGTTTGCCTGTTGGAGCTTGTCGAATCAGAGCCTAAGTTGGATTTGTCAAGTTGAGAGTCAACCCTGTCAAAATAGCTCACCAACTTCTTATAGTTTAAATCTATAACCTCGTAATTAAAATAATTCTGTAATTCGTTTAAGAAATCAATCATTCTTTTGTGTAGGATTCGACATCTTAAGATCCATTTTCTGATTCGAGGTTCAAATCTTGGATATTTCCACACCGAAGATTGTATAAGATTTTGCCACGTTACACTATTATATTTATCAAGGAATTTTATCATTATTTGTAGTTTGAACATTAGTTCGTAATGGTATGATAATTCTCGATTAATTATAAGATTCAATGGGAATGGAAGATTTATCGTAAGATCAACACTAGCAATTGCATAATCATCCGAGTGATTTTGATCAACATTACCAGGATTTTCTTGAGAGGACAATTGATGATTGGGTTTGTTTATATTCTGAAATAAGTCTTGGATGTTGGATTGCTTAAATATCTGTTCGTCAAATGATTCAACATTCATAATTTCTTTCGCAACTTCGTAAAAGTTGGTTGTGGAAATTGAGAATATTTGACTATGTAATATGTATTCATAAAGTGAATTTGTGTTTGGTCTTTTGCTGAAAGTGGATATTTCTTTATACTGTTTCTGTAATTTTGATAATGAGATTGCGTATCTGTTTCTTTTTAAATCGTGGAACGATTTATCAATAAATTTGTCAATTTTGAAAGAGTCATCAAACAAAAATAGAGATTGATAGTCATCGATCACTATTCGTAATCCAAAGCCTTCGAATAACAATTTCATTAATAATTTGTTGGATCGATTGTAAAATTCATTAATCCTCAATTCCAAATCTTTGGATATGATTTTATCTATGGGCTGAATAGTTTCCTTGAGGCTTTGAAAGTTGGAAATACCTGTACAAATTTTAAATATGTTTAAGTATTTCCCTGTATTCAAAATTTTTCTTTGAATGTCCACACTTGTAAATTGATCTATAAGGCCATCTGTTCGTATAATGAATAGCTCATTCCAGTAATGCTCGCTTTTGTTATTTATGATTTCTAGAAATCTTGGAGGAACCTGTTTTTCACGAATCAAAAACTCATCGGAAGGATCGTTGATATCTCCATTTATCAACCATTGATTTAGCATGACAAGGTAATCCTTACTCACAAATTCAAATAAAGATGTTAAAAACTCAGACGATTCAAAATCTCCTTTATAGATATTAATCCTCGATTGTATAATTCTAAGAACCAAGCCACCTTTACATGAATCGAATCTTTCACTATTGACATTGACGTCAACTATTCCTGATTTTTTCAAGCTTGAGGTAACATTAGTCAAGAAATCCTGAAATTGACTCGTTTTGGGACCAGTTTGTCTTTCGGAAGTGAGTTCATGAATTTGAATGGAGATTTCGTATAAATGATTTATTGAATTAGATATCTGATTTATCATAGTTTCAAACAAATTCAAACTAAAGGTAGTATTAAACTTAAACTCCTGTTCAATAGCCATTATCACCTTTTGATATGTTTTCAAGAATTGTGTTATTTGGTGACAAAGGTTTTGAACGACTGTTCCGTATGAGTTATCATCATAGATTTCTACGAACCCCTTCAATCCGGCATAGAACTTCCCAAATCGGATCAATTTCTTGGTTATACTTTTCAAACTGATATCTAAATGCTTCGCTATCTTGAAATCGGGCCCTCTGATTCTAGCATCTGAAATAGTTCCATCGTACTTCTCACTGTATCGAATATAACACCCCTCGTATCCTAAGCATGCAAATAGCAAGTCTTTGATAATGAGTCCCTGTTGTATCTTAAGATCAGTTAAATCACTCAATGGATATGGCCGTATTCTGTTAGGTCTCTTTACGTGGTTGTTGATACAGGACAGTATAAGAGAAGGTTGGTTGGTTAGAATAACCGTATGTGACTCACCGGGGTCCACGGATGAGATGATACTGTTCATTCCGGATAATGGAATGAAATCACTAAGTGGATATGAATTGATAACGGCTCGAAAGAGAGTAATAGTGAGCCTCAGTAAAGTGTTTGTTGATATACGCGTATGTTTGTACTGCACATAGCAAAGTAGAAAACTGACTTGGGCCAATGAACCGATAATCTAGAACTTTAAAAGACTTAAGAAGGTTCAGACCAACTCGTAATTCAAGCCTCTGATCTGTTATTTTCATTCCTATTATATTTTGTCATTATTGTTTGACATCATCTGCTCATCAGTGACTACTGCATACAAGAATTTACCTGTGTATTGGTCTATTAATTCAAGTATTATATTGTTAGATATGTAGAGGAGTTTGTAATTGCTTGTATTCCGGAGATGGTTTTGAAATTATCCACTTAGAAATTTACCATGATGATTTGATTTGTATCTCAATTTAGGATAACCATTCCTCATCATCATCATCGATTTCTAAATCCTTCAATAACTCCTCAGAAGCAAGATCTGCTTCGTCTTGAACCTGCTTTAACCCGCAAACTTCTTCAAGATAATTGGAATTATTTAGACAATCTTTTATAAACTTCCATCCTTCTTCTTGATATTTTTGAACGACCGGAATAGAACAAGCTGAACAATATTTATAACTGGGTGCAAATAATTTGTGCTGTTGGAAATTGTTCAAAAAGCCTCTAATCTGATGAGGAACTTCTCCAAACTTTGATTTGGCCAAATGCTCTGCATTATGTTTGCTTGGATGTTGAAGAATAGAAATAAATAATTCTACAGCCAAAGAAGATGCCATCAACGCTCCTCCAGGACGAGTGACAGTACACATTTGATCCAAGGTTCTATCACTCAAACTGTCATTAGGAGCAACCACATCATTGCAATAGTAGCAGCCCAACTTTTGGTCCTGCGTTCCATGTCTCATAACAAGGTAACTGTCAAAACCTAATGCTGCATTTATAATAATTTTATTCTTAGCGATTCCAAGTAATGTTGGTAGCCATCGCGACTCTCTAGAGTCCATAAGTAGAAATACTGCATCATGTTCATCAAACAATTGGGAAATAATTTCGAAATTGTCCTTGCCTTTTTCCTCATTTGTAACCGTATGTCCTATCATAGGGACCTCAAGATTAATACCCTTGGAATTTACACCGGGAAATATTTCGCTAAGAGCTTGCGCTGCCCTAGCGGCTTTAAATTCTCCTTGGCCACCATCACTAAAACAATCTTTGAAATTGAATAAAGGCTGTCTCACGGGATTTGAATACGAAACACGTCCGTTATCCACGAATGTGATATTTCGAACACCCCAGCCCATTAACGCTCTGGCGACGTAGCTTCCTAAGGTGCCTGCACCCAATAATAATACCTTTTGTCCTTTGATAACGTCAAGATTCAACTCAGGAGCGATTCTCCACTTCATGAGTCTTAAGTTAAGTTCTACTGCTTGTTCCGCCAATTGACTAGGGTTAATTAACAATCCTAAATCCGCCAACTTAGGACCTAGTTTACCCTGGCTCGTTCTTTCCCAGCCTGTGACTTTATAATCGCCAGAAATGTCACCATTTAATTCCAATTGCAACTCATACGACAAGCCATCATTTCTATAAACTATCAACTCAATATTTTTAAAGCCTTTGAGCCCAAGGAAATACAAATAATTTTTAAGTTGAATTCCTGGTCTCCTATCTTTACTCAAACACGTATCAATAAACACAAAACGATTTGATTGATTGCTTATGGTAGAGTACAATTCTTTGCCAAGTATCTGTAGCAATTGGCAGTAAGGCTGGTTCTGAATATGACTTTCTATTATCTCAATCTCCCCATCCGGGACTACCTGCTCTCCGCAAATGACCCAAGATGATGTGAAAGTAGGGAATGCTATCCAGTAATAAAACTTGTACTTTTTTAAATCAGAAAAGCTCAACACATAGAAGCGATTGAATCTCTTGTAGTCCAAATCTTCTGTCTCTAGCAATAGCAGGTGAACTTCATGGCCCCATTGCTTCAATAGTGTCTGCTTGTCAATCAGCTTGAACTCCTCTATTGTGTTCACATTCACTATGTATCCTTTAAGTGCCACATTGGAGACATCATCAGAAGCTCCAAAGCTATCATTATCCAAATTAAGTGCCGGTACATCATTAAACTTGTTGATCTTGTTAGCAGGAATAGTAAACCCTGCCAATTCACGTTTGGAAGAGTCCAACTTGAACTCGTGTAACTTGAGCTCGGAGAGCTTTGTGAAGAATGAAGACTCGATGAAAGAGCTTATAGGTGTGTATTGGATCTTAGATCTAATGGAAGTCATGGCAATAGATAGTGTACATATAATTGTACAATTGCCACTAGTGCGATAAGGAATGTCGGGGATACCGGAATAGAGCCTACTAGGTATTAGCTACATGAACTGGAATCAAGAGCGGGAGTATTTTGCATTAACTTAAGAATGGATTGAATGAAGGGGATGTTACCGATGAGAAGGATTCACTTTCAACAAAAGTTGGTGATATTCCACTGTTGATCGAAGAATATTAAAATCTTTCGAATCAGTGATTGTCGATCCTGAACATTATTATGGTTGGTAATGTATATTAACGAACCAGAAAATATACCGCCTTAAGTACATCTAGTGGAATCAAGTCAATCATAACAAGTATAGATCCGAAAAACTTCTTTGATTTTTCAATTCAATATTTGACCTACTTATTTATCTATATGTACTTATGAAAACGTCAATTAAAGGGAGCTAAAACTCCTGAATAGATAAATAATTGTCTTGTGACTACTAAATCTTAGCTAGTTCTCTGTGGCCAGATATGATGATGAATTCATAAGCATTACTAAATAAGTTATCCTCGTAAAGATGATCTGAAAATTCATTATAAACTCATCAATCTATAAATAATGAAACCCGAGCTATTGCATATCTAGCTGAGAAGTTTATGCTGTGCTTTATCTTCAATAAGGAGTAATAATATTATTTCCCTTGTTCATTCATTTATTCCTCTCCCATTGGTGTATCTTCCAAGTTCATTTCATCCAATTCATCCAACAACTCGTCAATAGCAATTTCAGGAGCATCTTCATCCTCTTCAATGTCACTTTCATTAACTTGTGGAGCAGCACCATGCTTATACATATTAACAGTCTGCCTCAATTCTTCATCTTCTTCCAATTCTTGCAAGAATAATTCGTAATCTCTTTCTGCACGTTCTTGTTCTTGTCTGGCTTGTCTTGAATCATCGTTAGCAACTATATCGTTATGTTCTTTGGCCATTCTCTTCAACTTCCATTGTCTGTTCTTAGACTTCTTAGACTTTCTTGGATAGTGTTTCTTAACCAAAACCACTTCTGGGGTATTACTGCTATCCAATGTGTCCCACAAATCGGAATTGAAATTGGCATTGGCTAAGTAGTAACCCAAACAAGAATCACCTGGATGTAAAATACCACCCAAATGAGTTCTAACGTAGAAAGAATGATCATTAACCCCCAAATCAACTGCACGGCTAACTTCAACATCGGCCAAGACATGCTTACCTCTAACATCTCCAGTAGGCTCCACATCCAAAACTACAAATTCTGTCAACTGACTAACATCTAATAATGCAGGGAATGGACTTCTCCAATAAACCGAGGCGGACAAATCTGCAATTTTTAAGGTGTTAGGGTCAAGGAACTGTATCATATTAGAAATCTTAGAACATAAGACTAGTTGAGGTATATTACCCATGGAATTTGCTAATTTCTTAGGTAAGACCACAAGGTTATCTCTGCATATAGGAGCGATTTCAATGGAAAATGTGAATTTATAGGAGGATGAACCGGCATGGATATCGGTAGAGACCAATTCTTCCGATTTTTTCGATTTTAACGGTACCACAGCTGACAAAAAGTCCACCATCTTTGCAGCATGGTTTCTTTGAGAATAATAGAAATCTAAACCATCTTTAGCTTCTTTAATAGAAATAGTATCCACATGTGCATTATGCTTCAAGATCAACTGTTCAAGATACAAGAAAGTTCTTTTGTGGGGAACTTTTTGTCTTATTTGCACAGCAGCTCTCCAGGTATTGGTAGTATAAGATTTGGCACAGTCTGGACATTGCATTGCCACAACCACATATTCGACTTCAAAACTTTGTTGGACAATGGTATTAGTCATGGCTTCACCTTGGACTGTCAATTTGATACGAATACGACGAGAGTGAGGTTCTGTCCAGATAAATGAAGCATCGATCAATCTAACCTTATTCAACCCTTTCAATTTTCTTAAACACAACGCTAAGAGTTCTCGGGATTCCAACTCAGCACGGATCCACTGACTTGGAGGTTGCAAGAAACGTTCACAGTTTCTACAAAATGAAATGTTTGCTTCTCTGGGGATACCTTCGGTGATGTCTACTGTTAACTTGATACAGTCGTAACACATCACCATACCTGTGGAACCATCGAGTGGCACTCCACAGTTGCAACACAATACAGTGGCAGCGCCTTGTTCATGGGTATGACTTAACTGGGTGTAGTTTGACATGATGGCAAATAATGAATATGAAAGGTAAAACTGGTAAGAAAATCTTACTCATCGGGGTTATGTGCAGGTGATGAAGAGTCTGTGGGAATGTGCAGGATGATGCAGATAGATATGCAGTATGATTTGGGTAGATTGAAGGGTGTGAGAGGCCGAAGGGTACAAAAACATGATCATAGTAACTGGATACAAACATGGAGTATGTTTAGTATAAGTATTATTATTTACTTATAGCTTTTGTTTACATATCGCCTTATTCATCAGAATACTGTGCTAATTAGGATTGTGTTTGACCGTAGTCAATAGAATACAAAATTTGGAAAATTTAATTATCGTTTGATATTTCTTAAAAATTTAATTCTATAGTATCGAAATTGAGCAGTTCTACTGGTTGTTAATCGGTTGTCATTTAGAATTTTGAACGAGATCTAATCGAAACGAGTGCCTAGAATATAATTTTTAGTCATATTTCTATATTACTCTCAGTATATCTTAATGAAAAACTCAAGGTATTTAAATAGCAGGATTTTAAACGTTAGGAAATTATTCATCTATCTATTAACATTGAAGGTATGGAGTGAGATATTAGCATAACCCCTCGAACCAATTTCAATTATTATTTATTCACTACACTCAATTCATTTTGCAAAATTAATCGGAGGAGACATAAACAATCCTTTTCAAGATGTGAATAATATCTTACAGAATCATTAGTGTAAATGTACTCGATAAACAACACAATTCGTTCGAGGAGTTATCTGCAGTATTTTATTTTTCAGAATCAACTTTGGCATGTTTATATACACTCTTTCTACAAACTATCTATTTACACCATGGTCGACAGAAAGAGAGCTGCAGTGGTCAAGTCAGAGGACGAAGATGACGACGACGTTCCATTGAACAAGAAGGTCAAGGTAGAAGCAAAGGAAGAAGAAGAAGACGAGGATGAGGAAGATGAAGAAGACAATGACGACAACGATGACGACAACACCGAAACAAAGCCTCCCAAATCTGAGAATGAAGAAGAAGACGAGGATAACGATGATGAAGAGGACGAAGCTGAAGAAGAATCAAAACGAATCACAACATTTAATTTCGATGGAGTATCGTATTCCTTCAAAGAGAGACCTTCAGTGATTGAAGAAAAGGAAGGTAAGATTGAATTCAGAGTGGTCAACAACGATAATACCAGAGAGAATTTGATCGTATTGACGGGTCTCAAGAACATTTTCCAGAAACAATTGCCCAAAATGCCTCGTGAATATATCTCGCGTTTGGTATATGACAGATCCCATTTATCCATGGCTGTGGTCAGAAAACCACTCACAGTTGTAGGTGGAATAACCTATAGACCATTTAATAACCGAGAATTTGCAGAAATTGTGTTTTGTGCCATCTCTTCTACGGAACAGGTCCGTGGTTATGGTGCTCACCTAATGAACCATTTGAAGGATTATGTGAGAGCCACGTCTCCAATTAAATACTTTTTAACTTATGCCGACAACTATGCAATCGGGTACTTCAAAAAACAAGGATTCACAAAGGAAATATCGTTGGATAAATCTGTATGGATGGGTTACATCAAGGATTATGAAGGTGGTACCTTAATGGAGTGTTCTATGCTTCCCTCAATATTGCGGTATCTTGATCTGGGAAAAATTCTCTTACTTCAAAAGGCTGCAATTGAGAAAAAGATTAAACAGAGATCCAAATCTCACGTGGTAAGACCAGGTTTGCAAATATTCAAAACTGGTAAGAACGTGAGCCTTGATCCTAGTGATATTCCGGGACTAGTGGAAAGCGGGTGGCTGGAAGAAATGGATAAATTGGCTCAAAAACCGAAAAGAGGACCGCATTACAATTTCATGGTAACATTATTTTCTGAAATGAGTAGCCATGCTTCAGCGTGGCCCTTTGCAGTTCCTGTCAATAAAGAAGAGGTGGCAGATTATTATGAGGTAATCAAAGAACCCATGGACTTGTCGACAATGGAACTGAAATTGGAGAATAACAAATACGAAACTTTTGACCAGTTCTTGTATGATGCCAGACTTATTTTTAACAATTGTCGGTCTTATAATAGTGAAACTACTACGTATTATAAACATGCAAACAAGTTAGAGAAATTTTTCAACAACAAGATTAAGGAGAGTGCTGAATACTCGCATCACCTTGAGTAATCTATTCTGGGAATAGATTTGTATTAATAGACAATAAAAGTCAAACATGCCGGATTCTTTTGATAACTGTACGTCCACTCAAAATGCAGTGCCTTTAATAAATATATATAAGAAAAGGAGGAAATTTTTGTTTACAATAATCCCTAGAAGTACATAATGTAATGAGATGGCATGGTATCGCAATTCATTGTAAATATCAAAGTAGCAAGATATTCAAATTTTAATAGTTGTCATGTACCATATTGTCAGTAAATATATTACTGGAAGCAAAATACTTCTAACAAATAGCTTCTTGAGAGTAGTCCCTTTTCCAGCTTGGGATTGAAAAAGACTAAAAATTGATTCAATTAATAGATACCGGAGAATTAGCCTTCGTTAGAAAACTGGAGTAATTATACATTAACCAAGAATATTTTTGTTATGGTCTACATTGTGGTTTTGAATAAAATTTATTGAGGATCATAAAGTATCGTCAATGAAATTTTATGGTTACCGTTTGTTTTTGTAAAGATAATTGTCGCAAAGATATATATTTAATCTAATTTATTCAATCCTATTTGACTTAAAATAAACTTTTGGCAGCCTTGACGTCATCAACATTTAAAAAATCTGATTTTAATTCGTATAAGTCTCTTAAATGAGAATTTAATAAGTCCGTTGGCCAAGTTATGTCTCCCCAAATTCTGGTTTTGAGATCATACTTATGAGCTAATTGGAAGTAAGATCCAATTTTATTCTTTTGTTCTTCGGTAAAGCCATTGGTTTTGGAGCTCTCGTAATCTTCTTTTCCCAATAAATCCTCCAAAGAACCACTAGCAACCCTCGACAATTTACTATGCTTAGCTAAAGTATCTTTATCGGTATTAGGGGAAAAGAGCTGTAAAGGTCCATCAAGGAATGTGTAGCGTAATTTCTCCTCGCTGACAAGTTTGGTTGGCAAGTTACCGGTAATAGTTACCACAACGGGACCAGGATGATATGTATCAGTGGTCGTGTCATAATAGGCAAGGTATCCTTTATCAATAAAAGGTTGCAAAAGTGGCTTGATGGCTTTATATGTAGCTTCAGGATCAGTCTTGAAGTCCATCCAAAAATATAACGGAGTTTCTGGAGAGTTATAAAATGGGCCATGTTTAGATTCAAAATTTTCCAAGAAGGGACTTCCTGTGAGTGAAGAATCCGAATAAGAAAATGTGGGGTTGGAGAACTCCAAAAACTGGAATAATGGATTGAGGTAAAGATTAAACAATGTATTTATAGGCTGTAAATAGACTTGATTATGTCCAACATATACCTCATCACTTCTATAGTATTCAGACCGCACTTCGGTAGATTGAGAACCTCCTGTAGACTCTGTCACAGTTCTTTCGAGTTTGTAACCGTTGGGAAAGTACCATACATCACTCTCAATACTTTGACATCCAGCACCTAGAGCATCGAAAAATGGATCCAACCTCCAATAGTCATTATGGGAATGTAAGGGCTTAACGTAAACGTCTCTGGTCAAACTTTCAATGGTATGATTGAATGGTAGAATTGGGGTGGAGGGACCCGTACCATCATAAGCATTGATAGATGGTGGTGGACGAACTATAGGCTTGAAAATACTAATCATGGTAAGTATGGTAACCACTCAAAAATGGTCAGGAAAAGGAGGATTGAACTATAGAGTTACTAAGCTGGTAAAGTACTAGCTTATATGTGCTGAGAGTTGCTTTTAATGGTGGAGGTGGAAATTCCGGTATGTTATTCCTCGGCCCTCGTGGTACCTGCGAGTTGCTCGACGTGCAAGCACCGGTATGACGTCATGTGCACGCATAAGCTTCGGCGAGGTTTCGGCGAAAACGCCACAACACCATCTTGAAGACAAGGTGATTGGACACCATACCGGATGAAGTAATTAAGAAATTATTCAAAATTGGTCAAAGTATAGTCTGTTAGTAATTTGGAGTAGTCATATAAATTAGAATAATGATTGGCTATACTCACCTAGCCTGAATCTTCTGGTAACTTTATACTTTTCAAGATGCCCTATCATTTGCAATTAAGGCCTATTAAATTCATGATAGAACTCTCATTTTTGTCATTTTTTTTTCAATTGATGATTCCGAACCGACGCTTCCTTGATGAAGAGATATTTCGGTAATATCACTAGTGTTGTAGGTTGGTATGGGATATTATAGTATCCCATTGATCTATGGATTTTCGATTATATTATCAAGAAAAAAAATATTAGTCCTCAAATTAAAATTGTATAGATACGAAAAAGTAATTTTGAATTGATCAGTTTGAAATAGCTTGATCCACTGCACCGGTTAACTCAAAATGGCGTTTGCAATGTAATCAATGGAGCAGCAAGAAAATTATTTTGACTCTAAACCATTGATATTTCAGAAAACATTCTGAAGTTCCATTAGTGAACCTAATTTGTTTTATTAATTGATCTCCAACAACATTTTCTTTTACCGATAATTGAACTTCTTTGCAATAGATTACGTTTGACAAAAATATTTGAATGAGAGTCAGCCGATTATGATATGCTTTCGTATTAATACTTTCTTATAAGTTATGACTCGAAAATAACTCATTAAATACGATTATGGTAGATGCTACCGATCTTATAAATCCTAACTATTTTCGAAGTCATCAAAATAAGGTTCTTATGTTCATGATTCTATTGAATTGTAACTTTCGAAGTCAAATAAATATTTCTACTGGACCCACAATGTTTTCGTGAACGGAATTTTAAACTAAGGCAAACATACCTCAAAAGCAGTCTATACACTGCTGCAACTAGAAATTGTATCTTAATCTAGATACCACTTCTGAATTGGAAGAGTAGGTTGGTATTTTTTTAATTTTAGCATGATACTACATCGTCTCAATGCTAAGATTAAAACAAAAAAATGTTTGCATAATATCATTCCATCAAGATTAACATCCCAGGGAAAAAGACAGCCATTTATAAGGAATTTGAAGATGGCTTCAGAATTTTCTCAAAATTTTAATCATAATATATGGAAACCTTTTACGTAAAGAGTAACATCTAGTTGAACAACAAAATGGAAAGACCCTTGAATCTGTCTGCATATATTTATATTCTCATATGAATAGTGTGGAAATTAAAAGAGCACGCTTTCTGGGTACTTTCTTAGATAATTTTCCACTTAGGGGTATAATTATTTCTTACGAAGAGTAGGATTAATGCTTGTAATTGGCATTCATGATTCGAGTGATTTTTTTCAAAAACTGCATTTGAAATTATCAATATTTAAAGTTGATTGTTTGTTAATACTGTTCGAACTATTTTTCATGGTATATGTATCAGAGAAAATCTATGAAATAGTGATATAATTATAGTAAATTCTATAAATTCTCTACGGCTTACTACGTTGAATTTCACTAATAAGACAGTGCGCATCTTATCCAATTATTCTAATTGTTTAAATAGTGGGTTTCTCAAAGAATTTTTGAATAGTGCCTATTTTGTACTCACCACCTGCATAATTGGCTCGCTCACTTAGCTGAGTTGCTTAGAATTACTTGCCATCATCCATACTATGCCTTCTGTTTACGCTTACTCAGAGTCCATTGACGTTGCCAATGCTGTTGCCAAACACGTCTTAACTCTTCAAAATGCCGCATTGCAAAAAAACCCTACCTTCAAGATTGCTTTATCTGGTGGATCATTAGGAAAGGTCTTGAAGAAAGCATTGATCGATAACAAAGAAGTTGCACCAGAAGTCAAATGGGACAGGTGGGAAGTGTTCTTCAGTGATGAAAGGTTGGTACCACTAGACCACCCGGACTCTAATTATGGTTTGTTTAACGAATTAGTCTTATCTAGTTTACCTGCTGGTACTCAAAAACCCAAGGTTAATACTATTAACACTGAGTTATTGACCGGTAAGGATGGAAAAATTGAAGGTTCCGACAGTGCCAAAGATGCTGAGATTGCCAGCGACTACGAATCTAAGTTACCAAAAGATGTTAAATTGGATTTGATTTTGTTGGGCTGCGGTCCGGATGGCCATACTTGCTCGTTATTCCCAGGTCACGAATTGTTGAATGAAAGAAAGCAGTTGATCGCCTACATCAGCGACTCTCCAAAGCCACCTCCAAAAAGAATTACCTTCACCTTCCCAGTACTTGAAAAAGCTACTTCTATTGCATTTGTGGCTGAAGGTGCTGGAAAGGCTCCAATTTTGAAAGAGATTTTCAACGACCCAACCAGTAAATTACCTTCTAAATTGGTTAATCAGATCGATGGTGTTGATGTAGCATGGTTTGTCGACACTAGTGCTATTGAAGGTGTGGATGTTGTTCCTTCAAAGATTTAGTGATTGTGGGACGAGCGAAGTGATTAATAAGTAGTATTATAGGTTTTGAATTCTGCTTTGAATAAATTTAAAGATTTGCTTTATGGAAGCCTGTTCCACTTATATCAATGAAATTTAGTGTTTGATCTTCAATAGAATCTTTACTAAATTTGACTTCAATCAAATGGACTTGTCTACATATTTTTTCTTTTTATATATATCTACAGTGGGCAATTGGTCTATGGATATTGGAGTAGTTCTCAAACTAGATTAAATCATATACCTGTCCATATTTACAGCCAAGAATTACTTGAATAGAGTAACTGTTCAACACATGTGCTGAGATTGTTAGAACTAAAATACTACTACTTTATATTAATAAGTAATGAGATGAGCTGTGAATGCACTAATCATCATGATGTATGCACGTATAAGGAAAAAACTCGTAAGACATGGATTCTTTGGGTGGATACCGCAAAGCAGTATATCTTATTATTCAATGGCATGAAAAACACACTAGCTATTCAATATGGATTTTCCACTGCTTATATCCGCAAATTGTTCGCAGTTACCTGGCTTACCTAATCCAAGCTCATAAACTTCTCCCCTAACCATACTCTCTATCAAAAAATGGGTACGTATCCAGCAGGAGCAATCGATCCCAACCACACTAACTAACGCAGCATTAGGTGTCGCTTTATGGCTATGTCCCAAAAAAAATACCCAATTATATGACAAATTGGGCACATTGATGTCATCTTTGAACACCCTCTTTCCAGGGCAGCCACCACGATTCGAACCTCATATAACCATCACCACCAACATACAAATTGATTTGGAGCATCCAGAACAGGCTCGTGATGATGTTGATCGAATTCTTTCCGCTAGTGCAATTGCCCTCAATTCATTACCCAAAAACCATTCCAATTTGGTCACGTTAGGCAAGATTGACAGTCAACGCAAATTCTTCAAGAAATTATACTTTCAGGTAGCAAGAGACCCAAACTTGATATCATTTGCTAGAATCATCCGCGAATTATTTGTGATCATTCCGTCTGATATTGAACAAGAAAATATTAAACAGAACCCTCATCTATACACCAAGGATAACCATGGTAACACAGTCAAGAGAAGAAAACTGAAGAAGCACAAAGATGAGGGGGAGCCCAAGAAGTTTGATACTTCCTCAATTCAACTCAATGCTACACATAAAGCTGCTGAATGGTCCACTAATGAATACGATCCTCACCTTTCGTTGGTATACAGTGATATCCACCCCATTGATAACGCTTTGTGGAGAACCATCAAAACAAGAATACAGGACTACTTGAACATCGATAATTGTGATTCCGATAATTTGACCGATAATGGCCTAGGCTGGGATGGTGGAGTTTTGAAACTCGTGCTATGTGAGGGTGACGTTAACGACTGGATCACCCTCGGAAGCGTTGATGTACATTAATATATATATTTTTAATGCAAGACTATAAGAGCTGATATATTAAAAAGACAAGCATATCCATCAACTGAAGATAGATAGCTGATTCAAAAAATAATGAAGGATGCGAGGTTCGAACTCGCGCGGACACTGTCCAGCAGATCTTAAGTCTGCCGCCTTAGACCACTCGGCCAACCCTCCATGTACGAGTTTGCATACAACTGAACTACTTTAGTTGAATAATGTCGAATGTTTCCTCTATGGCTGCTCGGTACAATTCAGCAACAAAAGGATATTACTAGTATTACCTTGTTTTTTGAATTTTCAAAAGCAATAAGTTTGGTTAATCATGACACAAACATATCGAATATAAGGAACCTTTTTAAGTAAAGACGGGGGTTAAAGTCCTTGTAATAATTCATATCCTGAATAACTATAAAGTAATTATTACATTTGAAAATTGCTCAACACATTCTCCACTTCGTTGGTTTTTAATTAATCGTAATCATTTATTTTACAATTCGTTCTACTGCTATCAACTATAGATTAAATGCTTATTTCTCATTATCACATTATTACATTCACATTCGATATTAGTGCTGACAATATCATCATTATCAGCCAATTTTTAAGTATGCTTCTATAGGTTATAAACTCTGTAGTTTATCCACAACCAAAATGTGAAGAAAGCAATAAATGAAATAGCAATGTTCAAGATCACCCACAAGTCAGGATATTGCCCTGGAGGAAGAAGAAGCCAATCAATAAGGTGATAGATAAACATAAGAAAGTATGTACCTTTGGTGATCAACCCCCACAAAAGTCCCGAATTTTTGAATAAAAGCTTTGGCCCAATCAACCAGTTGATCAAAAAGTTACTGACAAAATATTGGAGGACTAAATCATCTTTTTTGAGTAATGGGTATAAACTGAAAGTTCCCACATTATTGATCCATTGAATAATATCTATCAAATCGGGATTTATTAAAATTAAAAGTGTGCTTGGCAACAAAGGAATCAATACACTTTTTTCATGAACCTGGTAAGAGAACAAGTAGAATGCAAAAGCATTACCTGCAAATCCATATATAAGACCAGGTATCCTATTTTGAGGTTTTTTGCATTTGATAAATAACAAGATATTCATCGGAATAATGGCGAACACGGTAGCAAATAATGCCAATTTAGAAAGTTGTGATGCATCTATAATCTCCCTATATTTAATTACCACATTGGTAGTACACCAAAAATTGGCCACCTTATCTTCGAACAATCCTCTATTGAAAGGAAAAACTCTAACAAGAATTTGCAATAAGTTTTTTGGATCATTCAAAAATGGAATGAGAATCACTAAGGTGGTTAAAACAACAGTGAGTCCAACGACAATCAAATGAATAAAGCTTTTTAACTGACTCAATATAAATACAAAAATAAATGTTGAGTAGTACAATCCCATTTGCTTGAAATTAATACAACTAACGAACCAGATACTAGCCAGGACAAAATTTTCTTTGATCAAATTAATCAAAGCATACACAAAGAATCCCAACATAACTGAATTAAATTGAAAATGCCCATGATCAATTAATACCAAATGGGCTTGATTAATAATGATAACAGAAATGATCATCTGGTCCATTCTATTCAAGTTAAACCTTTTTCCCAATAAATTTGCGAGAGTCAACACCGCAGGAACATATATAATTAATTCACTAGCCAAACTGACGAACCTCATGAAGAATTTTACTTCATTTGTTTCAATTCCTCTGGATGTGGTAAGAGCAAACCAATCAGGATTGATGAAACTGCCGATTTTTCCAAGCAAATACAGATGATAAGCTGTTAATGGAGGATAGTCTAATCCCCAGTACTGTAAATCAAAATAGTACCATTCAGATACTGGCAAATGGATAGTCAATTCCATCCAGTGCCTTTGGGCTTCAAAGTCTCCATGCATTGGTGGTTTGTTTTGTCCCAGGAATCCTCCTAATCCAATTGCCGTCTTCAAAATGATAGAACTCATTACTATAATGTATCTTGCAGCCCATTGATCTGGTGCTTTCTCAAAGTAGTGAAGTAGTTCGTAAACAGGAGATGCCTTGAAGATACTATGAGTTTGGGTGCCAGCAGGTTGAGATTCAAAGGAAGCACTGGGCTTCTTTGAGACTGACTGCTTTGATTTCTTCTTGTTCTTAGCCATGTTGTAGTGTGTTTAGAATTGTCGGTTAATGAAAAATAGTCTCTGCGAGACAGGCGCGCTAAACACGACGGACAATAAGGAACATGAATATTGTAAAGAAAAGTAATGCGGTAGAAAAGAGATATGTAATTGATATTGGAGAGTTATTTGATCATTTTCCTTTTGGTATTGTCAGATAGTATCATACAACACATGCTACGGTGAGTAAACTAACGTATAACTCAATAACCAGTCTAATCAGAAGTGGTTGTCATAGAAATAAGTTACATTAATTGACGGATATTTACCATTTTTATAATCCAATCGAAGTTTGGAAATAAAAGCAATTTATTCGTTTTTGATAAATAGCGTTTACTGATTATTAAAGGATTTTTTTTTCTTTTCCTCTAAACACTTAACTCAATAAAAATTAGAACTATTAGCGAAGAGTATACTACATAAATATTAATGAAATATTTCAGTATTATCAGCAAGTTGTTAAAACGTTCAATACTCTGATGTGGCCACTTTCGCGTATTCCAATGAAATTGTATCATGATAAATATATGACGTAATAACCTCATCATTTTCAAATTATCTATAACTTATATGTGATTCAACCAAGGGGCTTGTTTATTCCAATAGAACCAATAGAAACAAAACCTACAAATTTCAAACTTAGTTCTTCCCATAACGAAATGGCAACTTGTCCGAGTGGTTAAGGAGAAAGATTAGAAATCTTTTGGGCTTTGCCCGCGCAGGTTCGAATCCTGCAGTTGTCGTCATTTTTGTATTTCAATAGTCAACCTATTGATACGAATCAACTTACTTTTTATTATAAGTAATAAACTAGTTTAGTCTTTTTTTAATTTACATTCATGGTTTTAATATAAAATTAATTCTATTACTCTATATACCATTTGAATTTATTAACACAAATGCTTAATTAATTCTATTGATCGATGTCTTTGATCCATTTCTTGTCCCTTAAATATCCAATATATTCTCTCCACAATGCATCAGCCTTGTATAAACAATCAGCGTCTCCTATCATTATTAGACCATACTGAGCTCTTGTCAAAGCGACATTCAATCTCCTTTCGTCCTTCAAGAAACCAATAGTTCCATTTGAATTGGATCTGACACAGGACATTACTAAAAACTTCTTCTCACGACCTTGGAATGCATCAATGGATGCAATCATAATTCCTGAAACCAAATGAATAGTCACAGGTTTCGAATCGTTTCTGATATCATCAATATCAACCTCAATTTCAACATTCAAACCTTGAGGATTAATAAACTCATCTTGCTGAAGACATTTAGAAATTAAATCACGTTGACCACTGTAAGGTGTAATAACACCAATATCAGATCTTGAAATATTTTTATCATAAATTAATGTTTTCAAAACCTGTAATATATGCTTAATTTCTCCTCTATTGGTAAAAGTGTACCCACCATCCTCACGTAATCTATTACGTACTGACGATTCTATACATCTACCTTTGGTGTCCAAAAATTGTACTGGATCTTCAGTCCACGATTCCAATTTTCTTTGATCACCGGTTATACCATCCTTAAGCAATCCACCATAAAACCTATTTCTTGGGAATTCACTAATATCTGGATGCATACGGTATTGAATATCCAACATGTGGGGATTCTTATACGTGCCATTGAGTAAAACTCTTTCAAATAATGAAAGAGATAAGTTTGGTATAAGAGAGAAACAACTCAATTGTCTTTGATCACCAACAAATACAAATTTTTCGATACCCTTCATTGATAATGGAATCAATGTGGTTGGCTCCGACGATTGAGTCGATTCATCCATAATAACAATTGGACATTTAGCTACTGATTTGAACTGACTTCCTCCACTAACAACAGTAGTGGTGAAAATAACTCTAGCTTGAGCTACAAGTGTTTTTGTAACTTCAAATTGTGCCTTCAAATAGTTCTTATGAGCAGTGGCACTAATTGATTTACCTCTTCGCATGTCGTCCACCAATTCTTGAAATTTCAATGGAAGCGCATTATAAATTTTATGATGCAAACAAATCGGTGCTAATGGATGGTCTTTATTATATTCTTTTTCCTTCTCGTTGGCAGTAATTCTAAGAATATGATTCTTATGGGTCGGTAAGAGTTTTTCGGCGATGTTGTCAATAGCAATGTTTGAAGCTGCAACGACCAAAATAGGATAAGTATTCAAAGAATCTAATAATTGAAGAATAATTTCAAAAATTGTGGAAGTCTTACCAGTTCCCGGTGGACCCTGTAAAATTGTGATTGCGTTATTCAACACAGATTGGATAGCCACTTTCTGCGAATCATTCAATGTATCCTTGCTGAATTTTAAAAAGTTCTTAAACACAATTTGCTTGATAGGTTCCTTACCCAATAACATTTTTATGAAATTAGGATTAGATAAATTGGTCATCGCCAGGAAAACTCTACTCACAGGAACAGAAGCTGGTAAGAATTTCAAATATTTAACATTAACAGTCTTTGGCAAAGGACGATTATTCCATGAGTATAGTTGGACAATCATCTCATTGAGCTCTGGACCTCTTCCAGAACTTGGACGGTTACGACCACCACGGCCACCACGACTTCCTCTTCCCCTTTTTGAGCCTTTTGATCTTTCTTTGACTATATCCAAAGTGGCTATATTACCATACCATGGAGTTTCATCGTTCAAAATCAAAAAGATTGAGTTACCCACCTGGAACGGAGTTTTCTTTAATGCCCTTAATTTTTCTGGGATCATTCTTTTGATGTTTGGATTATCGGCATCAATTGTTATCTTGAACTGACTATTCTTTTTATCTTGATCTTCATACCACTCAATCATCAAGTCATCTGAATCCAAAAGATTGCTTTCATTGGTCAACTGTTCTTCCAAAAACATATTATAACTCATTTCTCTAAAATAAGACTCAATATTTTCATAAACTAATTTAGGTGAGTTTTTAGGAATGAAAGATTCTGGAGCTTTATCATTAAATTTTTCTTTATTATTGTTTTCACTTACGTTATCATGAGGTTGCATTTTGGGGGATTTTTCCATTGAAGTCTGATTTTTTTTCGATGTTGAATCCTTTGATTTAGAAGTCTTTGATTTAGAATCCTTCGATTTGGAGTCCTTCGAATCCTTCGATTTGGAATCCTTCGAATCCTTCGATTTGGAATCTTTTGGAGTTTTCTTGTCGTTCGCAATTTTTGATTTGATAACTTTTGCATCTCTATGCTTTATTGACCCACGGGTATCTTTCTGTTCCACCTTATTGTCAGCTACAACTTCCCTAGGCTTAACTGTTTTGGATTTTTCATTCATGCTCTTCGTCACATTTCCACTTCCTCCTTTTTCACCATCTTTGTTTAACTTAGAATCCTTCCTGGAATCATTCTTTGATTTTTCAGATTCCCTTTTCGAATCGCTTGGTTTCGGGTTTCCATTCTGTTTTACTCTTGGTTCTGGTGTATTCGACCTAGGTGTATTTGCTGCAGAATTTTGTAAAGAGGACTTAGGGGTGTTGAACTTTGAAGGTCTTGTTGATCCGTTTGGAGATTGAAGTTTTGGAGTAGATTTACCAGATACACTTGGAGAGCTTTTTTTGGAATTTTTACCACTTGAAGCTTTGCCAATGATATTAGATCCAATAGCTTTAACTGTTGTTCCAGATTTAAGGGCAGAAGCATTCTCTTTGGTAGCTAAATAATGAGCTTTTCTAGCCTCTTGGTCAGGATCAGCCTTTTTGGGCTTTCTGCCTATCTTTCCAGCTTTACCACCTTTTCTCCCCACCTTTCTCTTTCTACCACGTGTATGAGATTTTGTTGGCACAGTATCTTTCATACCTAGCAATTCATATAAGAATTTATCGTCTTTTTCACTGGCAATTGACACATAGTCTATCTTATTCTTTTGCAAGCAGTCATGACATAGTATAATTTGATCCGATTTAGTATTCAAAACGTACAAATTACGGTCACCCAGGCATTCTGCACACTCTATATCTCTAAATTTGAAATAATAGCCAATCTTGGAGAAAAACGCACCGTTTGAAAGAGAATATTGAGTAATGGTGTCGTTGGCACTCTTATCTTCCTTGTCAAAACAAGTTTTGCATAGCAAAGACATATCGGAAAGTCCATATCTGATGATCGAGAGTTGATGAATATTACTGTCCTCGCATTCTTCACACTCTATGATCTCATTGTTAGCCTTTACCGTCTTGTGTCTTGTTAGTGATAAGTGTTTTGATATATCGGGGGATTCAAATAATTCCGAACACGTCACACAAGTGAACTGCTCAGACTGGATCATTGTAAATATGGTTTGTCTATGATGGTATTTTTAATTTTCAGGCTCATCATTTTGCAGACCATATCAGGTCGTGCAGAGGGAGAATGAATGTTTAAATGTAGGGATGTATCAATCGTGATGAGGATAGTCCTATCTAAGTAAGCGAATCCATAAACATATTATATTAAGTTATCCACGTTGTTTGATTGGCAAAATTAAATAATCTACCACATGTGTAAAGATTTTTTACTATTTCCTATGAAAAATTAAAAAAGCTGTATAATTGATAAATTCATACAAAAGTAAATGGTTCCACAGTAAAAAGTTTGAAATTAGGTGCATGTTTGTGTGAATTCTTTTGAGTTTATTATAACATTTAAACAGATTTTGGTTCAGCAAAGCATTGAAGCTAGTTTATTCATTCAATATATTCCAAGTAGTGAACCCCTGTTTTACCCTATTGTGCGAGCCCATTAATCAAACAATATTAAAAGACGAGAGTATCTACCAGAAATTTACACAGTTATTTAATGAGCAATTGCTCATATTTGTGCAAAAATATGGGCGGAGGATATGTTTTAGCAAAAGGAGAGACTATGCAAATAGATCTCAATTCAAGTATGATATTATATCTGTGGCCGGAATCTTTCTTTCGTTGTATTTTAATGATACTAGAATTATTGTCATTCTCGATATTAAATCGAAGAAGACTCATTACTCCTAGCAAATTAATTTTAATTACAAATTTTTCCACTACATGCCATGGATTGTAATACAATTCCTTGTATAACTAATACAACATATAACATAGAGAGAGTACAACTAATAAAACATATGGAGGAGTGGCTACACAAAAACAACAAATGGAGGGTTGGCCGAGTGGTCTAAGGCGGCAGACTTAAGATCTGCTGGACAGTGTCCGCGCGAGTTCGAACCTCGCATCCTTCATTATTTTTGTACTCTGTCAGGCGTGGCATACCGGCTTGAAACCACTCCTATTGTAACCTGGACATACATACCGAAATTGCATTTTATTCTCTTACTTGTTGGTTACTTTCTCTTTTTATTTCTATTGATTCTCGGTTTCATCTGCTTGTCGTTTCATCTTGTCTTTCAGGCACCGGTTTCACAATAATAATCACCCCTGATACGCGTCTTCAGACACGCCCGACATTTATTGTTCGAGCTTTCTGACAAAATTACACAATTACCGGGTTTATATTCCTGTCATTAACTTACAACAGCCTTATCATTGGCATCAAATCTTAAATCATTAGCTGTTTTGTGTTGCTTGCACTTAAGTTCTGGTACAGAATCTGGCATCAACAGAGCCAATTTAATCCAAATTTAACCCAGAAACAGCATTGAATCTTATCAGAAACTATCCCAGAAACGACATTAGCACAAACCTATTCACCTACCTTTGAAAATGTATTCAGCTCCTCCGGTGCCGAAAAACGTAGCCGGCACACATTATAGCACTTCCTCCAGTGTATACTCCGATACAGATTACTCAAAGAACTCAGTGATTATGGGGCAAGTTGAGGAAGAAGAGGAAGAAGAGGAAGAAGAATTGGAACTCCACCAACGTAATCCTAGTACTTCTAGCTTCAATGATTACTCGTCTAGCCGGGGTCCCATCAACCATGACATCTCCAATCAAACTATTCAGACGTTTATAACTGCTGCCTCCAGTCGTGATTTAAGCAGATCTACAAGTAATCCTAGCTTCACTTCCATCAATAACTCTATCTTGAGAGAACCCGAATATGAAGAAGACTATACCTACCATCAGAATCTGTATGATTACGGAAACGATGAGACCCCCAAACTTGATAATCCTGCGTCCTATACAGACCCCTTGGACGATAAAACTCCATTGATAGGAGATCACGTATTTGACAATAAGGTGGGTCACAACTTGCCTGAACCTTCTGAATATTTAATTCCCAATGACCCCAATGACCCCCCCAAAAATAAGACCTCTCCAAAGTTGCCCCAGCAGGAATTGAGCAAAAAATTTCAGAGATTGTCCATGACATTGCAACAATCCAGAACATCGGGTGATTCCTACCAGTTCATGTCTTCATTCCAACAAAATGTGGAAAAAGTCAATAATGACCCTAACTCCATTGCAAAAAGAGCTTCTGCTACTGGTAAAAATCATCGTACAAGTCTTTACTATAAAAAGATCCACGAGGTCCAAGAAAAAGATGATAAACTATCCAATGATGAGTCAACATCAAATGGCAGAGATCATATTGTGCCAGACCAAGCATCTGTTAGTACCACTAGTGATATGTCTAGTATGACAAGTCAGGAAAGTGCATTGAGACGAAATGATCAAGATCAAAAATCGAATTCTTCTTCCAGCTTTGATTTTCAGGATACTACAAATTCTACATTAACCACTTTTACTCCAGAGAAGTCTGCTTATAACATAAAAGGATCTCGAATTTCTCCATGGAAAGTGAAAAAAGCACATTCAGAAAGTGATGAAATTCCCGAGAGGAGGGACTTGGTTTACAAAAGTGGTGATGCAGGTGATACAGGTCCACAATTGGTACCTTCAGGCACAAGATCGACCATGAAAGATAAATACCCTAATGGGTTGAATATATCAGTTACAGATTCATTGTTGGATCCTAAAAACCACTCAGAAGAACTTGACAATGAGAATTCGTATTATTCTGACAGTTCTGTCACAGGTGACATCAAATCAACCGAAAACGTAAGGAATTCGTCTATTTCGACTCAAGACGTGGATGAAGACACCAATAATGATGAATTATCTTCATTATTTGTGCGGTCATTGCATCCATTTGATTCAACTACCTTACAATCAGAGTCCGATGCTTCAATTTGTTTGTCATTTGAAAAGGATGATTTAGCTTTTGTGCATACCATTGATGAATCTGGTTGGGGAGAAGTCACTCTCATAGATTCGTTGCAAAGAGGATGGATCCCTATGAACTACTTCGCCATCGCCGTATCGTCCAAAGACGATTTTGAGGATGAAATCGAAGATGATGATGAAGATGCTGATTCGGGCAAGATACCGAACAGTAATTATTTAAAACCATTGTTTCACGCATGTGCAAAGTTCCTCATGAATCCATTAAGTCATAGAAATCGTCACGGGAAATACACTTTTTCCATAAAAGTAATTAACTCCATTAGAGATGGAGTAAGATTGTTGTTGCAACAAACGGATTGTTTATCTAGATCCAATGAGATTGTCACCAAGAGGCCCATAGTGAGAAAAACTCGTAAGTCGTTGCTTGCTGATTGGTATAACCTTATGTTAAAGGCCAATGAATTCAAGGGTACGTCCAATTTTAATAAAATTGAGGTATTGACTTTAATGATTTATCAAGTTGCTAGAAAAGCCACTTCGTTCTTGCAAGTTTGGTCGATAGAAAGTAAACAGATCATCAAACGTGAAAATGAAAAGAAACTTCAAAATGATATGAACAATTATCCGCTATTAACTACACCGCCATTGGCTAAGCAAAGAATAACAGAAATCAACGGACTCTTATTTTCATATTTGGGTTTAATCATAGGAAGATTAGATTTGATTGAACATAATCCAATTGGCTGCGATATACTCGAGTCAATGACCCATCAAGTCATCTTACTTCTAAGAGAACTTTTATTCATTTCAAAAATTGGTTCTGACTTTTCATCAGAGAAACCAAGCGATTTGGATAGCTCATTAGACACTCTATTATCTTTGGTTAGTGATTTAGTTTCTAGTGTAAAAAACTTGGTTGTTAAGACATTAAATGAAACAGAAGAAGATAAAAAAATTATTCAATCACCTTTAATTGCTGGCTCCGAAATGATTGGAACTCAAGGAATTGGCGGTGAGATTAAAAAAGAATACTATTACACTCAGGAGGGAGGTGAATTGATCCAAACAGCCTCCAAAATGATCAGATCAATCAATGTCACAATTTTGTCAATTCGCAAATTGTTAGATATCACTGGTGATTTCAAACTTAATTCAGAAAGATCATATCCTGATTATTCTAAAATGAAAATTGAACCGCAAGAGTTTATTAGAAAATGTTCTATTGGTATCGCTAAGGCTCAGTCTGTGAAGAATCGTGATTTAAAAGGTTTGCACTCAAAAATGTACAAATCAAACAGATATTCAATGATTAGATCAGGTAAGACAGGTGAATTAGGACTAACCTCAGGTGGCATTTCGCTTTTACATGATGTCTTGCTTAATGACGTTGAAGGAACTTCTCCGTTCTCAATATCTGAACCGGAATTTAAACCATTCACTACAGACGGTGAAGATGATGAGAGCAATATTCAGGATCAATTGCTAGTAGACGACAAAGGAAACTTATTGGGTGGCTCATTCAAAGGTTTGGTATACACATTAACCAATGAGTCTTCACCTCCTGAATACTTTTTTGTGTCTACTTTTTTCATTTGCTTCAGGACTTTTGCTTCCAATTCTGATTTAATTGAAGAATTGATCAAAAGATTTGACTCAGGAAATAAATCTTTGAGAAATCAAACCAATTCAGACCTTAGTGAAGAAATTAAACTTAAAAATAGGAGAAGATTGATTTCTAAAATGTTTCAATTGTGGATCGAATCTTATTGGGACTATGAGTCGGATTATCCTGTTTTGACAACGTTGATCAATTTCTTTAATGAAGGTCTTTCTCAGTACTTGCCATTTGATTCGATTAAATTAATTGATATTGCCTCAAGACTTTCTATGAAACCACTTATTGAAGGTCAAGAACACGAAGCAGGAGATAATGGTAAGCAAACGTTAGCCAAAAAGCAATTAATCAGCAGAAGTATCACTATTACAAGATCAAATAGAAAAGATAGTGCAAGTGCCAGCGATCCAACTTTGAATTCCAGGTATTCTATGGTTGATGGGTATGAGTTATCCAAGATTAATACCAACACTTCTACTTCTTCCTCCTTAAAGTCAATGACGTTACCAATGCCTCTTGGAGTTGGAAACCAGACATCTTCCTCCAGTTCACTTTTGACCAAAGCGCAAATCAGCACTATTGAAAAAGTTAATCTTACTTATAGAGCAATTTTAGGAGAAAGTTGGTGTGCTCAGAAATTCATAACCCCCAAGTATTACATTCCATTGGAATTGAGCAGTATCTTACCTAAATGGTATAGCATTTGTGAACAAAGTTGGGTTTTATCAAACTATAGACCAAACTTATTGGATTTCAATGGTTTGGAGATTGCCAAGCAATTAACATTGATTGAATCACATATTTTTTGCTCCTTCAAACCAGAAGAATTATTAAATGAAAATTTCACTGCTAAGAGAGCTTATTTGAAATTGGCACCAAACGTAAGACAATCTTTACTTTTTACGAATTGCTTATCAGGATATGTTTTAGAATCAATTTTACAGCCTAAGATCAATCAAAAAATGCGAGTTAATATGATCAAAACTTGGTTAAAGATTGCTATTTCATGTCTTTACTTACGAAACTTCAATTCTTTGGCTGCAATCATCACTGCTCTTCAATCACATTTGATCACAAGACTCACCAAAGTGTGGTCCGAGTTATCAGACAAATATAAGGAGTTGTATGATTATTTGTCGGGAATTATTCACCCTGACAAGAATTACTCGGTTTACAGATCAAAATTGAGAAACTTTTTGATATCCAATGATTACAATATCCCTATTGTTCCTTATGTATCATTATTTCTTCAAGATTTGACTTTCATTACTGAAGGTAATGCCAATTACAGGAAGGCCAATACTTTCTTGAATCAAAAGATCATCAATATTGATAAATACTTGAAAATTACCAGAATCATTGCTGATATCGAGAGCCTACTGATTCCATATGCTAAGGGAGGTCTGGTCAAAGAGAAGAGAAGTAGTTTGCTCTTTACTGCACCAAAACAGCCTGAAGTTGAGGACTATAACATCATTGCACTTCCAGCATTGCAAGAGTTAATACTTTTGGAATTATGGAAGGTTTGTGAATTGAACAAGACTGAAGATGATAGATCATGGAAATTAAGTTGTTTGATCCAACCTAGATAATGTATAGCAAATTTCACAATGTTTGAAACTGAGTTCATTGTAGTTTATTAAAATGCAAAATCTATTCCTGTACACTGAAAAGTACTCTTTTCACTATTTCAATATGGTTACTTCTCACTAGCACATTATTCATTTGTTGCTCGTGACTTTTATCAACACGCGATCATCGATAATTGTACGCGTTGTTTACCATCATCATGAGTTGTAGCCAGAACTTAAGACAAGCCCTTGAAGTCATCAAAAACGACGAATTTTCCATTGTCGGTGCTCAGAGCGAATTCGAGGCTTCCAGCGTCAATCTTCCAAACCCTCAATCAATCGATGAAGAAATTGAACGTCAAAAGGAGATCTTCTCAAAGCTCAAATTCATATATCTAGAACAGGAGACCAGAGATAAGTTTTTAAGAAAGATTTCTGAACTCACTTCGGATGAAATTGACAAGAATGATGTGAAGTTGATTGAAGATGAGTGTATTGAGAAAAAGAACGAGTTCAAAAACTTGAAGAAAGAGATGAATGATCAATTACAGCTGTTACACCAGGTCACTCTAGACTGTGTAGCTTTGTATGAAGTGTACCAAGATAAATTACTGGAAACTGATCATCTTATTCAAGGCATATCCCAGTTGGAAAGCGATATTGATCAAGTTCTCAAGGAAAGTAAATTTGATACGAACCAGTTTTCCAGCTTGGCAGATTATGCCTCCCAGAATCCTAACTTGGAAGAAGTTGTGAATTTGAGTCAGCAAGAATTGAACCAAGAACAGTCACACAATCTACAGACTGATAAACAGATTCAAGAGAGAGAAGCACATTTGGCTTCCCAAGAAAAGTTAATCAATGTTACTATAACCAAACTAGAAGAATTGAAAGTTCTTGCACAATCGTCACAACCATATACTTCGGATGACAAAGTACAAAAGTACGCCAAATGGTGTAAGGAAATGAATGATATACTTCTTAAATTCACCGAGTTTGAAACTTTGACCTTGAAATTAATAAATGGTAATGAGTTTTGCTTGGAGGTAACAGAAAGTGACGATACAACCAAGAAAATCAATTTTGATGCATCGTTCAAATTTTTGGACCAATCCTATCCTCATAAAGTATTGAGCGAATCCCAATTTCTCCAAGAGTTAGCAGGTCTACTCAGAAGTTAGGGAGGGAGTTCATGTATTCAAATAAAATGATCGGATTGAAAAATTCCAACTAGTGGTCAGAAACCCAGTAGATCCGGTTAGCTGATCTCAATACTTAATCATTTACTCTGATCAAATCGCACATACTAACTAATAGCAATATTATTCATAAATAAACTCCGTAAAGGAGTGTATCGATATTAATCCACGAGTGTCGAAGTCCACTCATGAATATTGTTGAAGTAAAGCCATTAAATAACTAATACATAACTAATACATATACTAGTATTCATTTCTTGGTAGTTTTGTTCCAGTTTTCAATCTTAGGTTATAACGTCCTGCATGCCCTCACATCCGCGGTACACCAAAATCATAGGACCCATACTCTACCCCATCAACTATGGTCACCACCGTTCAGACCACCAATCAAACCCCAAAAGGACGACCCCAAAGTTCTACAGATAAACAACAGATTATCATTAATAACCTTATCCAGCTTGCCAAAAAAGAGCAAGATAAAGGTAATAAGTCAGTTACTCAAGATAAGCTCACTAAACTCCAAGAGTACTTGAATCAACAAAGTGCAAAGGAGGATTCTTTCAAGAAGTTTGACAGATTGCCTAAGCTCCCCAAACCGAAACATTCTCCACTTTTTGCTAAATTTGATATCAATAAAGCAGTGGCGAATCCTAACCCAAAGGCACTGACATATACTCCCCAAAGAAGATCGTATTCACCTTATAGGAAGTTTTCGTTGAAAAGGTTAGAAACTGTTGTAATAGAAGTGTTAGAAACATTAGCTAATATTCTCGATAATCTCCATTTGTTTTCCAAAATGCCCATGTTTCCTCAATACTTGGTCAAATTACTTAAACAAACCAATAAACTCTGGGTACTTATATTGATATTTTTAATTCGTAAGACGGTATCCCAGTTGTTAAATGTTATTAGAAAAGAACGTAAAGTTAATGTGGAATTGGAACTCTTAAACTCCACTAAAACCGCTTCTGTGGTGAACGAAGATATTAATAAAAAGTACAATAAAGTACTCAAGGACTTGAAATTTGATAAAATGATGCTTATCTTGGAGTTGGTTGGTAACTTCTTGGATATGGCGTTTAATGTGATTGAACTCTATGGTATACCTGTGCCTGATTGGTTTATGAGCTGCTTGAACGTTGCTAGCATGGGTATGACTATTTATAGAATGAACAAGGATGATGAGTATGTAGATGATGATATTACTGAAGATTTGATATAGGCTACAGGTGGCTATATTCAGGTATATTTATGATTAAATGAATAGCAATCTCTGGTATTAATAGGAAAACTTGGAAAGTATAGTAGAAGAGGTTATACCAAACCAACCAAAAATAATCGTTGGGTGCAATTTCAATAAATAGAGTGGATTCTGATGGCAAGGTGTATGTGAGCTCATATTCATTTAAATTTGAAAACTCTTGATGCAACTGTTATACAGGTTCCAGCTTAAATATGATTTGACTGAATAGTCTTGTCCTCTTTGTCTGTGTGTGGCCAATAAAGTCTTCGAAATATAGTACTAATTACCGTTTATAACGGTTAAAAACGGAATTATATTTTTCATTCACTACTGCCCAACTCTCATTCCTTGACTATCATAAGTCTGATAGTTGCTGTATTGCTTAAGTAGTATCAATCTTCTTTTCTAGGTCGATCTAACACAATCAGGATTGTGGTTTGGATGCGAGAAAGTTTCCTTAAGGCACTAATACTGATCCCATGTTTATAAAGAGAATTGTATTAAATATGCAATCCCCAATATTCATCTTGTAGTCTAGACAGTGCTTAAGCTTTCTAAGCGTATGGTCAAATATGAATCACAATAAAGCATGCAAACATTGTTTAAAGGAGGAAGCTGTCTTTCCATAATTTATTTAATTTAGGCTATTTAATTCACTTGATGGATCATTAATTTCAAGCTCGGCCAGATTCATAATAGACAGTACAAACATTTCACTATATGAATAATAGATATTGGTATAGATGGTTCAATGTAATTTCTGAATAAAAGTACTATGAAACGTAGATAATTACATGCTAAACAT
The DNA here is from genome assembly GCA_030568575.1 of Suhomyces ambrosiae. NCBI lineage: Eukaryota > Fungi > Ascomycota > Pichiomycetes > Serinales > Debaryomycetaceae > Suhomyces > Suhomyces ambrosiae. The sequence goes on along the minus strand of JAJMGA010000010.1, from coordinate 319,879 downwards.
AAAAAAACATTATTCAAAATCAGGCCCCAAACAGGAATTTTGCTAGTAGCACCATGAATAGACTCAGGGTATTTTTCAACAAGGTTATACATACATTTTCATGTCAAGCCCTACAAACTATAGAGACAACTAGTTAGCAGTTGTAAGTGAATTCATGACGAGTGAGAGGTGCTTGAATAAATAAAAGAATTTCATAATGCTAATTAGATCCAACTAATATAAGATGTTGGAGTTTATGGATTATTTCAATTTTCAACCTGGTAAGATTTAATTTTCACCGTAGTCAGATAACATTGATATTAGTACTAATAGCTACCATACAAAAATCTAGTTAAGCAGGGGAATCATTCTGGCCCCATATCTGAAATCATGGCCACTAATTGCTTTTCTTGAACTATATCAGGTCAATCATAGTGACTAATGTGTATTCCAAATTCTACCCTTTCGAATTAAACCGTGTGCTCGTTATTAGTGTCACAAGATACTATAGGCCAGTCATCCATATCTTATCTCAACAAAGCTCTTTTAGCTTCATTTTATTTCTTCTCTAACCTGTTAGTCGAGTTCAACCTGTTAACCCAGTTCTATCCTCTTTACCCACCTCCCGTCTACTAACATCAAGTTTGATCTCTAGTCATCATTCCCCTATTTCCCTCCTTGTTATAGTACGAACCTACGCGCGAGACCTAATCCTTAACTTCATTTCCCATGCCATTGACCCCCATTAGACCTCTGTTATCCTCCATACTCTGTAGTCGCACCATCCGTTTGTCCATTTCTATTTGTAGGCTCATTTTGTCTCCGGCTTCCCCTTCTGTCTACATCTAGCTGGCAATTTGTGGGAGTTTCGGACCGATTTTTCCTCGAAAATTAAATCACACAGCAACAAATAATAGTTGATATAGATCATTCTATTCATAATAGATCACCATAGATCATACCTAGACAATCCAAATCGCTACAGTATTATGGGACAACTACTTTCACATCCCATTGAGGATAAAACACTCGACTATCAAACCAGAGCGACTTTGGCCTACTGTGTGGGACTGATGCAGGGCTATCGAATGTCAATGGAAGATGCCCATGATATTAAAATCAATGAAGACGAATCCCTAGCAGTGTTTGGAGTATTTGATGGCCATGGTGGCCGGACCTGTTCCGAATATCTTGCAGAACATCTTCCTAGGACCATCTTCAAAACCCTCAATAAATGGCATAGAACTAGAACAGATCAAATTTTATTGAAAGAATACACTAACACTATCAGAGATACCTTCTTCCAGGTAGATCACGATCTACTGGCCTTGCCCCATCTCCTTAATTGTGGGTCTACGGGGATAATTACCACAATTGTTAAAGATAAATACATCATTGTCGCCAATACTGGTGACTCAAGATGTATTCTTTCCATCAATGGCCAGCCCAAAACCCTCTCGTTTGATCACAAGCCTGTGTTGATGAACGAACGAATTCGGGTGGAAAACAGCAATGGTTACGTCCTGAATAACCGGATTAATGAAATCTTAGCATTGTCTCGAGCCTTTGGTGATTTTACCTTCAAGGCTCCGTATATTGATAATATTAAAAATAAGTATATGTTGCAGAATAAGAAGTTTTTCAAGCACAACTTGGTCCATTTACCTCCAGAACTATTCCAGGTTACGGTGGAACCAGAAATATTGGTGTATGACTTGAAACAGACTGCTCCAGAATTCATTGTTATTGCTTGTGATGGAATCTGGGATTGCTATAAGAATAGCAAGATTGTCCAGATTATCCGAGACAAATTAGCATTGGGGTGGAATTTGAACAAAATAGTGGAATTCATACTACAAGACTGTCTCATGATGGCAAATAATTACACAGGTATCGGCTTTGACAATATGACCTTGATCATTGTTGCAATTCACCCCAATTCAAACATTGATGACTGGTATGAGCATATGAGACAAAAAGTTTTGAGAGAGAAGAAGATACTCTAGTAGCTTCTGACACCATAGGAGGCGATGATTTCTCAGCATGGGGTTCCTTAGATTTTTCTAATTTGGAAGAGATAGAATATTTAATAGTTCCAGAACCATGTTGGTAATCCACCAAGTTCCATAGAGATAGATTTTAATTTATCCATAAAAAATCCTGACAGTCTAGCCCTTTGATAAATTTATGACCTTACGGAATTACCTGCCTTTAATTACGACAGTCAAAAATTCATGCCTATTAATCACATCATCATACAATTCATCGATCCATCGGCCTGGAGCTAACGGCTACATGTCGTGTACTTTCATTTTGGCTATGCCTAATCACGAATTAAAGAACCCTATAGCCGCTCCCTAATACAAAATAGCGATGTATACATCCTTTTTAGTTTATATTTGATTTTAATTAATGATAATCTATTTTGTGGGTAAATTCAAAACCCAATTTTAATTCTAGCAATTCCCGACAGTAAAATTTCCTTGACAATCTAATGTAACATATATGTTCATTGATACATGTTTTACATCATAAAGAATTTGCATAACTTAATTATTAATGCAAATATATTCTAACATGGTCATATTTCATTAGCCAAAAATACTGTTTATTGCTTGCTCATTTTGTCTTTATAACTATAATTTATGTGCAAACGGGACTTCATTTTGTAATTCGGAATCCCTGGAAGCTCAACTCCAATTATTTCAAATGTAATATCACATTACAAACATTAAATTAAATAAATTGGAAGCAGCTGTATGTTATACCATCGGTTAATTGTGATAGTACTGCAATATATAGTTAGAAATATAAATAGCCATTAAATCCTAATAGTGCACCTTACCATATTGACAGCTGTTTAGTGGAATAATAACACACTTGTCACCTACTATCCCTTATTAAAGATCACTAAATTACTCGGCTTTCAACCCATGTCTATCCTTTCTTACAGTGTTTAAGAGTATTAAATCAATGTTCTATTAGGGTTAGGGTCTCCAGGGGCCGGCTGCTCGCTTCGGGCCTGCGAAAAATCGTCAGCAAAACAAAAGCACCTGATTCTTTTGAACCACCAACATTGGAGGTCACACCAACCAACCATCCTTAGAATACCCGTCATTGCCCGTGATTATCCGTGTGTATTACCCAATTTGCATATCATCAGATATTAGCTGATGATCAATAGCATCAAACCATTCACAGCATCAGCATAGCCTAGACCTAAACACCGAGCACAGTACAATTGTACTACCATTAGAAGAGTCAATAAAATTGGACTCTAAGGACATTTCCTATTGAATGCTTATAGAATAGTACCAATATCATATAGATCACAGAACAGAACCAATTAGAGTCAAACAGAATTCATTATTCAATAGCCAAAAGAGTTACAAGGAGTTAATCGAAGTCCAAAGACCCACAAAATAGAGGTTCAAGAGTTAATTAGGTTAAATTGCTCTAAAATTTCCACTTAAAGTGATTCTGGTTACTGGCTTTAAATATTCACTGATCCTTTGGATCGCATTATATTATGGCAGAGGTAGAACCGTATGAGGATCCCATAATAAGGCTTATACGAGATCCCAATCTAAACAAAGATAAGGCTAAAACCTCAGAATTAATTAAAATTATAAACGGATTCCCGTTGGCAGAACGTAAGGTCAGCAAGTTATGTCAATCGTCATTCACCATTCTTCAAACTCTTGAAAAATTGAGTCTTACGTTTAAAAGCTGGGAGTTTCTTTCCTTAGATTTCAACAGTGAGTTCCATTTCAGTAATCAGGATGATAAACTCAAGCGTTTCAATAATAATGTCGCCGATAAGGTCATAATTACATGCAACGAGATGAACAAAAAAGTGAACCGAATTTCCATCGATATCGACTTCATCACTAAATCATCCAGGACATTGACTCCTATAGAATATATCTCGGATAGTGGAACTCTCCTCACCTCCTTGGTATTAAGAAATATCAAATTAAAGAATGAAGTGGTTGATAATTTGACAGTAGCATACCTGAAAGCCAAGCTTATTTTGATTGGTAAGGATTTGGAAGCTATGCTTATGGAATCGGACGAAGATAGTACTGTTTTGACATATAAAAATTTTATTGTCAACTTGTTGAAACAGTTGAATAATGCTATAGAATTGGAAGATTCGGAAACCAAATACGAATGTTTGGCAGTGATGAATGATATGGAAAAGATGTTTGATGCCTTTAAGTTAGAAAAGGTGAAGGAAGTGGCTATAAGAAGAAGTGAATCTAATTCACCAAAAGAACCTAAAGGTGATGAAAATTATGATTTGTCAAAACCAAAAGCTAGTCAGAGCATAGTTCACAAATCTTCTCGTCGTCATAGTCCGAATAATTCAACTCCAAGAACCCATCCAATAATTTCAGATGATGACGTAGACTTTGATTATTCTGATTCTGACGTGGGTTCCAATTCTTTATATTCTTCAACACTATCACAACCACCTATGATCCATTCCATAACGAAAGCGCAAGATGATAACTCTCCTAGATTGAATAGAAGGGAATCAGTTTCATCATTATCTACATCCACCTTACTTCATAAAACAACCATTTCAGATGAATTACCTTATTTAATGACGGCTTTTAGTTCTGCTAAAAACATGGAAGAAGATATTAGTCATTTTAAGGAAGAAGATAAAACCATTTCTCATGCCAAGAAGAAACAAGATAAAGAGTATAAAACTAAAGAATATGACAAGCCGGAAAAGAAAGAGAAGCACTTTTATTCCCACAAACCTAAATTGCCAGATAACTCTCTATACTCCGAGAGCGTTATTTTATCCCAACCATCTGCTGGAACTTCTCCAGCCTCATCATATTTATTCTCGAACAGTTCATTATTGGCCAAATTGGGTATTAAGCCACAAGTGATCACCACTGATGTGTCGCAAGGAAAGGAGTTGACAGTTTCAGGTAGATTGAATCAACCTCAAATACAGCAAAAGTCATGCAATGTGGTAGAAGCTTCTGATGATGAAGATACTAATAAGGAAAATAAAAAGCTTTTGACTCCTTTAACAAAGGCTAATTTAGAGAGTCATACTTTTTCTAAGTTGACTCCAGAAACCAGTTTCGCGGATTATGTTGATTAAAGGAATAGGGAACTGTATCTTCAATTCTTGGTATTATAGTCTGTTTGGTCATTCACTCATTATTCCAATGTGTTAACTTTTAAATTACTAGCATTAATGTATTCATAACTTAAGTTTTGTAAATATGTCAAGACGTTCATTGTAGCATTTATTCTTTAAGATATTCATTGATTAAATGATGTAGTAGAGTCTCTACAATTTCATAGCTTCAGTATTAATATTATGAAAAATTACAAGTCTCGCTTAAGAAAATCCATTAACGTAAAATCATTATTTTGAGTATTCTCTATTCGATGGAGTATTCTAGGGTTGAAACCCCTAATAATCAACTCTTAGGACATTGATAAATTACTTAACTTTTAAAGCTTCAATTAGAAATTATATTAACTAAGTTAAAGTCTCACACGTTCAATTAAGGAGACTGTTAATTGTCAATTATTTCTGATTAGGACCACGGCACTTGTAGAGTTCCTTTACAAAACTTTCACCCCAGAATCCCGAGGTGTACTTGGAGATATAGTCGAATAACTTCTTGAAATTGAGATCTCTCTTTTCCTTTGGCAAAGTTAAACTTTCTTTGATGGCATCACTCAATTCTTCAGTACTCCAAGGGTTAACAATAATAGCACCATTCAAAGACTGGGCAGCACCTGCAAATTCAGAAAGAATCAAAGCACCCTTATTCGCTTGTTGGCACGCAATATACTCGTAAGAAACTAAATTCATACCGTCTCTAGTAGAACTGACCAAGCAAACGTCAGACATGTGATACAAACTGATCAACTCATCGAAAGGAATCGATTTATGCAAGTAATGAATAGGAACAAATTCCACAGTACCAAATTTTCCATTAATTCTACCTACCAACTCATTAACCGTGGCTCTGAGACTTTGGTATTCTTCAACGTCCCCTCTAGAAGGAACAGCCACTTGTACCAAAACGACTTTTCCAATCCATTCAGGATTTTCGGTAAGAAAGATTTCAAAAGCGTGCAATTTCTGGGGTACACCTTTGATATAATCTAACCTGTCTACCCCCACAATGACTTTGGTATCACCAAATTTGGCATTCAATTGCTTTATTCTACTGATGACTGAGTCTTTGGTCAAGCCTTCAGTAAATTTATCCACATCAATACCAATTGGAAAGGCACCTATGCTAATGGATCTGCCCTCAATTTCAATACCATTAGGTAATGTGGTAACATTACTTACTATTCTCGAAACTGACGATAAGAAGTGTCTGGCATAATCGTAAGTATGGAAACCGATTAAGTCACAACTTAAGACCCCTTCCAAAATTTCCTTTCTGACCGGTAAAATTCTGTAGATTTCAGATGAAGGAAATGGGGTGTGCAAGAAGAAACCAATACGGATGTTCTTCTTTGATTTTCCGATTTCCTCTCTCAACATTTGAGGTAATAACATGAGATGATAATCGTGCACCCATACCATATCGTTATCGTCAACCTGTTCTGCAATTTTAACAGCAAATTGACGGTTAGCCTTGATGTAGGCAGCCCAAGCATTTTCATCGAAGTTCATTTCACCGGGATGATAGTGGAACAAGGGCCATAAGATACTGTTAGAGAACCCGTTGTAGTGTAAGTCAGCAATTGTATCATTTAAGTAGATAGCAGTACACTTGAACTTGTCCATCAAGTCCGAGTTGACGCGATCTTGTTCATCAGCCGGAATTTCCAACCCTGGCCATCCCAACCATTGAAATTCGGTCAGTTTCTTTAAGCCTTGAAGGGCAGTAACAAGACCACCAGAAGACATTGAGTAGTCGTAGGAGCCATCCGATTGTCTCTTAATGGTTACAGGGAGACGATTGGAGACAACAAGCACTTTACCTTGAACCATGATAGCTGTAATAGTTGGTAATTAAAGTATACGTTGTAAGTGATTGAGGGTCAGCAATAATTGAGAATCAGCTAATGAGAATACCACTAGATAAGCAACAAGTGAGAATCAGGTAACACCAATGAATTTTGATAAATACAAATAATATATTGTATAGAATCAATGAAGATAACTTAGAATCAGTAGTAGACTCTTTTGAGATTGTGATTATATTATATTTTCAGTAGTGGGAACTAAATCGGTATAGTCTCAAAATGAGGACTGTTTCTAGAAAATTCTCAGGAAGTACCGAAGCAGGTTGAAGCAATTAAATCAATAACTAATCCAGAGTTAATGGATAAGATATATAATTAATTTTTATACTTATAGTACGGCTACTATGATGATATTGCTTAATTGCTTTGTCAAATGTTGCTATATCTACTCGCGCCTGTCGCGCTAGCAACTGATGGCCCGATCGGGAAGTCTAGCTTTCAAAAATCATCAGTTGTCTTCTTTCACCACCAATGTACAATCCATACGGAAACGCCAATTACCAACAAGGAGCCAGTCAGGGCCACCCCCAGGGCCAACCCCAGCCCCAGGCAGCCCAATTTGGGACTCAACCAAACCTCCAACATCCTCAACCTCAACATCCTGGTTTCCAAAATCAATACGGCGGAGTTCCACCAAATGGAGCCCAGCAATCATCTTACCCTTCGTTTTTGAATGATCAGGCAGCGTCAATCGCTTCTCAGTTTGCAAAGAGCCAGTTCGAGACCTCCAACCAGTACTTGCAGCAAAACTTTGGCTCATTCTTTCCAGGAACTGGGGATATCAAGTATTATTTCCAGGTAAGCAATTCCTATGTGGTAAGAAAGATCTTGTTGATTTTATTCCCCTATCACAATAAGAACTGGAACAGATTGACTACCTCCGAAGTTACGGGGGAAGCCTCCACTGGAAACGATGCGTTCGCTCCTCCAATCTACGACGTAAATGCTCCCGATTTGTACATCCCATTGGTATCATTTGTTACGTATATTTTGTTATGGGCATCATTCCAGGGATTAAAAGGTGACTTCCATCCTCAAGTGTTTGGTTATTTGGCATCGCAGACATTAGCATTCTCGTTTCTCGACATAGCCATTTTTAAAATAGGATTATACTTATTGAACTGTTCTACTCAAAGCTCGTTATGGGATTTGATAAGTTTTTCTGGTTACAAATACGTGTCGATCATTATCTTGTTGTGTTGGAAACATGTTATTGGAAACGGCTGGGTTACCTACTACCCAATAATATTCTTTTTTATCATTAACTTATCGGTCTTTTTGATGAGATCATTGAAATTTATGGTTTTACCTAATAACGTAACAGGGACTTCCAACAGTATTACTACCAGCCAAAGAAGAATTAGAATTCAGTTTTTGTTTGTGTATTCATTGATTATTCAGGGTTTGATAATTCTTTACATGAGTCGGTAATCGAATCAAAGTATTCACTCCAATGAAGTATGGAGTCTTATCGTGTGCTCACGTTTGACGAGTTGGTCACTGATTGACGTTTGATGAATTTCCTGTGAAGTTGCCGTTCCAAGTTGGCCCCATTTTATTATAGATTACCGCGGTTTATTGTCTACTATTTGTTAATCAGATCATACTTCAATAATCATGTCTATCTTCTTATTCTTATGTTGTGAAAATGAGTCTTATGGACAGTACTCGTGGTTGAATTATTTAATAATTCTTGAGGCACATTTTTAATTCACTGTGTAGTAAAGTCAGATTCCTTAATGGTATCCCAGTCCAGAATATTTGTCCAATATATATAAATTGTTCAATCAATAGCAAGTGAGTAGAATTGATGATTTTCACTAATATTTCATTAGTTATGTCACACAATAAGTACTAAATAATCATACGATTGGTCCTATATATTTTTCAAAAATGTGTACACAAATCGGACTACAACCCTGTCTTGGAATACAATATTCCATTAGAAGTCTGGTGTTCCCAGAACCTCCATACTACACTCTTCAGCTATGGTTGTAGTGCGCTTCGAGTATTCCCAACGCGTCTTTTTACTATAGTCGAAATGTAATTCGCGCGTCGCACTCATCACCAAATCTCCACTATCTCAATCAGCTTACACTTGAATTACTGATTATACGATGACAACCACATTCAAAGGGTCAACATCGGCACGGTTCGTAAAGAACAAGGTCCAGCTGCAGTACCGTAGCCGGGAGACTGCTCCAGTGGATCCATATATGGCCAACAATCCCATGCTAAACGATGCCATTCTGAAACGAGAGATGGTACAACGAATTGACGAAATTGATTTGGTCATGGGGTTTGATCGTTTCGAACACGGTGAAGGTGATGGTGCCAGGCCTCGTAAAGGTTGGCTTATCAACATGCATGCCACAACTGTGCCGAGTGAAGAGCTCATGTCGGGCCATTCCGCAGTGGACTATTACTTTCTTGATGAAGAAGGTGGTTCATTTAAGTCTACAGTACAGTTTGATCCATACTTGTTCCTCGAAATAGTGCCAGGAAGAGAGGCAGAGGTTGAAGAATGGATTAGAAAGTTCTTGGAAACTTGTAATATCAAACAGATTTCCAGAGTTGTGAAGGAAGATCTCGCTTTACCGAACCATTTGGTAGGAATTAAAAAGACATTGGTAAAATTAACCTTCCACAACATTCAGGATCTTCTAGGGGCTAGAAGGCTCTTGGGGCCCATTATCAAAGAAAATAAATTGAAACGTGATAATAGGGATATTTATAATGTCATGAATTTTAATAATCTTAATAATGTCAACGGAACTGAGCTTCATATGGATCTTGATAAAAATGAAAATGACACTTCCAATGACCCCTCTGAATTTATTGATGATATTAGGGAGTATGATGTGCCCTATCATGTACGTGTATCAATTGATAACAATATCAGAGTAGGTAAGTGGTACAATGTGTATGCTAAACACGGTGAAATCTCGTTAGAAGAGGATACAGAAAAAATTGCATTTGCCGACCCTGTGGTATTGGCATTCGATATAGAAACAACCAAGGCTCCGTTAAAATTCCCTGATTCGAAAATTGATCAGATTATGATGATTTCATATATGATCGACGGGGAAGGATTTTTAATTACCAACAGGGAAATCATTTCCCAAGATATCGATGATTTTGAATATACTCCTAAACCAGAATACCCAGGTGTATTCACAATTTTTAATGAAATGGACGAAAAACACGTATTGATGAGATTTTACGAGCATATAAGAGATGTCAAGCCAACAGTTATAGCCACCTTCAACGGTGACAGTTTCGATTGGCCATTTGTGGAGAATAGATCTAGATTCCATGATATTGACATGTTTGAAGAAATTGGTTTCGCCAAAGACAATGAAGGTGAATACAAATCTAAATATTGTGTACACATGGACTGTTATAGATGGGTCAAAAGAGATTCTTATTTGCCCCAAGGGTCCCAAGGTTTAAAGGCTGTGACAACTTCAAAATTAGGTTACAATCCTACCGAATTGGATCCAGAACTCATGACTCCTTATGCATACGAAAAACCACAGGTGCTATCAGAATATTCCGTTTCTGATGCCGTGGCTACCTACTACTTATACTACAAATATGTTCATCCATTTATCTTCTCGTTGTGTACAATTATTCCATTAAATCCAGACGAGGTCTTGAGAAAAGGTACCGGTACTTTATGTGAAATGTTATTGCAAGTTCAAGCTTACGAAAAAACCATCTTATTACCAAATAAACACACAGAACCAATTGAACGATTTTACAATGGTCATTTATTGGAATCTGAGACTTATGTTGGTGGACACGTTGAATCTTTGGAGGCTGGTGTTTTCAGAAGTGATCTTGAAAATGATTTCAAAGTGGATCCATCTGCTGTCGATGAGTTGCTAGGAAATTTGGAAAATTCCATAAAGTTTTGTATCGAAGTGGAAAATGGCAAAAAATTTGAAGATGTCACCAATTACGAAGAGGTTTACAGTCAAATAAAACTGAGTTTGGAAGATTTGCGTGATAATCCCGTAAGAAAGGAAACCCCGTTAATCTACCATGTCGATGTGGCCTCGATGTATCCTAATATCATGACATCAAACAGATTGCAACCAGATTCTATGAAAAATGAAGAAGATTGTGCTGCGTGTGATTTTAATAGGCCAGGTAAGAATTGTGATCGGAGATTACCTTGGTCATGGAGAGGTGAATTTTATCCAGCAGAAATGAACGAATACGGAATGATCAAAAGAACTTTACAAAATGAATCATTCCCTCCCGTAAAACCTTGGTTACCACCAAGATCTTTTGATGAACTTCCATACAGTGAACAAGCATCATTAATTAAGAAAAGATTAAGTGACTACTCCAGGAAAGTTTATCATAGGATTAAGCAGACAGAGGTCGTTCAGAGGGAGGCTATTATTTGTCAACGTGAAAATCCATTTTATGTTGATACTGTCAGATCATTCAGAGATCGTAGATATGAATTCAAGGGACTTGCTAAGGTTTGGAAAGGTAAGGCCTCCAAAATAGACGATACTATCGCCAAAGACGAAGCTAAGAAAATGGTTGTTCTTTATGATTCTTTACAATTAGCTCACAAAGTTATTTTGAACTCATTCTATGGTTATGTAATGAGAAAAGGATCGAGGTGGTATTCAATGGAAATGGCCGGTGTTACTTGTTTGACAGGTGCTACGATTATTCAAATGGCAAGAAAATTGGTAGAAAGAATTGGTAGACCATTAGAATTGGATACTGATGGTATTTGGTGTATTTTGCCAAAGTCGTTTCCAGAAAATTATAACTTGAAAACCAAAGATGGTAAAAAGATATTTTTAGAGTATCCATGTTCTATGTTGAATTATTTGGTTCATGAAGATTTCACTAACCACCAATATCAGGATTTGGTAGATCCGGACACTTTCAAATATAAAACAAGGTCAGATAATTCCATTTTCTTCGAGGTAGATGGTCCATATAAAGCTATGATTTTGCCAACTTCAAAAGAAGAAGGTAAAGGTTTGAAAAAGAGATATGCCGTTTTCAATGAAGATGGTACTTTAGCAGAATTGAAAGGCTTTGAATTGAAGAGAAGAGGTGAATTGAGATTAATCAAAAATTTCCAATCTGATATTTTTAAATTGTTCTTGGAGGGGAATACTCTCGAAGGATGTTATCAAGCTGTAGCGACAGTTGCTAATAATTGGCTTGATGTCTTGGAAACAAAGGGTGGTATGCTCGAAGATGAAGATCTAATTGAACTTATTTGTGAGAATAGATCTATGTCTAAAAGTTTGGCAGAATATGGAAGTCAAAAATCAACAAGTATTACAACTGCTAGAAGATTGGGTGAATTTCTAGGAGAAGAGATGGTGAAGGATGCTGGTTTGGCTACGAAGTATATTATTAGTGCAAAGCCTTCTGGTTCCCCAGTCACTGAAAGAGCTATCCCGGTTTCAATTTTCTCTTCTGACAAAAAGGAATTTTTTCTTAAAAAATGGCTTAGAGATCCATCATTAGAAAAATTTGGACCGAGAGATGTGATCGACTGGGATTATTATGCAGAAAGATTGGCGTCTGTCATTCAAAAAATTATTTCTATTCCTGCTGCCTTACAAAATGTGAAAAATCCGGTTCCAAGAGTTCCACATCCTGATTGGTTGAAACGAAAAATTACCATTAGTGAAGACACCAAAAGACAAACTTCAGTTACTAAATTTTTTGGAAAAGGTTCAAAGAAAGAGCTGGTTCTCAAAGATATTGAAGATTTTGGTGTACTTGATTCAACTAAGAATCTCCCCAAGATTGGCAAAGTTACTTCAAGAAAGAGAAAAAATGATCATGCTAATCAAATAGCTCTTGAAATTGAAGAACAGGAGCGAGATAATGCTATATTAAATGGTCCATGTCCTTCGATGACTGAGGATTATGTAGGATATCTTCAATATCAAAAAGCCAAATGGAGACTTCAAGCTAAAAACAGAGAGAGACGAACACAATTATTTGGAATCAATTCTGAATCCTCTCATAGATCTACGGTTGGAGGAATTTTGAAGAAACAAGCCGAAAATGTTGCTGGTTCAAATTGGGAAATATTAGAGTACAAATTAGACCCGAGCAAACCAGGCGATATCAAAGTTTATGTTCTGGCAAATAATAAAGTTCATAAGTTTACTTTCCATGTTCCTAAGAGAATATATGCCGCATTCAAAAGTGAGCTTTCACCTAGGAAATCCATTAAAGGGTGTTCAATTGAAAAATCATCGGCAATTTTACCTAATGGTCATGATGGGTCACACTTATATAAGTTGACAATGAGTGAAAGTACATTTAATGATGAATTAGTCAATTTTAACAGTCTCTTACAAGATCCTGGTTTATTAGGATTATATGAAACTCAAATTGGTTCTATTGATAGGGCTATCATTAATTTAGGAAATACTGTTAGATTTGATGATACCAAGGTAGGAGCGTTAGGAAAAGGATTGAAAAATGGTTTTAATATGAAAGAATTGATTCAAGTAAACACGAATGATTATCTCAAGAGGTTCGATATGAGTATAGTGTATTTACTTCATATCGTTACCAACAGTTACGAGTTCTTCACAGTTTTCAAGTCATGGGAAAATACTACTGAGATGTTTGTTTTAAAACCATCATCCAGTGCTCAAGAATTACCAAGCAACTTGGACAAAATTTATAGGGAAATCTACGAATTGAAAAAAGACAGAGTTGGAAAATTATATAACATCATTGATTACCAAGATTCCATGGATTTTGATATTCACTATTATAATGACAGTGGAAAATTATTCAAGAAACTCAATCAGTCGTTGTCTAAGATCTATGAAAGCAAATCTAAATCATTATTGGCTATTCAATCTCCCTACTATAACAAAATTTTGAATATTTTGAGTTCTGCAGCCGAATTTCCTACCATTAAAATGAATATTGGCGAATTATCTTTACCAGCAGTTGGTTGGCAATCTTTAATTTCAAAGAGAGTTATCAATCACTATTTTGTTTTGGCGTCTTGGATAAAGAACTTGATTTCATTAGCCCAGTATGGAAATATACCTTTATGTAACCTTCAAATTGAAAATGTGGGCTATTTAATTGATATTGAATATGCTAGAAGGTTGTCTACCAACAATATCGTATTGTGGTGGTCTTCAAATCCATTACCTGATCATGGAGGTTTAGAATTAGACAAGGCTAATGACTTTGAAAATCTTGACTTCCCTAATATCAATAATCCTGAAATTTACGAGACTGCTTGTTTAGAGGTTGAAATCGGAACGTTAACTATCAATACCATTCTAACAAGTAGTATCATTAATGAAGCCGAAGGGACAGATTTAGCAGATGATTCAATGCAATTTGACAAAAATAATGGGGCTTCTATTATGGCAGAAGATTCATTTTCGGCACCTGCTTTAATGATCTTAAGGTCGATGGTAAAGGACTGGTGGGATGATGCATTGAAAAACAATATAAATGCTGATTCTATGATGAATAATTTGGTTATTTGGGTCCAGAGAAAGGAATCATTCTTATATGATCATGCTTTACATTATCATGTACACAATTTGACCACTAAAGCTTTGTTGCAATTGATCGGAGAATTTAGAAGAATGAATTCCAAGGTGATTTTTGCTAACAGAAATAAAATGTTGATACAAACAACAAAGGTGTCTGTTGAAAACTCATATGCATATGGACAATATATCCTCAAAGCGGCTCGATCAAGGCCATTATTTAACTACCTTGATTTAAGGATTGTTAAATATTGGGATATTTTGATATGGATGGACGAATTCAATTATGGGGGTAGATTCTGTACTGAAATTACAAGTGATGAAATTCAACATTTAGTACCTACCAACACATGGCAGATAAAACAATTTTTGCCAGTGGTTTTCCAAGACGAATTTGAAGATTGGATGATTATCTTTTTAGATGCGTTGACCAAGCATAAGAGTGAGCACTTAACTGGAACTCAATCAGCGACCCCGAGAGTCACTCAAATTACTCATATCTTGAAAGGACAGAAAAAATTGGACTCTGGAGAGCTTGAAAACGAAGACTATACGGAAGGTGTAATTGAAATTTTTAGAAGACCCCTTCAGA
The DNA here is from genome assembly GCA_030568575.1 of Suhomyces ambrosiae. Lineage (NCBI taxonomy): Eukaryota > Fungi > Ascomycota > Pichiomycetes > Serinales > Debaryomycetaceae > Suhomyces > Suhomyces ambrosiae. The sequence continues at coordinate 304,747 of JAJMGA010000010.1, read as the reverse complement.
AAAGAATTCAAAAATTGTATATCCGTCAAAATGAGGCGATTCTCAATCCCAATTATGCTAAAGAATATGAATTTCCAATCCTTCCAGGATCTCATCTTCACTTAAAAAATCCTATTCTTGAATTTGTGAAGTATCTATGTTCAATATTTAGTCTTTCAACCAAGAGAACTATCGAAGTGAGATTATTGAGGAAAGAATTGTTATCCATCTTTGATATCAAAGAATTTAGCAAAGAAGCAAATTTCAAGAATCCTAGTACATCTTTGAAAATTCCTCATGTTATCTGTGATTATTGTAACTACATCAGAGATATCGACTTTTGCAGAGACAGTGAAGCTTCTATTTGGAATTGTACCAACTGCAATAAGTCATACAATAAAATTGCACTTGAAGAGGAATTGATTGGACAATTTCATAAAACTTTAACCAATTACTTGACTCAAGATTACAAGTGTGATAAATGTAATCAAGTCAGGGGAACGAACATGAGTCAATATTGTAAATGTTCGGGACATTGGACTGAAACTATCAAGTATGAAGATGTTGAAAGGAAGCTTGAAGTGTTTGGTGGAGTATCTAAGTTTTATAATTTGCAATTATTGAGCGGGGTGATCGAAGATGTTAATAGCTAGCTGCGCTAGCTTACATATAAATAATATTTAATGACATATTTATACTACCGATTGTAGAATAATAATGCACGATAGGATAAACATGTAACACTGCCCTAATTGGTTTCAAGATTGAAACATTAATAGAGTATTGACGTATGGGTTTAATGATAATTTTTCAGACTGAAAATTCAAAAGATCCCTTTTGGTATTTGATGGTTCAAAATTATATATTTATATAAATATTTTCTTTAATATCATAAGGCAGTTCTATTTAATTGACTTGAATTTCCCGTCTACTCGAACACAAATAAATAATCCCAAATTCCTCCCGTTATCTCGCGCTACCTTAAAACTGGAACTATACACAAACTCACTCACTTTCCTCAAGCCAACCATCAATGCTATCAGAGGAGTCTCTCCAACAACTCAAGGAGAACATAATATGCAGAGAGGATGAGCTTGATCTTCTCAATTGTTTCATCTCCAAAGAAGCTTCTGTCCTGGCACACAATACTATTATTCATGGGTACAAATCAATAGGAAAGTCCTATACCGTGGAAGGCTTTCTTCGGGCATTAGGTGTGAAACATACCATTATCAGATGTGATGAGTGTATTACAAGAAAGGTTCTTCTCCAGAAATGCTTCAAACGTATCAAATTGGATAGTGGTGTTGGCTCCGATTACTCGAATGAAGTGAGATTTGGGACTTTAGGTGAAAACTTTCCTAGCTTCGTTAGTGCTTTGGAAGATTTTATTTCCGAAACTGGTTATTCAGAACATCATGTGTTGGTTTTAGACAGATTTGATCAATGTATGGAACACATTCAAGAACTCTTCGCAGCCTTCACTCGTCTTCAAGAACAGTCTAATATTACCAATATAAGTGTGGTTTTTATAATATCCACCGACGATCCAAACGATATAGCCACCAGTTCTATACCTCATATTTATTTTCGAAACTATTCCGAGCTGGAAGTGCTGGAAATTTTGATGTCCAAGCAATTATGCAGTTTTGGAGTTGAATCTATAGATAAAAACCCTGTTAGCTTCGAATTTTGGAAACAATATGCCAAAGTTGTTGTTGATTTATACTTTTCTTATACCGGACCAGACATAAATTTGTTGATGAATATTTGTGAAACTGTTTGGCCCTTATTCACTGAATCCATACGACTGGGTAAGTATAAATTAGGAGAATTTGTTAAGGTGTATAGAGAAAATCTTGATTTATTGAATAATGAAAACATTATTAACAACTCAACAATCAAGGATTTTAAAACGATGAAGGAGGAAGAACAGTCAAATAACACAAACGTACAGGATTTGCCTACTCATTCAAAATACATATTAATTGCATCCTACTTAGCTTCTTTCAATCTTCCCAAAAATGACTTACACAACTTTTCCAAACTAAGGGTTATCAAAAATAAAAAGAGAGCTATTTCAGATAAAGCAAAGAATAAGAGGGGCCATTTGGGTAAAGATGACATTGATTCGAGATTGCTTTCACCTAACTTTTTTGATCTTGAGAGAATGTTAGCCATCTTGAGTATTATTTACAGAACTAATTCGCGTTCTTTGAATTTTACTGATAATGACTATATGTTGGACATTCATGACGATACTATAAAGAACGAAGAGAAAAAGGAATTGGAGAGATCAAAGTTTACTTTAAGTAGAAATACCGATCTCGATAGTCAAATCACAACCTTATTCTCATTGGGATTATTGAGTAAATCGGCAAATTCTGATATTTTGGGAGCTAGAGTCAGATGGAGATGTAATATTAATTGGGCCACAATAGATAGTTTGGCTAAGGATATTGATTTCCCATTAGTTGAATATTTGGGCGATGAATGAATAGATGCTATAATGAATTTATTATACAATTGTAATATAATTAGATATATGTTTTTCTCTTAAAGAATTTAGATTGTTCTTCCTAAACCATATAATTGTTTATCATTGAGGCTCCCTAGTTTCTAGCTGGTTTCTGTTAATTATTGCCCTCGAAGGCGATCAGTCCAACATGTCTAAATTCAATTTCGTTCACTTTACGAACCTCAACCCTATTATCAAAGTAATTTTCTTTCCAGTGATTCATTTCGTATGAAGAATATGGTCCGTTTATCTGCTCTTCCCCTAACCATCTAAATTCCCAGATACGCTCACCATAGTCTGCATCATTCCTTTCATTTTCATCATCTGACTCAAGAGTTCTTTTCACTCCTCTATTACCTTGCTTATATTCCTTACCAATTATGCTTTTGTAACATCTCATCAATTCCTCTTTGGTGAGTTCATAGATTTCATTAAATTCTGGTTCATTCGATAAGACCGTACAGGCGTGGGTGATCCGCAATATAACTTCCTTACTAATATTCCCCTTACTTGATACCTTTTTCTTTGTTTTTCGAGGGTTTAATCTTGCCAATGCCTCCATTGGTGTTTCCACTGGTTCTAATTCGTCAATGAGTTGTTCCAACAATTTTTCTATATCGATAGGCTCATCGTTCAACAACTTTTGCTTTTCAGCCAATTGACGTTTCTCTTGCGCTCGTCTGGCTTTGGCTATTTCTGGTCTCTTGAACTCCTTCAAGAACTCTTCCTCTACATTTTGCTCATTCTTCTTTTCATGTCGTATAAAATTTCCATCCAAATCGAAATTGCCTTCAACTGATTCCTTGTCAAGGTTAAATGCTTCCAATTTTGGCTCTTTCTTGTGGCCAAGGTTCCCTTCATGATTCTCGATCTCGTTGTAGTAACGTGCAATTTCTTCATCATTCTCCTCATGATCACTTTGGGAATCAATTCCTTCTTCCTTCGCAATGTACTGTGTCTCACGGTCAAACTGGCCTATTCCTTCTTGTTTCTGGAATTCTTCCATATCAAGGAATTGTGATTTGTTCTTATTCTCGATCTTAATCTCTTCTTCTCTATCGCTGGCAAACATATCATCATCATCAGCAGCATCATCATTTGCATCATCTACCTCCTTTTTCTCTTCCTTCTTGTCATTAATATCGTAAGTATTCGTTTCATCATCATTACCGTCTTCTGAGTCGGAGTCGTAATTCAATCTCAAATCTTTACGCTGGCGTTGCTTGAGCTTCTTAATGTTTCCCAACCCATCATCTACAAGCACTTCGGGGTCACTTAGCTCTGGCTCACTGGCACTCATTATATGAATAGTCAATAAAATCAGATGATGAACGCGCTTATTCATCTCATCTCATCATGACTTCGAAGTATATGGACGTGGATTTGGACTTTGATATTGATGGGGCTGAAATACTTAACCTAGAAGAGGAGTACTACCAGAAAGGGTTTGAAAATGGTCAGAAAGATGCTTCTAGAGACCAGTTGAGAGAAGGTAAAGAATTTGGGTACCAGACAGGATTTCAAAGATACCTTATAATAGGATATATTCAAGGATTGATTGAATACTGGGAGACCAATTTGGATAATTATGAACTGAAAATGCTTCCAAATCATTTAAATCAATTAAAGGAATTGGTAGCGAACATTCCTATCACTAATGAGGATAAGAATGTTGAGGAGTTTGAGAAGAGAGTCAATAAGGCTAGAAATAAGGTTCGGGTAGTTTGTACCATGCTTAAAGAAAGCTGGAAGATTCAGAATTTAGATAGCTTAATTGAAGAGGTTGGGGGAAGATTACAAGTGAGTGAGAATGTGGATGAAATGTGGTAAAGTACGAAGATCCATTTTGTTTTATACTTCTAATTGTGCTCCTTAATTGGCAATTATCATAGGACACTAAAGCACGAACTAAACGAATAATTTAATGATAATAATGAAACTTGGAGTGTATTCAGATGCTGGATATATATTATTCCTATTGGTTTGGAATGCTCATATTTAGCTGAATTGTGTTTTAATGAGAAATAGCAGTTCGGACTCAATAACTACCTTGGCTTGGAAATAAGAAGTTTGATATATCTTATAAATAGAGAATGAGCTTCACCATACAGTAAGATGAACTTTCATAAATTTAAATTGGAGAGACATTTATCAAACATTATTCATTTGAACACCTATGTGAAATTAAGCATAGATGAATGTTATAGCGTCCAGAATTAAAAACTCTATTAAATGGTAATTAAATGACTATCGAAAAGGGAAATTTAGGTTAAGCCCTCAAACTTAAAAATCAAATTTTTCCAATATAAAGGCTGGTTGAGTTTTTATGTATCTAATTCATCAAGTATTAAATTTCGCAAATTATACATTGTTAGACTCTATATTTTGTGTATTGACACTAATGATATCTGGTAATACTTTCTTTGAGTATCACTTATACAGATCATTTTTAACTAATGATGAAATTAGATGATTTTATCTATAAATACTTCAGCTAGAAAGAAAAATCAAAATCCAATGATTTCTGCTGACTTTCCAATTTCAAGCTCAAAATTCCTCCCAAAGGGCAATCAGTCACACCTATGATTAATTGCTCTCCGTTTCCGTTTTCAATGGGTGCAAAATTCAACCCAGTACATTTTCCAATAAATTCAATGGACTGCACTCGTGATTGTATTTGCTCTTGTGACAGAAGTAAATCTTTCATTTGGATTATCCCAATATGGTCCAAACTTTCTGCCCATGAAATGTAGTCTCCATTATAATTAAATTTACAATTTCTAACTGGACCCCCTGTACTATAAGCGTTTGAACCTAAAGATCCACTCCAGCAAAATAATGAAGAATCCGATTTTCTTCTATCCCACAATCGCACGCAGCTATCTTGATTTCCTGTAATAAGGTAGTTTTCATCTTTACTAGACCAATCACAGCTAAAGCCAAAATCATTATGACCCTTGAACTGTTGACTTGATGCTAGATCCATTGAACGAATTCTTTTATCAAGAATAAACGAGCTCAAATGATCACCAGTGATAAATATTTCGTTTAAGTTTTTGGAATTTATAGCCGCACAATTGATAGCAAATGGTAAATCGACCATATTTTTTATTGAGTTCCTTTCTAGATCAATTGATCGAAGTGAACGATCGTTGGAAGACACGATTATCTCATTTTCAAGCTCATTGATTATCATGTGATTGGTAATTCCATCACTATTTTGAGTGACATTAAATTCACCTAATAACTTCGTATCATCGGGATTTGATACGTCCGATAGTATGTACCCCCCCTCAAAAGTACCGCAGGCAAGATAATTGTCAGTACTTGTGAGAGTGGATATACGAGTGTTTGAGTTTCTTTGAAGGTCTCGGGAATCTAGTATGCAATCTAATTTCATAGAATCACGTTTTGCAGATGGATCATTATCGGGTCTTAGTCTATTAATTTTGAAAAATGTATGGTATTCGTCATCGTTATCAAAGTCATTGGTCGAGTGATTTCCTATTATTGTGCTGCTTTGAACTGTTTGTAAATTGTGATCGTGATAATAACTCAGTGGATAGTATATTCCATTTGAGATATTTGGGCCACAACAGACCAAATTTCGAAGTTGGAAGTGAGTTATATGAAGCTTTAATTTACAGAAAAACTTGTGGAACTTGAAGAACTCGGTATTGTACTTAAATGATTTGATAGTGATATCCTGACAGTTAGTAGGGAATGAATGACAAAATCTGCATACTTACACTAGTGGCTTTCCCTTTCGAACCAGGAACGTTGTGGAACCAGTTGTGGTTTCCCACTCTAGATCTGTCCATATAAAACTTTTTCTTAAGCCCAGGAGGCCATACTACACCCTGAAGATCGGTATCTTTCAAAGAGGTGATGGCATATGGTAAATTATCCTCTCTGGTTTTTAAAGAATTTAGTATACTTAAGATGTCTGTTTTTGACAAGCACGACGAGTCATCATAAAGAAGGTTATATAATACCGTTAAAGATTCCGACTGATTTAACTCGTACTCATGACTTGCCTGGATAGGTGTAGATTGGTTTCTGGATGGGTTAGAACGATATTCGTTTGTTGAAAACCGATAGTCCGGGTCTGTTAGAGTACTAGAAGTAAACTCCAGCTCTTCTTGTGTTAGTTGAACTGCCATAGTCAGACAAGTTATTGGCAGCACTGAAATGATGGTGGTGATAACTTGCAGTAGTGTCGCGGATACCGCGCGACAATTATGTATTTTGCACCACTTAGCGACAAATTAGAGGGTAATTTAGGACAAATAGTGCTATATTTAAGGAGCAGCGAGCACTTTAGTGAGAGGTTATAGAGGGGGACTGGTGAAGATTAATTCGTCTACAAGACTCAAACAACCCAAGGTTGGACTATAACGTCAACGAAGCGAACTGTATTTCCAATGAGGAAATGCTGTGCTAGTTTCACTTGCCAACTCCTACTCTTCTGGCCCGCACATGGCTTGATCGTGAGCCTGCCTGTTCTAGCCGCACGGCGGTGGACATGAAATTGGGGCCACAAGGTAAAATAGATCAGCTACGAACTAAGAGTAATTGAGTGATAAACCATAAGTCTGATCATATGTAGTAAGTAAATGTGTAAAATTGAGCGATGGGACTCGAGTAGTTTCTGGTGAAGCTAAATCGAACATAAGTCTAGTGGTGGCTCCAATCCCAGATACTTTGCAATAAGTGAGGATATAGTAGTTGATATGTGAAATGAGCTTTAGACTTTACAATTTGTCTATGCAAATCGATTAGAGTATTGGCATTAACGGCAGGTGTATCTTTATCGGTACTGAGCAGCGATACTAATCAAACCAGATTCATTTCGCATGAAGTGAATCTCGTTATTCACTGCTATTTATTCTATCTTCACTGAAACCAAGATTTTCTGACACTTCTTCTGAATCTAAGAAGTGGTTTTTATTTGGTACCTCTAATTAAGGATCCAAATAGAAAATTAAGACATCGGATCTCATCCATTTTTATTAATCGGTGTTCATTGCTTTAGCCTTGTACAAAAGAGAATTCACCTATATCTGGATAGGCACAAAATATTTAACCTTGTACAAATGATGGACATGTACGCTTCTTCTAAACAGCTTTATTTTAGGAGCCAAATATTACATTTTTCGCTTTAGAGGACTAGAAAGTATTCTTAAAACTTGCTGTTTTCTATTTTATTATCGTATTCATACTTTAATTACGATGGTAAATATTGACTTATTCTGTCAATGATACGATGCTTGGAGTTCAAGACATTTTCAGTCAATTCAAGGAGGTGAACAGCAGAGAAATTCTATTCGTATGCTCTCAAGATGGTAGTATTTTTAAAACCTAGCTTGATGATCCCTTTTTTGGCACAAGCCAATAATTCATTACGACAACTTCTTCTATGTCTGGTGCTATATCTCCTTCTTAGGCTTAATTAATTTTTTGTGCTGATGCGTATACAATATAAATTCAAAAAGGCGGAAAAGAGCTAATTGGAAGTAAAAATAAAATAATGTAATTATTGACAAATTCGTCTCAGAATTTTCCATTTTATTATGTCTTTATAATTCTAGTTTTACCTTATGTTTTGGCTGCAAAAATGGTGTGCGGACTGGGACTCTTTCGTGTTCACACCACTAGTATTTGCATAGCGAAAGAATGTACTTTGATTTGAAAAACAGGTTTGATATACCTCGATAGGAAGCACTTCTAGAATATGTAACAATGTTTGGAGGTTCGATATCATTGTCCTATAAGACTATTGACCTTTCTTACCGAAACTGAAAGTGTAAGGCGAACTTCTTTTTGCAATCACTACTAATTTTCGAGACAGCCTCAGCATGTTTTGTCTTCAAGATAAGTATATATAAATTCACATGAGAGGAAATTCAATTTATTTTTCTCCTTAACATTAAATAGATAGTTTTAATACTTCTTTGACAAATTGTTCGATACATTTTAGACTTTGGATCGTCATACTTTCCATTAGACAATATTCTTCCTAATTTACTAACCTTGTGTCAGATAATTTTTATTAAAAAAGAAAGCTACAGTTTATTTAAATAAATGAGCTGTTTGGAACGTGGCAAATAAATGTAGAAAAAGATGTAAATATTACTGAAAATTATTGTGACAATTAAATGTAATTCCGGAACTTAACTTTCCATAGTGACAAATGGACAAGTGACCACGATTACTTGAAGCTTGGTTGATTCTTGTCTTAAACCTAGACAGATTTGATCTACAATCATATAGTCGTGCAGAAGCTTCCACCTTACACATCTTAGCGATATTTGGAGCCATGTTCAAATAACAATACTTGGCCCCATTAAATACGATGAGTGCCGAAATCGATTCGTAAAAGTTGATTGTTCTTATATACGAATTGAACCGTGTTTGTACGGCGCTCTAATGTATTGTCTAGGTTACAGTTCCATGCGTTCATCACAACCTTGCGGAAATGTGATTATCAAGGCGCGTCTACTTAAAATCGATAAGTTCTACCCCAAATGAGACTGCATTTCCGTGCGCACAAGAAGAAGCCCCCTAGAAATGGCCATTTTATAGCCAACCTGAGAATTGAATACGGATTCTTTTCTCTTCACAGAGTACCACTATCGTGGGCCCTGCTTGGCCCTCTAAACCTCTCTTCAACTGTTCTCCATCAACTATGGCACACGTTGCCACACCTTTTGATCGCCGTCTTGGGTCCATGCAGGAATATTCATTCCATGCTCCTTGCTACCGCACGGCTCCATCATGGAACCCATCGAACTAACAAATTGTGATCTGGTAATGAGGTGGGATTTCTCCAAGAAAGTATGTTGTTTGGGAGTATCACTAGTAGTGTTATGGCTATTCTTTACGAACCCTTCCTTGGCCTTTTCCATAAACTTTGAAGCCTGAAGGTCGCTTATCTCCTTTTTCTTGAAATAAATATACGATATATCTTGGCAACGGAAATGCGCCGTTCCGTCCCACCGATTAGATAAGTATTTATAGATCTGATTCCCTGAGTTAGTGAACCCCCAAGCCTACTATGTCTGTTGATAATTTGGAGAATGGTCCCGAGTACCAGGCCCAGAAACGGCTCTTGACTCCGATCTTACCAAAACGTGTGTATCCCATACCTTCAGATCTGGAAAGAAAGGTTTATCCTCAAAACGATGCTTCTTTCATCAGTAGGATCTTCTTCTGGTGGGTCACCAGTAATTTGAAGGTGGGTTACACCAGAACCTTCACTGAAAATGATTTATATAAATTGTCTGAAAATTATAAGGTGGAACCGTCGGTCGCAAGATTTGAAGCCTATTTCGAGAAGCACTTGGAAATTGCAAAAAGGCACCACCCTGATAAATCTGATGAGCCTCTAAAGGGGTTTTCCCGTGTTAGAATCATGTATGTGGCATTTTTGACCTTTAAAAAAGAATGTATCTGGACCATGGTTTTCGCAACCCTATACTCGTCGATTTTGAGTATTCTTCCAATTATATCTAAAAACTTGACCAGATTCGTTGAAACCAGAGGAGATGGAGAGAAAGGATCTTTGGGTGTAGGTTTTGGTTGGGCTATTGGATTTGGTGCAGGTGTTTTCATTTATAGTTTGGCCTTAAACCATTTCTTATACTCTGCCTACAACGTAGGTGTCCAATTGAAATCCGTATTGAATGATGCTATCCTCAGAAAATCATTCAAATTGAGTCCAACATCGAAAAACAAATACCCCAATAGTAAAATTACTTCTTTCATTTCCACTGATTTAAATCGTATTCAATCTGCTACCTTCAATCTTCCGTTTGTTTTTGGAATTCCAATTCCCCTTATAGTTACCCTTGTGTTTTTGATTATCAATCTTCATGTTGCTGCTGTAATCGGTGTTGTTTGTTTGTTGGCTTTTTTCTTTTTGACATCAGTTTCTGCCAAGAAGCTTTATTCGTATAGGTCTAACCTCAGTGAATTGACTGATCACAGAGTTTCATTGACTTCTGAGGTTATTCACAACTTAAAAATGATTAAATTGTATTCATGGGAAATTCCATATTTATCTAATGTCATCAAAGCAAGAGTCACAGAAATCAAAGTACTTTTGAAGATCCAAACCTTGAGGAATATACTCGAAGCAGTTTCACTTTGTCTTTCAGGTGTATCTTCAATGTTTACTTTTGTTATTCTTTTTGCAATTAGAGGGTCTACTCAAACTGCTGCTGTTACATTTTCATCTCTTAGTGCTTTTGAAATTTTAAGTGGTGCCATCGATTACGTCCCTCAAGGTATTTCTCAAGGAGCAGATTTAATGATGGGTCTTGAAAGAGTTTTTGAATTCCTATTAGCTGAAGAAGAAGAAGACAATCCTTCCAATTATAATTTCGTGGAAAATAAAAACCACGCTATAACTATTGAAAGTGCTAGTTTTGAATGGGAAAACTTCGCCGAAGGAGATGAAAAGAGTTTTAAACTTGATGATATCAACTTATCTGTCCAAAAGGGTGAATTTGTGGTTATAAGCGGCACCATTGGTTCCGGAAAATCATCTTTGTTGAATGCTATGAATGGTACCATGAAATGTAAATCAGGTTCTGTGAATGTTGATGGATCTTTGATTTTCTGTGATCAACCATGGGTGCAAAATACAACTATCAAAGAAAATATTTTGTTTGGACAAAGTTATGACCCTAAAAGATATGATGCTGTAGTTTTTGCTTGTGCTTTACAAGGTGATTTCGAAACATTGCAAGCAGGTGATCTTACTGAAGTTGGAGAAAGGGGAATTACTCTTTCAGGGGGTCAAAAGGCTAGAATTAATCTTGCTCGTGCTGTTTATTCTAATAGTGATATTATATTACTTGATGATGTTTTGAGTGCTGTTGATGCCAAGGTTGGTAAGCACATTGTTAAGCATTGCTTCATGAATATATTGAAGGGAAAGACTATTATTTTGGCTACACATCAATTAGCCTTGGCAGATGCTGCTAGTAGAGTCATATTTTTAGATTCAAATCATTCTTTGAACATCGGTACGAAAGAAGAATTACTAGAGAAAAGTTTCCAGTTCAAAAAGCTTATCTCTTTCACTAATATGGCTGAAGAAGAAGAGCAAGAAGAAGAGATTGAGGAACTAGTAGAGGAATTGGAAGAAATTATTGGCGAGGATAATACAATCAAAAGTGGTCAAAAGCTTTCGAGAAGAAAGCCAATGAGTAAAGAAGAGGATGATGGGGAAGATTATATCGCTGTTACTGTTAAAGATGAATCCAAGGGTAAAATTATCGAGGCCGAAAATAAGGCAGTGAATGGTGTCAAGTTCGAAGTTTACAAGTCATACATTAAATATGGGGCAGAAATGGGAGTTTTCTTATATTTTTTGATTTTGAGCACTTTAATTTGTGTAACTGCTTTCCTTCAAGTATTTGGTAACACTTGGCTTTCATTTTGGGTGGCGGACAAGTTTGAGAAGTCAGGTAGGTTCTATATTGGCTTCTACGTTTTTTTCAACTTGATGTTGGTTGTCAGTGTTGCTGTAGTTTTTGTTCTTGTTGCTACATTATGTTCCCATTCTTCAAAAAACTTAAACCTTAAGGCAATCGAAAAGCTCTTGCATTCTCCAATGGCATTTCTTGATATAACTCCAATTGGAAGAATCTTGAACAGATTTACCAAAGACACCGATTCTTTGGATAACGAGATTGCGGAAACCTATAAGTACTTTGTCTTCGCTTTATGGAATTTGGGAGGTACTGTGGTTCTTACTGGTATCTACTTACCGGTAATTTTCGCTGCTATTCCAGTAATGGGATTAGTCTTTTTCTTCTTGGTTAACTATTATATCGCTTCAACAAGAGAAATTAAAAGAATTGAATCGATAAAGCGTTCTTATTTGTTCAACAACTTCAATGAAAGTTTGGGAGGCATGTCGACGATCAAGAATTATAAGAGTCAGGAAAGGTTCATAGAGATGAACAAGAAGTTTATTAACGGATTAAATGAAGCAACCATATTAAACTATGGAAATCAAACTTGGTTACAGCTTTGTTTAGAGACTCTTTCGTTGGTTTTCACGCTTTTAGTATCATTACTTTGTGTCGCTGAAGCTTTCCCAATCAGCGCTGCCTCAGTCGGTTTATTAATTTCTTACACTGCAACTTTATCATCAAATGCCAGTCTTTTGATCAGAACCTACTCCAGATTGGAAAATTCAATGAATTCCGCCGAGAGATTATGTGAATATGCTACGGATTTACCTCAAGAGGCTGCCTATACCATACAAGCAAATCAACCAGAACCTTCGTGGCCTCTGGGAGGACTGATTGAATTTAGAAATGTCTCAATGTCTTATAGACCTGGATTACCGTTAGTTTTAAAGAATTTGAATTTTACAGCCTCTGCTGGAGAAAAAATTGGAATCTGTGGTCGGACTGGCGCTGGTAAATCGACCATCATGACTGCTCTTTACCGTTTGAGTGAATTGGATATGGGTGAGGTCTACATTGATGGTGTTGACATTTCTAAAATTGGTTTGAATGATCTTAGATCGCACCTTTCAATCATTCCCCAAGATCCAGTGTTGTTCAATGGTACAATCCGTAGAAATTTGGATCCATTTGATGAATATATGGATGATGAAATTTGGGACGCATTAAGAAGATCTGGTTTGATTAGTGAAAATCAGTTAACCGATATTAGAAGGCAAAACCCTGAGAAAGGACAATTACATAAATTCCATATTAACCAAGAAGTAGCCGATGGTGGAACCAACTTCTCATTAGGTGAAAAGCAATTGATTGCATTTGCTAGAGCCTTACTCAAGAATACAAAGATCTTAATTATGGATGAAGCTACATCACTGGTTGATTATGAAACTGATAGCAGAATTCAGAACACCATTGCAAATGAGTTCAGTCATTGTACTATTTTGTGCGTGGCCCATAGACTAAAGACCATTATCAACTATGATAAGATCTTAACCTTGGATAAGGGAGAAATTTCTGCTATGGACACACCATGGAATTTATTCAACGATGAATCTACCATTTTCAGACAGTTATGCGATAAATCTGGTATTACCGCAGAAGATTTCAAGAAGAATTTGCTTGAATACGATATCACTGATTCGACGGATTAAGAATTTAGTCTATAAATAAATTTATGATATACTTTTACTATGCTATATGAATCTTTTAATGTATAACTTTTCTCTAAGAACCATTACTGTGTAGGAAAAATTATGAAGATAGATTATTGATTTACTTCTCCTACAGTATTCTGGATTTACTTACTAAATCTCTCTTAGACTAGATAAATGGTACCAATTACAATAGTCATTCTCGATACTACCTTCACTAGCCCAATTTAATTTACCAATCGATACCGTAATTTTCTTGTTAATCTCACTATTTCAAAAAAAAAGGAATCGACCTTTTTTGACCTGTATTTTTAATACAAGCAACTCGGAAATTCACTTATCTCAAACTAGGGGAAGTTCTAATTATACTGCTAACTTCATTTGGGTTGTAGTCGGCTGCAAATTGCTTGACCTAGCTTACCTAATCCCATCCGATCACGGCGATAACAACGCATCACGTGTACAACTGTGGCCACTGAGGGACTTGTGCTGCCCATAATCTGCTCTAAGTTGACAAATACTACAGCACTATTTAAGTCCCTTGATCCCCAATCTGTTTTCCAGAAAACTCACTTCACTAATTTACAATGCCACACCAATACCATTTTGACGTTAAAATGACCTGTTCTGGATGCTCTAACGCTGTTAGCCGGGTGCTTACTAAGTTGGACGGAGTTTCCAATTTCGATGTATCTTTAGAGAAACAATCCGTCGATGTGACCACTGATGCGCTTGACTATGATACCGTCTACAATACCATTGCCAAGACCGGAAAGCAGGTCCTCGGAGGAAAGACGATCCAATAAGTTAATCCGTAAAGACCAGATATAACTGAATGAATAAATGAATATTATACTTAGTAGATATTAAGGAGATATGTATACAATGACCATGATTCTAATAGGGATATTTGATTCAGACACATATTGTTTTGAATTATTCTTTATTACTTTTAATAGATTAATTTCGTTATAAATAATTATTTATTGTTAAGTGAAAGGATTGGTAATGAAGTATTAATCTCTTTGACACTTAGAAATTGGAGTATATAAACTGGCTGTGACCACTTCCACTTCAATTATACTTGAAATAATCAATATGTAATCTGACTATATTATGGCCCAATGTCGATTCATCATAATCCAAATGCTGTGTGGAAATTACTGTATTTAATTGCGGATATATTTCCACAGGTTTGAGCCCGATCAAAATATAAAATCAAGCTGTTCTTTGTAGTAGCTAATTTGTAGTTCTGAATTCAATAATTTCGTTAACATAGCTATCTCTGAGCTCACTCTTAACAAAAATGGACTGAATTAGCGACACCAACTCTTCTGTAGGGATATCAAAAAGTTCACCTTGATAAAAATGATCCATGATATCCTTCAAGTGATTTTGAATCAAAAATTTGATATTGTTAAGCTTTCCGTATGACTCAAGTGTATCTTTCTTCTCTCCAACTTGCATTACAAATGGAACAGTTACATTGTCAATTGACTCAATCATGGTAGAAATCTTTTTTGATTGGTACTCAGTAATTTCCAGCAAACTTACAATTGATCCTATGAGCCAATTATTAACGAAATCAACCAATTGTAATATCAATTGTTTGAATTTGACTCCGTTTGTTTGCTCCAATTCGGTATCTTGAGAGAGTTCATTGAACCACTTGTAAACCACACTTAATTGGTTCATATTGTAATCATCCAATATAAAATCGTCATATTCATCATACTCTGGCGATGGTGTGGCTGATGCAGACACATCCAATGAGCTCAAATCAAGCGAAATGATTAGGAGCTTTAGTTCTTGATAAAATTGAACAATTGTCTGGTTCCATAAACTGAGTGAGTCTTGCTCAAACTCTTGAATGTTTAAAGTACTTGATAAATAATTCAAATCGTTGAAAAGTAAGAATGACTTTGACAATGAGGGATATTTTGATAAGCTTAATGCTTTGACCATTGTAATTAAGTAATTGGAGTCTGGAGAAATTTGCTTAAACTCCTCAAATATTGGAATCAAGGCTGAAGGTAAATCAGATATACTGATTGCATTTTTATCTATTGAAGAGTCTGAAACTTTTGAGGTATCTGTTACTTCAACACCTTTAGATGCTTCATTCTTATCTGCATCATCATCGAGGTCCCAATTATCATCCCAGCCATCATCCCAGCCATCTTCTTGTTCTTCACTCTTGGGTTCCTCCTTGGCAATTTCCTTTGTTTCTTGAGGAGACCAGTATTTAACACCTTTCGCTGGTGTGTCAATGAATACCTTTCTTATCTTCTCGACGTACTGATCCACCAACCAGTCGGTATGTAACTTGTTCAAATTTTCCTTTATGGACGATTTGTTGAAACTATCAATTTGACTAAGAATATTCCAATTGGTGGATTGGCACAAATCAGATAAAACGATCAAATCTTCAATTTTCCCATTATCTTGGATGATACTCTCAATATTGGTAGTTATCTTCTCTATCAACTTTTTATTGATTTTTGAGTTCAAAAAATGCCTTATGGATTTTGATCCAAGATAATTTATAAAGCTAATAAAGTTCTCTAGAGACTTGAAAAAACTGTGACCTTTATTGTTTTCAACTCTAAGAACTATTGAATCGTAATCATGCTCTTCCAAATAAATAGTATAGTTGTCCGATTCTCCCAAAAGCTGATCCACGACGTGATCCCATTTACTTCTCAATAAAGAAAAATGGTCGAGTTTCACATCATTTTTTGCAATCAAAGAACTGAAATCGTTCAATATCGCCAAATTATTTATAGTAAATTCGTCTGGCAAAAGTAAGATTATAAACTCATTTAGCTGGATTAGAAGCTTTTCGTAAAGTGAATCTACCTGCTTAGAAATCAGTTTATAGATCATTACGGAGGAGTCAAACGGCACGCTTCTGAGAGATTTGAATGAACTGAATAATTGCTGAAAGTCAAGTAGATCAGACAAGGTCTTTGGTTTATCCAATAGACTGGTGATCTCATTCAATTGTTGATGAACTTCGCCAAGTTTCTGAACCTGTGCAATATTATGGTCCGTTTCTCTTGCCTTTTCATTCAATTTCGATAAGCTTAGAATCTCTAATTCGTGTTGTGATTGTGGTTTGTGATTTGCATGAAGGTGCTGAACAAGCTGGGGATCGCTAATGAGTGACTCTCTTGTGAGTCCAAAAACTCTTGTCTTTATACTGGTGTCTATGGCATCGAGCTCATCCTGATACCGATGGAGTAAGGCTTGGATTGACATTAAGATTGGACGACTTGACTATGGACCACAGTACTGAACAGTTGGTGACAGCTGTGCAGGATGGGATGAAATCAGGTGAGATAGATTTCAGAACCAAATAAGATTTAGAAATTGTGATTAAATTAAAGAAAAGATGGTTGGACACCACGAATGAAATTAGCTAGGTGTGTAATAAGGTAGCAGGCGTACAAGTAAGCTATTGAGTTCTAATTAAATTGTGCTAAGTAGAGTTCAGTAAATTCTTCCCACAATTAAAAACCGATACATCAATCGGCATTACATTTAATGATCGAGTGTTTTTAGATGCTAGAAACCCTGGAATCAATGGTTCTATCTGTGTATCAAACTATTTAGTGGAATAGATATGATAACTTTCTAAATTTAATTTATGGAATTTATCCCATATAGTTTTAGCTCCGTCGCAATAGATACACTAATTTTGCACTTGTTGAAAACCATCAGGAAGTACCATTACTGTATTTTGGGTCAAGTCTCATTGAACGTAATTCAATACACAACTGATCCTAGAACTCAACAATTTATTGTCCAAAAGAGTTCTCGTTTGACACAGTGCTACCACATTGGGCTATGTCACTGAGTTCGCACGACAATCATAAGGGGTCATAACCTGACCTTCACTACTCCACATTCTTAAGTAATATCAATTGCTTCAATTGACTGCACTATTCCAATATGAGGATTCCAGTCATCAATAGAACTTCTCCCGATGGTGATGCTGAGTACAAGGCTCCCAGGGCCTTCCCAATTGGTCCCTTCACTAAATACCCCCATAACCCAATCCTTACACCCAATCCAGATATTGAATTTGAAAGTGGTTACCTCTACAATGCCTCTGCCATTGTGGTCGATGGATACGTGTTTCTTCTATATCGTGCCCAGAATAAGCAAAAGGAATCATCGGTTGGTTTGGCGTGGTCTGAGGACGGATTTACCTTTAAAAAGTATCATAAGCCCATTATAAAGGCTAGTGAACCATGGGAACAAGGTGGAGGAATCGAGGATCCCCGGATTGTCAGAGACCCCAATTCAAAGCTATTTATAGTTACCTACACTGCCTACGATTTGAGGACTGCCAGACTATGTGTAGCAACTTCAGAAGACTTGTTTCATTGGAAGAAATACCCTTCATTTGTACCCCATTATTGGCAAGATTTAGCTCGAACTTCGGATAAAAAGACCTTAATTCGGAATGAATGGCTGAAATCTGGAGCTATATTCACAGAAAAGAACAGAGATGGCAAGTATTATATGATATGGGGAGATAGTGATTTACACTTGGCACAATCCGATGATTTGGTGCATTGGGCTCTAACAAGTGGAGATTTTAATTCCAATAAATTTACTCAACCTCGTTATAATTTTGAAAATAAACTCATTGAATCCGGACCAGCTCCTATTAAGTTGGATAATGGCAAGAATCAATGGGTTTTTTTCTATAATGCCAGCACTACAGGTGGAGAAGACATCCCTAGAGAAACTTATACTATCAGTGAAATGTTGATAGATTACGATAAGATTAGAGAGGGTCCTGTTGCCAGGCTCGAGAAACCCATCTTGAAACCAGAGCAGAGAAATGAAGTCGAAGGACAAGTCAATAAAGTAGTTTTTTGTGAAGGTATTGTTCAATTCAAAGGTAAATGGTTACTATACTATGGACAGGGAGATAGTGAGTTGGGGGTGGCGTATGCTGATATTTAACAACTTCTCCACTGCTTCAACGGACAAAATTAACCTTTCAATAATTAGTTAATGTAATCAACTTCACAAATTATTTCCAGAGTATTGGAGTATGTTTTTGCGAGTTTGTTGAATTAGATTCTAATTATTTTGAAGGAATTTTTTTATATATACGTAAAAATATTATAAATTTCACAATGAATTATCCAAGCCATCGAAATGTGTTGGTTCCTGGTATCAAAAATTGTGTTATTATATAGTAGTATTAAATTTACGGTTTTTCATCGTGAATGTTGAAATAACGATCGCAAAAAATATAATTTTCAATGTATATTTGAATATATTGAACACATTAAAACCGCGAAGTAAATAAGGCTATTCGAATAATTTCTCTGGGGTGAGTTATCCTTATCTATGGGACTTCACTGAAATCTCTTTTTTCCCTTCTGTAATTTCTTTCTCTCCACGATTTCCCTAATCATTAATGCTAAAACCTCATCCACATTTTCATCAGCATTATCAATTCCGATAAATCCACATTGCCAGTGCTTGGCCACTTTTATACCATTTTCAATAAATTTTGGCGATGCTAAAGGGCTATTTATATTTGTACAGATGATCCAAATTGGTGGCAAGCAATCTGGATCAGATGGATCTGTAGGAAAGTCTAATAATTTAGTTTCATTTTTCAATTCATTTCTCATACTTTCCACCATTTTTGCATTTGGTTCTTTCCACATATTTTTAAAGGCAGATTTTATTGAAAAGATATCATGCTCCTTCCCCTGTTCCCACCTTTTCTTAAAACTAGTGTATTCTTTCCATGCCTCATCCAAAGCATCTTTCATGATTGATAATAAATTAAACGGGCTTTCACCCGGAAAAGCATCCATTGCAGGTAAATTGGGGTTAGAAGGAGTAGACTGATGATCCAAAGGCTCCTCAAAACTGTCTTGATATGATGGGGGGCTCGAAGATGGAATTGCACTATACACAAAAAAGTAGCCATCAACATTACCATTCAATTCACTGGCCCCACTGGCCACCAACAATGGATTTGTAGAAACTGGCTGACGAGGTTCATTGGCCAAGTTACGCAAAATCTCTTTGCCAAGTTTGACGTACAATGAGGCCTCTAAAAAGGGTACCACTTGATCAGGGTTGAAATTAGGTGTATCGAGAAGTTCTACCAACATAGGAGTAACATGAGGCGGTACATAAGCCTTCAGTTCTATTTCTTCTTTGTGAAGGAACGATAAATAATATTGATTTCTCCCAGTCTCCACTACTTCTGAAGAAGCTTGGGAATCAGCATTCTTAACACCCTTTGGTGTTCTTGCAAACAGTTTGTATATAACAGGACTCAATACTATACGATTCTCTCGTGAAAGGTAACCCAATGAATTCTCCACGTCTTGGTCATCCAATACTAGACGGGCTTTAATATCTTCTGTGGTAAAGTTGTGCAAAGTTGGTGTTATTTGATAAGTTGGATAATACGTATCTCTGAAATTGCCCAAGCTTAGTTTGGAGATGGTGGAAGTTTTCCCCGACTTGGCACCACCGAGAAATGCCACTCGTATAGGAGAAGAATCATTTATAGGGTCCTGGACAGACTCACTGGTTAGAACGGTAGTCTTTTTGGAAAGGAAAGAAGACATCAAACAGTCCAATGAAACAAATAAGGGCAATTAGTTCTGGGTGACAGATAGCAGTAGTGAACGTGAATTGGAGCTGTTTGTGCTTAAATGATAAATGTACCAAAATTGAAACGTAAATCTAGGAATGGTCTATTTAGTAATTTTTGTCTGGTTTATATATGAGGATGCGGGATGGGAACGAGATGGAAGAGTATCTAGGCTGAAGATGGGAAGTAAAATGGACAATTGGAATACACTTATTTATTGAAGTATCTGAAATGACAACTCCTGGCTTGCAATTTGTGAGAGTGATGATAATGACCCTTGAGAATGCAGAGATGTATTGAGTCCAAAACTGGTCATATTTGGCGGTGTTATCGCATGACTGAAAAATGGTACGAGAGGACAAATCAGAGTGAAAGAGTTTTAGACTAAGAGTTAAATACGATAAAAAGGTAATCATGAGTCGGTATGTCTTCTCGATTGTGTACTTGTATATAGTAGAGCAATGTTTTATATGGTTTTCGTAAGTAGAGAGTTTAATTATAATTACAATCCAGGTGCGAATACTAAACGATCAATATTAATTTGATAGCGTTCAGTTCTTGCTATTATACAGCCCGTACCATATCACAGTTTATTTGTTACAATTCTCCTGAATTCCAAGCAAGTGATATTTCCAAAGAATGGAACGTGTAATCAAAAACCGTCACTAAAGATTAATATCCTCAATATTGATATTTATTTCAACACTTTTAAAGACACAAGAGTACAAATATTGAAATGGATTGGAATTTTACTTCTTACAATTCGTATTTGAAATCATATGATATCAAGCAAAATCACAAACATCAACCTCTGGATTAATTAAATTCTGCTCGTAGATAGATATTACGATGTCTCATATTCTATCAATACCTATATTGGCATGGCAATAATTTTCTTAATGTTTTGCTAATTGTTATTTCAAATACCGAACACAAATTGCTTTCATCTGATCCTCAACCAACACCCTGAACCATTATCTGTTTGTTAGTAGTGGCTGCCCTTTCGTATCGTACTGTATGCACACTTATCGCGACACAGATTAAAGTACCCCAGTCACAGGTAGTAATGATCATCCATGTCTGAACCGGAGCTAGACATTCTCAAGCTCCAGTCGCTTGTACGACATAATGACCAGATAAACAGTCTTAGCAGAAACCAAATCAACCGGGTATTTGAAATCTCAGACAGGCTCCAAAATGGATGCGATATCGCCAGTGGCGGAGACCTCCACAATGATTTGGAAGAAACTTATGACATTTCCAAGTTGTCTATCAACTCCATCAAGGCATTATCTATACAATTGAATAAGCTCCGTATCATGGAGCTCAAAATCAGAATCAATTCCTTGGATAGAACCATTGAACATCTCACTAACAAGAACCATAAAATATCTCAAGAGTGTAAGAATACAGAGCATTTGGTTCACCAAACTCTTCCAAACATTGCTCATCAACTGGAACATCTTGAGCAGCGGTATAAAACGTATCAGAAAACCCTCGAAGAATTGATTCATGATTATCAAATCAATAAAATTGGCCACATCCAACGACAATCAATAAAATCTCAGCAAAAAGTATTCACCATCTTGAAAGAGGCCACGTTTCTGAGGTCAAAAGAAGGAACCATTCTTTTTCACAATCAGCCAGTAATTAAATTCCCATCATTTTTCAATACAAATATTCTCCTTGTGAACCAATTTCTTGAGAATCTCATCTCTTTACAACGACACTTGTCATTTCTATTTAACATTAATATGCCTCATTTAAATGACCTTTTGAGTCTCTTGCCCAATTCCAAATTCTACAGCCTAATTAGGGAGAAGGAACTACTAATGACTGGGAAGACTGATGAAGATCAAGTCCTGGAAAAGGAAAAGGAAAAGGAAAAGGAAAGGGGTAAGGAAAAAGAGTCTCAGATACTGTCAATACTGAACCAGGAAAACATAATCAAGCTCGGAAACGCAATCAAATTGCCGTTGTCTTCGAAAACAATCAACAATCAGCGTAGAGCGTCACTACTTAGGGCGGATCCTGAGATTCCTATAGTCAAGCAAGAATCACCGGAACCACCCAAATCCCCTACAAATTTATCATCTTCCAAGACCGGACTCACACGGAAAATGATTATAATTCCTCATAAAATTCTCAACAAACCATTCAATAAGCTCTCCATTAAAGAATTTTTAAGATTTTTATTGGTGGTGGCAAAAATTGTTGCTAATTTTATAATCTTCTTAAAGTTGGTAAATGATAGCTATGATGACGTTGTGGAAAGGAATCTTGATTTGGAATTTATTTTGGAACAAATACACTATCCAACCGGTAGGTTGAATCACCATTCGGAGCAGGACCTCACGGATAAACTCAGTCTCAAGCAACTCATGGAGCAGATATACAGGCTCCTAATAAATCCTTCTCCTAGAGATAGGCGAGCACTGGTTCCTCCCTCGTTACTTCAAGATTTAAATGTGAGTGCGTTAATAGCAAATCAATCAAAACTCCAGACTGATGACTGGGATGTGGTGAGTAAAATAGAATAGGCTGCGCTGGCGTAGAACAGTCAATTTCATACCAGGTAGTGAATAATGTAACCATGAGAAAGATAAAATATTTAATTCATAAGTAGAAGTTAATGGATACGGACATAATTATTATAGTAATGGAGGAATTGGGTAAAACGATTAATAGATAAAAATAAACTGGATCATAACACAAAGATCACTAGTTATAAATTATTTTCATTCAACCATAGCCAGTTCACTAAAGATATACCAATTAATAAATAAATGCTAAAAAAGTATTGGGTTTAAATACATTCACAGCTGACATGAATCCACTAACCCCCATCGATATAAATTTTCTTCTAAAATAATAACTTCCATTTTAACTTGCTCATTCTAACACAAATTGGTTGAAGTAGTTATTTCAAGTTGTACAATTCTATGTATTCGTGACAATAGGATAAACTTTAGCAATGAGTTTCTTCAAAGAAATGATATGCGATTGATATTTTGGTATCTCTAATAATTTAAATTGTATCCAGCCCAACTCAATTACTGAATTGGTCAATCAGTGATTTTAGGCTCAACAATCTGACTTCTTGCTTTGTAATTCTCTACCGGATTGCCGCTAAAGTTTTCGCAAATACTTGTATGGATCACGTGCACTAACGTATTCCGACTGCCCACTTCGGGATCTTAAATAAAAACTGTTACAAAGCAGCAGCAGAAGCAACCGCAGCCTTACAATGCTACATCATTTCGTCTGCTTCAAAATACTTTGCCCTTCTCTCTATTGAAATAGGTTATGATGTTAAAGAATGGGTTTTACCCATCACTTTTGGTTAATTATATCACGTGATATTGCCCTCGGCTCTCCGATAAGCTAAAAAGCTAGTACATTCTATACAACGTAAATGCAATCACAAAATATTTAACCATAGTATATAATACAAGCATAGGTTCAAGACGCATTTGTGCTAGAAATATAACTCAATATAATTAACTCATGTATATTAAAATTTTGTATTTCGTGTTCTTGTTAATTATCTTGTCTGAGCGACCGGAAACAACTTGACTTGAGTAAAATAACTAAATAGTCTTAAATGCTCCCGTTTATTTTGTTTATTTTTGATCAATCCATTGGAGTTTTTCCAACTAGTTGGGGTGTTCTAGTTGTCGCTTAACTTGCCCCGTGCGTAATTTACCCTCTACGCGTAATTTCCAGCACCATTTTCTCACTGAAAATTCAACACCCCTGGCTTATCGTCCAGTTGTTCTCATAGAGTATCGCTCAATCGAACAATACATTCAAGATGTCACTCTCTGATAAGGAATTATTCGAATTAAACAAAAAGGCCGTCACTGAAGGCTTCAAAATCAAGCCTCGGATTAACTATAACACTGTTGGAGGTGTGAATGGTCCATTGGTCATTTTAGACAACGTTAAGTTCCCAAGATATAACGAAATTGTGAACTTGACTTTACCAGATGGAAGTATCAGACAAGGTCAAGTTTTAGAAGTCAGAGGTACCAAGGCCATTGTTCAAGTGTTCGAAGGTACTTCTGGTATTGATGTGAAGAAGACCAGAGTTGAGTTTACTGGTGAGAACTTAAAGATTCCTGTTAGTGAAGATATGTTGGGTAGAATCTTTGATGGTTCTGGTCGTCCAATTGATAAGGGTCCTAAGATCTTTGCTGAAGATTACTTGGATATCAATGGTTCTCCAATTAATCCATTTGCTCGTATCTATCCAGAAGAAATGATTTCTACCGGTGTTTCTGCTATCGATACTATGAACTCCATTGCTAGAGGTCAAAAGATTCCTATTTTCTCAGCCTCAGGTTTGCCTCATAATGAAATTGCTGCCCAAATTTGTAGACAAGCCGGTTTGGTTAGACCAACCAAGGATGTCCATGATGGTCATGAAGAAAATTTCTCGATTGTTTTTGCTGCTATGGGTGTTAATTTGGAAACCTCTAGATTCTTCAAGCAAGATTTCGAAGAAAACGGTTCGTTAGAAAGAACCTCATTGTTCTTGAACTTGGCAAATGATCCAACTATTGAAAGAATTATTACTCCTCGTTTAGCTTTGACAACTGCTGAATACTTGGCTTATCAAACCGAAAGACATGTTTTGACCATTTTAACCGATATGTCCTCTTATGCTGATGCTTTGAGAGAAGTCTCCGCAGCAAGAGAAGAAGTTCCAGGTAGAAGAGGTTACCCAGGTTATATGTATACCGA
Organism: Suhomyces ambrosiae; assembly: GCA_030568575.1. Taxonomy (NCBI): domain Eukaryota; kingdom Fungi; phylum Ascomycota; class Pichiomycetes; order Serinales; family Debaryomycetaceae; genus Suhomyces; species Suhomyces ambrosiae. Next base: position 279,721 of record JAJMGA010000010.1, on the reverse strand, counting down.
TTTATCTACTATTTATGAAAGAGCTGGTAGAGTTGAAGGAAGAAATGGTTCAATTACTCAAATCCCTATTTTGACCATGCCTAATGATGATATTACTCACCCTATTCCTGATTTGACAGGATATATTACCGAAGGTCAGATTTCTATTGATAGACAATTATACAACAGAGGTATCTACCCACCAATTAATGTGTTGCCATCCTTATCACGTTTGATGAAGTCTGCCATTGGTGAAGGTATGACTAGAAAAGATCACGGTGATGTTTCTAACCAATTATATGCCAAGTATGCCATCGGTAAGGATGCTGCTGCCATGAAGGCCGTTGTTGGTGAAGAAGCTTTATCTAATGAAGATAAATTGTCATTAGAATTTTTGGAAAAGTTCGAAAAGAATTTCATTTCTCAAGGTGCTTACGAAAACAGAACCATTTTTGAATCCTTAGATCAAGCTTGGTCATTATTAAGAATTTATCCTAAGGAATTATTGAACAGAATCAGTCCAAAGATCTTAGCCGAATTCTACGAAAGAGAAAGAGAACAAGATGATGATGATGAAGATGCTGACAAATCTCATGATTTAATCGATGCATAATTGAACAATATTCCATCGAATAGATCCTTAAAATTATATTGAAAAGTTCTTTTCAATTCATCTACTAGTTACCTTTGATTCTTTTGATCAGCATTGACCTGTTAGTTTTTATTTCTTTGTTATTGATTATCTAGAAAAGAACTTCATTAATCCTTTTTATATTAATAAAAGACTATTAAATCGAGTGTGTATGAAAAACGACGATAATAATATCGTAATCATCAAGAAAAAAAATTACTATTCACTATTACTTTATGAATAATACAAGATGTAATTATAGTACATCCAGATGGCATCAGATTAGTTTAGTTTAAACGTTCCTTAGTTGATTAGCAAACCTATTTCTATTTATTGAATAACTGGATGAGGGAATACTATCTATTCGATAGTAGAACATCAACACCCAGTGTGTATCATAGTACGTTACTTTAAACCCTAATCGGCTCAAGTTCGTTTTTATTCAATATTTACAAAATATGCATTATACCGTAGTCGATATATAGTTATTACTAACTTGTAGAATTAAACACCAGACCGAATAACAAAATAGTTATTTTGACTGGATAATGCATTAATCATTGAAATTTCTTTCAATCATGCAGTGGAATTAAGCTTGTTGTCTTTTAAGATTACCGATGTAGTTAATAGCAGAACCAGCTTTGAAGAATTCAACTTGATCCTTTGACATAGTATGCTTACATAAAACGTCAAAAGTAGATCCATCCTTCTTAGTAACCTTGACGGTTAAAGTACCTCCATTATTACCATTCTTAGCAATCATATCCCTTAAGTTTTGAGTGCTGATTAAGTCACCAGCAGAGATCTTATCGTAATCACTTTCTTCAGCAAATGTCAATGGCAACATACCTTGCTTCTTCAAGTTGGTTTCATGAATTCTAGCAAAAGACTTGACCAAAATCACAGAACCACCCAAAAATCTTGGAGACAAAGCAGCATGTTCTCTGGCACTACCTTCACCGTAATTATGTTCGGCAACCACAATCCAAGGACGGTGTTCTTCCTTCCATTTAATCATCAATTCAGGGATGCTATATTGGTCACCGTTTAAGTCATAAGCTTTGTTAACTTCACCAGTTTCCTTGTTAACAGCACCAATCAAAGTGTTGTAAGAAATATTTTCCAAGTGACCCTTGTACTTCAACCAGGCACCAGCTGCTGAAATATGATCTGTAGTACATTTGCCTTCAACTTTAAGCAAAACGTTTGTGGATAATTCTTCACCGGACCATGGCTTGAAAGGTTCCAATAATTGCAATCTATCGGATTCTGGTGAAACATTAACTTCAACTTCAGGCTTTGGTTGTGGTTGAGCTTCAGGGTAAAATTCTTCACGACCTTTAATAAATCCATTGTTTGGTAACTCTTCACCATGAGGAGGTTGGAATCTGAACTCCTCACCGTTTTCCAATTTAATAGAATCTCTGACTGGATTGAAATGCATATCACCAGAGTAAATCATGGCAGTCACCATATCTGGGGAAGTTAAAAAGTTCATAGTATTTCTATTACCATCGTTTCTAGCTCTGAAATTTCTGTTAAATGAGGTGAAGATAGCATTAGACTCAGTAGACTTTTTATCCACATCAACTCTGTCCCATTGACCAATACATGGGCCACAAGCGTTGGCCAAGACAATAGCACCATTTCTTTCAAAAGTGTCGATTAATCCATCTCTCTCAATAGTGGCCCTGATTTGTTCCGAACCTGGAGTGACAAAAAATGGGATTTTTGGTTTGAGACCAGCTTTTTCAGCTTGTTGAATAATAGAGACAGCTCTGGACATATCCTGATAGGACGAATTGGTACAGGATCCGATCAAACCAGCAGAAACCTTTTCTGGCCAACCTTCTTGTTTGGTAGTCTTTCCAAATAATGAGATTGGAGTAGATAAGTCTGGAGTGAAAGGACCATTAACGTGAGGTTCTAATTCAGAAAGATTAATTTCAATAACTTTATCATATTCTGCACCTTCATCAGCTCTTAAAAAGTTGTACTCTTTGTTGGCAGCATCTACAGCCTTAGTTATTGGTTCTCTTCCAGTTTCAATCAAGTATCTCTTGTGTGCATCAGTATATGGGAAAGTAGAGGTGGTAGCTCCAATTTCAGCACCCATATTACAGATAGTGGCCATTCCTGTTCCGGACAAAGTCTTCACACCTTCACCAAAATACTCGACAATATAACCAGTACCACCTCTAACAGTTAAGATACCAGCCAATTTAGTAATGACATCTTTTGGTGAGGCCCAGCCAGATAATTGGCCAGTCAACTTGACACCCAAAATCTTAGGGGCCTTCAATTCCCACGGAGTACCTGTTAAAGCATCCACGGCATCAGCACCACCTACACCAATAGCAATAGCACCCAAACCACCAGCATTTGGAGTGTGTGAATCAGTACCCAACATCATTAATCCCGGCACCGAAAAGTTTTCCAACACAATTTGATGAATAATACCTGAACCTGGACCCCAGAACTGAATTCCGTACTTTTCACCACAACTTTGCAAGAAATCGAAAACTTCCTTGTTGGTTGCAATGGACTTTTCCAAATCGTCACTAGCACCATCCTTTCCTACAATCAAATGGTCACAGTGGATTGAAGCAGGCACTGCTGTAGATGCCATACCGCAAGTCATAAATTGTAATAAGGCCATCTGAGCTGAGGCATCTTGCATGGCTACTCTATCAGGGTTCAACTTGAGGTATACTTGACCTCTGATATTGGAGAGTTGGGCATTTGAAGAACCCAAACTCTCTTCTGGGTTTACCAAATGAGAATACAAGATCTTTTCTGCCAAAGTTAATGGCTTGTGGTCAACGATCTTCTTGACAGTGTCGAGCTTTTGAATTAATTTGGCATATGGTGGGGTACGTGACTGATAGGCTTCAGGCACGGCTAAGTCCGATGCTCTGGTTGCAAATCTTCGAATATTTCTGTTCAACATGGTGAAGAAATAAATATTTCCGATGAAGTTAACTAATATTTGGCTGAAAATTTATTGTCCAATGATTCATGGTTTAGTAGTGCTTATGACTCAGACGTTATCTGTCCCAAAATGGTAATGAAGGTGCGAGCCGCCGATAAGTGAATGCGAACGATTTAGAGCACAAGACTAACCAAAGTTAAATAAGAAGAATTTTCAAGTTATTAAATTAGTACAAGAGTTATCGGTTTATTTAAGAGCATCAAGGCTAGGTGTACTTATAACAGCTGGTTTCGTTTACTCTAATTCCACTATAATTTCCCGAAAGACTTCAAATGGAATTAGTGAGCTAAGTGCAGCTGCGCTATGAAATTCTTATAGTTTTCTCTACAGCATCTTAAAATGCAATACAATTTATTGAATGGGGAATAAATTATTCTTAATACGTATTATTGTTAATACGTTAAGCAATTTTAGATCTGAATTTCTTTCTGGTGATCAATTTTAAATGTTTGTCTCTCCACGTAAGTTGAAAAACTAACGATATTTCATAATATTTATGTTTCATCCTTTGCTATTGAGCATGCTTGGGGTTTTGAAGTACATTAACAATTTACAATTATTCTCAACGAACTTGCTCAAATAAAACAGTATTATTCCACCTTCACCAATCCTAGCAAAATCTACCTTCTTAGTAACCCGTTTGGAAGATTTACCTCCATGTTGGTACGACGTAACGCTTCGCCATACCCCATCTATATTTATTATCAAGCTTGTGTTTACAAAATGCATGGAAATCATTGCAAAAACCCGCTAAATTTTTCTAGTCAGGTGCCAAAAGCTCTCATTAAGAGGCTGCCTTCTCTTTGGAAGCACAATCATTTTGATCTCTTTCTGTTCCCTATTTCTCTGCGTTCCGTTCGGATTATCTGTAGTTTACTCTTTTCCGACTCAGACTAAACCTTTCCAAGCACGATTTACCCAACCGCAGTCTCTAACATTATCATCTTTGGCATCAACCTTCCAGTTGGTAGTTGGATCATCGTAATTTGCTGCAATTTCTCCAGCAGGCTTGGAAATACACAAGTATCGTCCATCAGGCAAGAAACATCTCAACTGTGAAGAAGGAAACGGACATGGACAGAATTTGGGAGCATCCACACATATCCCGGTATCTGGACACAAGTATCTTCCACAGTTACCATTCAACATATGATTCTCGTATTCTTCGGGATTTTGGGCTCTTCCTTCACGATTTCCTCCATGGCCACCAAAGTTATTGAAAAGATTGAAGAAATTGGCTGACACCACTGTCAAAGTAACCAATAATACTGCTAATCTACCAAGCATTGTGTTATTTGAATAGCTTGTAATGATGGTACACGTATACAGTAAGAACAACGTGTCCGGGTAACGCGAAAGTGACTGCAAAAACTAGTACAGGGAAGCAAAATAGAGCAAAATAGAGGATTGAATAGCAAACAATCGTTCATATTAGGTTAACTGAAAGAGGATTATTCCATCGATCTTCGAGCTTTATAAATTCATTTTTTTTCAAATTCCATTTTCATTGATTTTATAATTGAGTATAGCCCAAAACTAATCCCATGCTTATATGAGCAGCCCATGAAAAGTGAACATATTCAGAATTGGAATTATTATCACCCTCTGTTCACCCTCTGATTGAGATACCCCACCACAAGATTCTTCTCTTTTTGGGTCAACAGCAAGAAATCGTCGACCAAGCATTGGACCGCATCTCTTGACCTTCTGATTGTTAGTATTGTTCTTTAATAAGGGTATATTCAATTCCAGTTGAGTCCTACTCACATTCTTTGTTGTTCTCTAGCAAACATGAGAATCATCATTACCAACGCAAAAGTGCAAATTAGTAGCGCCATCGTGTTAAAGAAATCATAATTGTCGGACTTTTCCCGCTCCAGTCTCTCATATTCTTCAATCCAGTAGGGAGAATCTTTTTCTGACAAATCTTGGGTTTCCATTGAAGACTCTTGATTGTGGACATAGCTTATTAAGGGTGTTTGAAACATTGTGCAAGCTATCTAAAATATGGTGATACTAGTTTGTGAAATTTTACAATTATTGCAAAAAAATGCGTCAATTGATATTTAAGAATTTAGGGACATTAATGAATGAGCTATTAAGAGTAGGTGACTACTTATGATTTCTTGATCTATTCAACACGGTGTTCCTTTTTAATTTGTTTGCATTTTTCATATGTTATTTCTTCAATTAACAAAAACAAAAAAAGGGGCGAGCTGGGAATTGAACCCAGGGCCTCTCGCATGCTTGTAGTAATCCATTCAGTGAACCGAACAGTCGCCCAAAGCGAGAATCATACCACTAGACCACACGCCCGATTTGTTGAGAGATTAAACAAGTTGTTTTACCAATATATGCTCTTTTCACCAAATCCGTCTTGGAGAAAACATCACAATATTCTTGAAAGAGGCCGCAAGAAAAAGGGGAAACATTATCTTCTCCCTTTGTGGTTGTATTAGTTGGTTTCTATTTATCAAGAAAAAAGGGTAATTAGTATGATAGGGAATATTCAGGCTTGAATTCTATAAGGTTGGATGCAGTCACAATTTATACTAAAGTTTAAGACTATATTAAACTATTTATTTTCGATCTGACTGGTGCGATGCGTATATATCTTCTACCTCCAATTGCACCTCTTGAAGTGCTCTCAGTTCAGATCTTACTCCTAGCAACCAGATCATACCATTTACTACTCCTGTAATCCCAATGATTGTACTTGAGAACAACACGAACACAGAGACCCATGGGTGTCTTTCTGATGCAAAGGTGATGGCCACATGAAGAGCAATGACAACTATAATGGATGCAATAAAGTGGTATTTTCTCCAAGTAGATTGAAAGGGAATGGTATAGGTTCGGTATTCAACAATTTCTGCTATTAATTCTCGATATAAATCGAGCTTTTTGGAGATGTTCTCTCCGTCATCAGGTGTGACATGCTCATCTTTGGATTTAATTAACAATTCTGTACTATACGCAAAGTGATCAGAGTATGAAAAATTGAAAGGAGCAGGTAACGTTTCCGTAAATTTAACAGAAGCTCTAACTGGCTTTACGTTATTTGGATCAACTAATGCATAATCAAGTCTACATGCTTCCCAACGTTTTCTTGAGGCTCTCCAAGTATTTACTTGTGAATCACATGTAATACCTGCTAATTCGATCTGTTCTTCGGGTTCCATTTCGGCAATTTGACTTGGACTATACTTCAGATCATTACAAGCATCCCATGAATCAGCCAATCCACCTTCCACTGTAAATAATTTATAAGGCAAAGATTCTGGCTTTGAATTCAAGTCTCCAACTTGAATAACCGCATATCCTGCCTTTCTAAGCATCTTGACCAATTTTCCAAAATCCCAGGCTTGACACGCACGATGGCACGAATAACTGGCATCACCACTATGAGCATAAGGTGCATGCATATGTGAATTCAATATAGCAATGGGTAAAGCGTTGGCCACGTGTGGTTTTAAAATAGTCACCGCTATACTCTTACCCACCAACCAATCACCTCTGTAAAATGCTGAAGGTCTTCCATTAATTGGAAATCGGTATAGAAATGTTTCATCAATAGGAATCTTTGACAAAATAGCCAATCCAGGACCCGAAACTATTCCCGCCTTGAAAAAACGACGATATTGGTAAGTTTTTGAACATTCTCTTTCTAAAGTTTCCCAATCTTCTTCACACCATACTTCTTGTAAAGCCACAATGTCGTACTGTTCTTCTGCTGGGGATCCCAATTTTCGAGCAATGGCATCAAGTCTCCGTTTCCGGTGCTTTGAAACATATTTCAAGCCCCAAGTATTGAAAGTCAATAGCTTCACGCTTTGATTGAAGGGCGAAGTCTTCGGGACGTTGGCATCTTTGATCATTATGATCAACCTTAGTAAGAATATGGGCTTGCTCGTTCAGGTCTTACACGTGATTTAATGTGAGAGTTGTCGCGTACATAAACAAATAAACAGTTATTATTATATCTAACTACACGAAGAGGATGACCACACAAACATCAATAGAAGAGTTCTCGGCCCTTCAGACAGAGATGAAGGAGTTTTCGGTTCAGGTGGAACGTAAATTAACCGAAAAAAGGGCTCGATTAATTGGGGAGAAACAAGAGCATTACATCAAGGTAAATGAATTGAGAAGTGAAGAGGTTAGACTACAAAATGATATTGTTAACCTTGAAGCCAAGGAGTCCAAGACAAAGGAGAACTTAAACGCCGCAATATATGGTCTTAGGGCCCAAAGAGATAAGGTCGATGAACTTATACGGAAGCAGGAGCAGTTGCTAGAACAGCGTAATGATTTACAACAACAGGTTGGAGAATTACAGAAATCAGTGGAGACCAGTGCCCGAGACCTTGATAGATCACACAAAAGCTTGAATACACAAATACGACGTGATTATCCTGAATTATTAAAGTACGAACAGTACTTGGGATTGCGAATCGAGGCTGTATCTATAGATTTAATCAAATTCGTGTTTACCAATATCGATGCAAGTAATTTTGATCGAGAATTTTCCATCGAAGTCAACGTTGGCGCAGAAACTTACAAAATTGGACCATCTATTCCAGAAATTAGTGCTGAGAACCTATTGAAATTAGAAGAGGAATTTAATACCCATAAAGAGCTTGTGCGATTTTTAAAGTCAGCTAGAAACTTGTTCAAAGATTTAATTTGATGATTAATGAGGTTCACATTAGATATTAGGTATTAGGATATTAATAATTGCAAACGGTTTATCATACTTACAGGCATACTGTGTACCAAGGAATATAATCATAGAATAAAGGAAGATCTTCTTGAAATATCTTTTCCGTCTTTTTGCATTCAAAACCGTAGTGAAAGAACCCATCAATCTACCTTGTAGTACGGGATTCATTCGTCTCAATGCGTTTAATTCTAACAATTCTGAATTTGCTACTGAAGCTCGATCATGAAGAAACTGTGATAAGAAGTGAAGTAAAGAGCTAGACCAATGGCATTCACTCTCCCACGTTGTTGTTCAACAAAAGACTTCGTGGCCAAGTTGGCTAAGGCGTAAGACTGTTAATCTTAAGATCGTGAGTTCGACCCTCACCGAGGTCGTTTATTTTTGTATTTTTATATTCAACGTTCGTAATCTATATTAGACTTTCACCAATTACTTTTAGTTGCAAATTAGATACAAAGAGTCACTTGAAACTATTCTACAAATATGTGAATTAATTTTTAAGCTGAATGACTTGACTGCATGGCAGCAATGAACTATATCAATGAAGTGGGAAAAAGACTATTTTAGGAACTAATGAAATAAATGAATTGAACTTAATACTTTTGGTGCATTTGGCTAGTCTGGTCTAGAAATGGTTTGCTCATGGTGTCATAGTCTCATTTGCTACACTCAACTTTGCTTGAAGTTCGCAATCACAATATAGTACAACACGAATCCTTCTTTTCCTTCACCAACAAAGAGGCCCGAGTAGCAAACTCGAAAATATCATCTACACCTTCACCAGTCAATGCCGAGCTCTCCAAGTATGTTTTTGCACCAATTTCTCTAGCCACTGATGCCCCTTGATCAGTTTGAATGTACCGCACTCTATCCTTGGTAGATCTTCTTAAATCCTTCTTCAAACCTATCAACAAAAACGGAGCACCCGGGCAATACCGCTTGACTTCGTCTACCCATTTATGTCGAGCGTTATCCAATGAGTCGGGTGTATCGATGGCAAACGCTATTAATACGATGTGAGAGTTGTGGTAACTAAGCGGACGCAACCGCTCGTATTCTTCTTGGCCAGCAGTATCCCATAATGCCAACTGTACTGCCTTCCCGTCTATGCGGCAGTCAGTCACGTAATTTTCGAAAACAGTGGGATGGTACTCGGTAGGGAATTCGCCAAGCGTGAACACGTAGAGTAACGAAGTTTTGCCACAGGCACCATCTCCCACTATTACCAATTTTCTCCTTATAGACTCAGTCATGTTGTTAGTTTATGTGCATGATTTTGGCTAGGTGCCTGGAATGAGAACTTTCTATGTTCTAGATACTATATACGATGCTTGGTTGATGAAAGTATTGAATTTGCTATTAGTGTTTCATGGTACGTTAGATGTAACATAAATGAGGCAGCACGTGACCATATAGCTAATAGTTAGTAATTGGTGAGTAATTGATTGCTAAACCTGCTTATTGTGATCAAGCCGGTATTGTGTTTAACATCTACTTGTTACAGTTAGTTACACGGGGATTTGTTTTATTGGTCCGACATTAAGCATTGATTATATTACAAGATTAGTTCCAAAGTCCGCGATTTCCATTTGTGGAGTCTCCGAAACTATCAAAGCCCATAAATGTTTCTTCTCTTCCTGCAGATGAGTCCAATCCAGGAGGAGGTGAGCTGCGGAACGATGTGTTCATAGCACCAGGAATGACTGCAGCGGTGGATGTGCCTGTAGGAAATGGTAAGTTTTGTGGGTTGGAAATGGATGGGTAGCTAGGGTATTGGGAGGTAAGTCCGGCTTCAGAAACCTTAACATGAGTAACTGTTCCGAAATCATCGTAAATAAGGTCAAATTGATAGGAGACAGAGGTACGACAGGCCCCTAAAAATTGATTCACGGTAAGCGAACTATTGTTCATCACCGATTTTGTATTCTGGTAGAGCTTTAAAAGTGGCACTACTCCAAACTCAAGCTGATTGGAATTTTGCAAGAGTTGGAATGCATTAAATGCGGCTGCTTGAATTAAGGAATCGGAAATCAGATTAATTGGCTGGTTGTTTATAGGATTGCTAGGAACTCCCACATTAGTGCCCCAGATATTGTTGGAAGTGTTTGTGCTCCAAATCGAGTTGTTGCGTGATTGACTCCATACGTTTGAGGAACTAGTTGGCCCGTTCGTGTTGAACGGATCATTAGATAATGGTGTCTCTCCATTGAATCCATTGAAAGGACTAAAGTTATTGGAAAATTGTGAAGGGAATAAATTGGTCGGAGGTGTTGGGCCATTGGATACAGAATTGAGTCTGGATTTGCTTGTCCAAGGCGAGATTTTTCCTTGTTGGCTTCCATATAAAAGACTGTTATGAGTAGAAGGAGAAACACTTTGAAATGCAGTATTATTTGGAATTATATTTCCAGGACTTGGTGATATCCCTCCTGGAAGGAACACATCTTGACCAGGATGTTGATTACCTGAGGCATTGGAAATTGAATTAGGACGTGCTTGATACAATTGTTCCAAAATATGATTCTTAGTAGGTGATTTACTGGGTGATTGTAGCACTTTTTCTTCATCGTCAACTGCGATAAATGCGGCCTTTTCTGATATTTCAGCAGCTATTTGATCTTGAGTTTCCTGTTCTTTTTCAAACTTTTGCTTGGCTCGTTCTTCTTCCCTTTGTTTCTTCAAAATTTCCTTTTGCTTCTTCTCTTCCTCTCTTCTCTTCCTCTCTTCTTCTGCCTTTTTGCGTCTTTCTTCCTTAACTTTCTTGGCCTCTTCTTCCTTCTTGAGTTGTGCCTCAACCTTCTTCCTATGTTCCTCCTCCTTTCTCTTCAATTCTTCAATTCTCTTCCTTTTTTCTTCTTCTTTCTTAAGCCTGGCCTCTTCCTTTTTACGCTTTTGCTCAGCTTTAAGTGCCTCAACTCTTTGACGTTCTTCTTCTTCTTTGAGTTTTTGTTCTTCTTCTTTCTTCTTTTTCTCTTCTTCTTTTGCTAACTGCTGTAATCTTTTCTTTTCCTTCGCCTTCTCTCTTTGTTTAATTTTCTTCAACTCACGCTCTTTCTTGGCGTTTTCTTCGGCCTCCAATTCTTCAATCAACATTTGTGTTCTATCTTTAGATAATTTCTCCTTATACGCATTCTTCAATCGTTCTTGAAAAAGCTTGATGACTTGTATCAAGAAAAGACGACGAATCTCTTGCATTTTCTCCTCCTCTGATATCTCGGATTCAGTATCACTAGCACCTTCTTCATCTATTTCCTCTTCATCATTTTCGTCAATATCACCTTCGTCATCGTCCTCGTCATCATCTTCTTCATCGTCTTCTTCTTTTCCAGCTCTGAGACTCCTTTCATATTCATCATACCTTCTCACCCTTTCTTCATACTCTTCTTGAGTCATCTTTCTATTGCCTTCTTGAGTTATTTTGCTATCATCTTCATCAACCCATGCTGCTGGTAATTCATTCTTGGACTTAGATTCTTTTAGTATATCCTCTCTTGCAGTTCTTGACTCAGAAAGTGATTCCATCATATCAATGAATGAATGACCATCATTCTTTAATAAATCTTCAGCAAAACTAGACAAACCTTGCGTTAGTTGATCATTAAATTTATTAGTTAAAACATTTGTTGGAACATTAGTATCAGTGTTTAAAGCACTAGCACCAGAAGAAAAGATGTTACCCATATTCTGTAGGAAAGACATTCCCTTTTCCAACTGGGCCTTATCTGCTTTATGAAGATCTCTGATAATTTCTTTCAATGATCCAGCTTTTTGCAAAAGATTGGCTTGACTGATGTTGTCGTTATTAAGTACTGAAGCATTTACGTCCAGTCTCATTTTCTCAAAATCAAGATTTTCCAACGCTTCCACTAGTTTAGGATCCAATAATTTATTGAATATTTTTTGTTCATCTGTTATGTTGGAACTTGTTTGCTTAGTGGGGGAATTTGCTGTTATATGGGCATTGAAATCTTCATCCAAAGCTTTTTTCAATTGAATTTCTTCTAGTTTCTCGGTATTGCTGAAGCTCAAATTGTCGTTTATCTCGTTAATTTTATTTATTTTGTTTTTGGACTCTTCTGTTAAAATGGGCCATTCTCCCTGATTGGGGGCTTGTATACCCGATTGCGGATTTAATGGTTTTTGAATTTGGTCATGTTCAGTTTTATTTTTGAGACGTAGTTGCCTCTTCTGAAGTTTATGTTCCTCCTCTAACATATGAAATCCACCAAATAGCAAACCTGGGAGAGCATTCAAATCATTAATATCTCGTACTTCATGAATAAAATCTATTATGTCATCGAAATGATTATCATATATATTTTCCAATTCATCTTCTATTATATTACTCCTTCTGCCACAATAAGAGCAAGTACAATTGTTATTGAACAAGGTTCCGTTGGAATTATTACCGGAAGTTGGTGCAGGGTTATTATGGTTGTGATGATGAGCATTATTTATCGATGCCTTGGTCTCATTTTTGAAGATTTCCATAATCGATTTCTTATCTATTTTCACAAGTTCCATCTTTTGACTTTCATCCAAGGATTCCCAAAATAACTTTAAATTCTCTTGCTCTTCAATGGAAGCAGTGTCCCATATACTTGAATGGGGATGATCCCGATGGTCATGGTGTTTGTGTGGCTCCTCATTGAGGCTTTCCACTATTACATCTCCATTGGGAGCTTGCTTAATGACTCTGGACGTGGGATAGTCATCATCAGGATTGGTTAAATGTGCTTGGGTAACGTCCACTGATTTCTTGTTTTTGCTCTTTCTCTTTTTCTTTTTCTTGGCAGCTGCTTGTTGTGAGGATTCTCCTCGATAGTCAAAGTGGATATCAGCTCCGTTTTTGAACGCTACCGCCTCTTCTGTCATTGTGTGATGCTTGGCCAGAGATAGGTTACTTGATCCGTTTGGTTGTATTCTGAGGTGTTGAAAGTCACGAGGGTGATTTGTGAATGGTTCAGGGTAGAATTCTTCAAATAATTGATGAGGGCCACTTCGGACTATTCAACTTTACAATTAGACGGGATAGGTAATGATGCTCCTGTAATTTTGTAGTTGTCTTTTTTAAAAATTCGCTTCTTCGTTGGGATCACGTGCACACGTCTACGAACACTTCTAGTGTAATGAGTGTTAACTAGAACTGAAGAGGTAGAAAATTTTTAGATTTGAGTAAGGAGTACTAAAAAAAGAGGATAAACTATAAACAGCACCACTGAAGGGTTAAGCTGAACATTTAAAATGAAGAAGGGTTTCCAAATGAGCCGCACCATAAGCAGAGTCAAGTTAATTCTACTAAAATTCCTAAATTCAGAGAACTAGTTTGATTGGGTTTCAGTGTCTGGAACCTCTTCTTCTTGTTGTGATTCTTCAGGGACTTGTACATCTTTAGAACCTTCCTTTAGTTTTTGGTCTTTTAATTTTTTAGATTGACCCTCAACATCTTCCTTTGACTTCTTTTTAAGTTTACCATCCAATCTCTTCTTCAATTGTTGGTTTTCATCAACCACAGCTTCAACTAAAGTAGTTAATTTGTCAATTTTAGAGTACAATTCGTAAAATTCCCACTTAACTCCCACCTTACTAGCCTCAGTAACAGGCTGCACTGCTTCATCAATATCCTGGGAAAACTTGTTAAGATCAATTCGGAATTCTGGATCTTGGATTTCTCCATCTCTTTGATCTCTCAACGCTTGGTTGACCTCAGAATTCCGCTCTTGGATGCCTTCCCAACCTGTAGCAGCATCCACATCATATCCATCGGTCAAATCCCATTCAGTATCCATTTCGTTAGCATCATCAGGCAAGCCCTTGAACCTATTGTAATGAATTCGTCTTGCATTAGCCAATTCGTACATGGTGATGTAGGTTAATAACGGAGAATAAATAACCAACATAATGCAATAGTTAAGCTGCTTGAACGCTTTCTTAGTCAAAATCCACAGGAATGGAGTGATGATAAATTCAATCAAATTAAATGGTGGTACGTAAAGGTCTTGGTCTGGCGCACGGATATATCTAAGGGTTTTCTGAGCCACCAAAGCAAAGTATTCGGAAGAAGCATTTTCCACAATAGCTGCATAAGCAGTGGAATACAATGCAATCAAGATATTCATCAAAATGACACTTAAAACAAAGGAGTAAAAATAGTAAAGAATTGAAGCATAAGGTGGAACGAGCTTGGCAACGTCACTAAACGAAGAGCCCCCAATAACAGTTTTCACCAAAGAAATGAAAATATGTTTTGTAGCATCACTTTTTCCGTCAGAGGCGTCTAATCCGAGAAATCCCTGTAAGAATCCAAGAATGACCACAACCAATAACACAAAGAATATAAGGGATTCTTGCATCATGGTCTTGATAACAACAATCATGACACCAAAAAATTGTTGAGCATCTAAGTATAATAACAATCTACACCACATGAATGGAGCAGCACAAGAAAGAATTCTAAATGAAATTTCATCATAACGTTGCTGAGCCAAACCGGAATTATTCAAACTGGCGAATCTGAATCCAATAGCAACTGTCAATATGGTATACATAGAATCATTGAACGCATTCCAAAACCCGAAATAATTCATACCAACGTGGTAAAATTTAGTGACTTCATCAAGAATAGATCCAAGTGTGAAAAAATAGAATAAATATTCAAAAATATCCAATGGAGACGTGGTCTCCTGGTGACCATTCAATACAACAGTATAAAGAATCAAATAGACCACACTGAACCCAATTTCAAGAATATTTTGATACAACGGAGTTTTAATCCGAGCCGGATCAAAATGGGTGCGAATAGATGGAGAAGAGACCCCCTTGTATAATACGTAGGAATGAGGATCAAAAGAAGATTGGATCACCCAGCCTCTCCACAACCATTTCACACATCTTTGGTAACCAGAGGAAGCAATTACGATGGTTGAATGCATATCTACTGCCAACTCCAACGCACTAATTGGAGGGGCATCAACTTCATTCAAGTTAATGGAGTACCGATGAGTTAACATTCCGAGAAAGAGATACTTTTCATCGGAAGTCTTTTCGATAACGAGAGCGGCCAATGTCTGAGCAGCCACTGCTCTAAGTGAGAAGAGTTCGTTATCGGTGAGTTCCAATTCGGCCTGTTGCCAATACCAGTCGCACACCTTCAATAAGCAGAATACTAATGCTGCCCTGTATTTGTAGGAAGAGGTCCCAGGCTTGCCATTACCCTTACCACCAGCAGCACGATATACCAATTGGACAACCTTGGTGTTGAGAATTGGAGAATTCTGAGCAGTGATATCCTTTTGATCAAATACAATCGGTACAACCTTATCTATCAAGGTTTTAAGGTTTAAACAGATCCTAAGAGTCTGTCTGGGATTGGGACAGAACTTGGCGGAGACAAACTGGTCCAGAAAAGGACTCGACTGGTCCAAGAGTGGACTCGATTCTTCGAGGTCACGGTCAGCCATGGAGGAAGGATGGAGGTAGAAACAGGAGGTATAATTGAGAACTAGACGCGAATACGCAGAACAATAGTAGCACAGCCGTAACGGGATGGGTAACGAGACGACTTAAGTTGATAACTCCGGTTACGTACGATGGTCATGCCAGTTGTACTATCACAGTTCCACGTAATGGTTGTTTTCATCTTATTCAGTACTCCCTTAAGGTAATGAATCTAATAGTATCAGAGCCCAATACAAACGTACGAAATGGAGCGGAGCCCGAATTTCAAATTAAGGTTTCCATATCTTGAAAAAGATTCAATGAGTCTTTTCAATTGGTATCTGTTTAAAGTAAATTTATCATGAAACCAGTAGTATCAGAATATTTAACCTATTTAGCTTGTCAGGGTCTGGTCATTTTTAAGGGTCTAAAATTTTCGTAGTACTTCGCCAAGTACTGGTGAAATCAATAGCTTCAGACCATCTTTCATAAGTGATTGATGTGAATGGAGCTTGACTTGATGTTGATTGAGCTATTATGAATCCTAATGATAACGTAGATTTCTACTAAAAATTTTAAATAATAATTCATGAGATGTTGTCCTTTGAGAACTCGGTTAATTATAGAATTTTTAGAGGCTTAACTTGCCCAAGGTAAAAAAGTTGGAGTTTTCATCAGTTCCAGTAGTATTTGCCCACACAGATTGAACTTTACAATAACTACTCTTCTACACACACGGGGTTTTCGTATTAATATATTACATTATCCTTGCGGACTATATACTGCACCAAAGCCTGCTCCGTGCAGTCGAATATCACCGTAACACCATGGCAACTATGTTAGTGCTCAGAATGGGTATAATCTCATAAAGCTGGCACAAAAACTTATAAGTTGAAAAGGTAAAGCGAAAATTAAATGAACAAATTACTTATCGCTAGTGGAAAGTTTGTGGTTTGTTCTAGATTAATAAATCGGGTTAGAATTCAGAAAATGGTAAATGTGGTCCGTTGAATCCAAATGGAGTTGGCGAGTCCTGGGTAGTTCTGGAAGAGTTTTCTTGAGAACTTACATCGGAGCCCACTGGAGTAATGAATGTAAAAGTAGGGCTGTTCTTTTCCAATTCGCTGTGCTTGGACTTGGTGGGACTCCAGTTCTTGAATTTTTGTCTGATGACTTGGACCCTGTCTTGTTTCATAGGAGGGGTTTCAGAACCCTTATTTCTCAAAGCTCTCAATTCGGTCAATGGATATAAATCATAAGTCCAGAAGGCCAATAATAATCCGTACCAGAAGTGGAAAATCCACTCGAAAATAGAACTCATGGCCTTTCTTTTGGTTACATAGAAACAGCAACAAATAATAGCGACACTTATGGTAACAACCAACCAGATAATCTTGAGAATGAAAGAGATGGTGAATTTGTTCCATCTTTCACCATTGACATATTTTGCGTAGTATTGACCCATGATGTAATAATTAGTGAAATTACATGCCAAAGAAATCATGATCAAAATAGCAAAAATAGCCAACAAAACGGCATAGTGAGAAACAGCATGAGGATGTTTGTGAATGTATATCGAATAGGCCAAACTTTGAGTTACAAAGAAAATTTGAGCAAATATACCAATGGAAATGGATGCAAAAGCCAATCTTCTTTGAATAGTAGGCTTGATGAATTTGATCAACTTACCAATCTTACGATGGTAGAACTCAAGGTACATAGACACACAGAACACAATAGCATGAATAATCACAAACACCACAAAGAAAACCGGCTCTAAAATAACCCCAATTCTCTCCAACGGTAAAGGAATATCGTTTTCTCCAAATTTGGGATAGGTCTTCGCTCCTTTGGCAATCCAGGAGCCCATAAGGCCAAAGAGGAGCCCATACCAACAAATCAACCCAAATAAGGGAATATAATAGAAATGGTTGAATTTAGATGTAAGGTTGATGAATGCAGATTTTATCGAAGAAATCATGGCAGGTATCAATGTGCGACATGAGTTGTGACAAGAGGGAATTCTACAGAATATATACCACGACAGTGTCTATAATTACAACCAACAAAACACCGGACCAGGCAAATTTCACCCATTGTAACCGCAGAATATCGGTGATAGTGAACAATAGTTTTCCTTTCCTACTAAAGCAAAGCTTAAGTTGTAGTAACAACTTACTTCTAGCCACGAAGGAGTTCCAGAATTATCATACATTGTTCTATGTAAGTGCGAGTGCGTTACAATAGGACGTATGATTTCCTGCTTGGGTTAATTGAATCAGAGAGGAAACGCGTAACAACCTGTTCATCAAATGATTCAGTGAAAGCGAGATAGAGGGCATTAATCCGTCCGGACGGTGTTGGATTAATAGTTTCAATCATGATTGTATCTTGGGTATCTGACAGCACGCTTTCTCCCATACGCATGAGTTCTCCCAATCCAGATCTTTGCACAGATCGACATGCATCTTCATGTCCTCCGTTGGTAGCACTGCTAGGAAGGGAGAAGGTATTTTATTGTAAAAGGTGCCTGATTTGTCCACCTCGGTAGGCCCTGCTTCATCCTCGAAGGTATCGAAACGCCGCAATTATCCCTTTTGGGATAATTAGATACATGCACACGTAAGCATTAAACACCTCTGCATACTAAATGGTTCAACTAACGCAACTAATAATATGTTAGGTAGGCGCAGATAATCATTTCGAGACCAATAAACGGCTTAGCCGGGGGGATGAGAGGCTTCTTGACCAAATCTTCAAGATGGGCCTTCTCGTGGGTATTATACCAGATCTGGAAAAATCTCGACGATTGTCCAATTTCTCGTACGTGAGCAGTATTCATGCAGCTCATAATAGAACAATGCAAAAAAGTTTCTATGCTCTAAATTAATTGACGCGTTCGCTGCGGTGCACACACAGGTACTGAAATCTCGTGAATTGTTTCCCTTCTTTTTGTTAAAAGCTCTGGGATGTCTACGATTTTCGAGATCAGAGTTCATAGTCAGCCCTTGACAATTATAGTATATTACGATGTTGAGATTGGTGAAAAATTCCTGTGATGAGTTTGTAGTTAAACATGGTTACAATGTGATAAGATACGATGAGCCAGCATCATGCATCTTTAGAGTCATGATAATGTCACTTACTCTATACCTAAAAATACTCTCGCATGTACATCGATTAACACAACAGCCATGAGTAATTAGTTAGTCTAGATATCCGTCGAGCCCAATGTGGAATATTAATTACCTGTTGTACATTTATCCCCTTTGGGATAGCTAAGTGAGTGCGTCTCAACGGTCACCTATGTGCAGGGTGCCAATATTCCCAGAACAGAGATGAAATTGGACATTGGCCAATACACTAGTACGCGTTCTTCGATAATTTTTTAAGGTTCTAAGTTCTGGTTTAACATATCACTTTTGGTTTAACGTATCACGCAAGACCCTTAATCAAATTAATGGTGTTCATTGAAATGTCTCTAATGAGAACACTGAGGTTGGCTGAATGAGAATCGAAATTCAGCACTCTCTCACGCTCAATTGTATCTTCCATCCAAACATGTTGTAAAGTAAATAGAGAATTTAGCATAGTTTTGCTCAGAACCGACTCAGATCAAGACTTACCGTCCGTTACTGTACGAAGACCAATTTGCTACGCCTTTTGAACGCATCATGTCTAATGATTAGAGTCCAGCACTTATTGCTAAGAATGTAAGTTTTTGCTTTTTCTCACATGCTTCACAACACATGCAAAATATGGAATCTTTCCGAAAGTTGAGGACAGGATAACTGAAATCAGGCAAATTGATATATTGGCCCATTTGCCTCTTGGTATACACGCAGAAGTGGAGGATTTCATTTGGTGTCATATAGATCCAGCTATTTGGAACTCATCTTTTAGTTTTTCAACCTATGCTTAACACTTCGACCACATTCACAGCTATCAAAATCACCATTTTATTTTGTCATTTGATCATGATTTGATCGTTTCTGAATCGTGTATGCTCCCTTTGAGATGATTCGGGTTGCCCCTCATTTTATAATACGTCATTTTCCATATTTTTCATCGTCTATGCGAGCCGTAAATGATGCGATGAGCACTCCAGCATAGCATAGATTCAAATCAGTTTGATCTCATATCCAGATTGATTGGTGTCCTAAGGGCCAGGCAGGTTGTCGCCCCATTTTCAGGTACCTGACAACTTAAGGGGGATCGGGGAATCTGAAACTGTTTCAGGTGCAGGGGCTTGCATCTATGATTTGGACTAAGGTCATGGATGAGCAATATTGGGAATTGACCAGGATAATTACATTATAATTACTTGGAGCCAGGACAATTACAAACCATTATCTGTTACCGTCAACACATGGGGTTTGGCCTGGGATTGCCGATGAAGTATTCGAAGTTTGTACCACTTCGTCTACGCCTACACGATCGTGCGTGTGAATTTCCTCTTTGGTGTCTCCTGTCGCTTAACCAGAATGATTTTTCAACTCCCAAGCCATGATCTGCTGGCTACAAGGGGCTAGACAATCCGTAATCTTGTAGCATTCAAAAGCACATCGCTCGCCAATCCAGTCCCCCAATTCTAGTTACCATCGATTGCCAATTGTGTTCATTTTAGACGATCGGTTATATTGTTTGCATGCAACCTTGGCTGTGCTTCGGACATATACTGCACCGACACGACACGAAACTAATCGACACCAACCAGTTCATCAGACCCACCATTTCAGTCATTTCAGTCATCTAAAGTCCCTCTAGCATGATAAAGCAGCCGCTACCAACAAGACCTCCATCACTGATCACAGAAAGCAGTGAATCTGTAGGTGATCTTAGTACTGCCATCGAGTCATATATAGATAAGTCACCGATTACTAGCAAATTCCGTGCTGAAAACCCCAACCTTAGACCTGTGGATGATGCAAGTAGCACATCTACTGCTGCCGAATCCACAGAAAGAAGGACGTTGGATTCAGGCTATACCGGAAAGAGATTAACTAATAAACTGTCATACTATAGCACTCAACCTATATCTGAATATTCAGGTGAAAGATTGCCCAGTCCTTCAATTGATCTTACTGATGTGATCAACGAACAGGCAGCAAATGAAGCAAAAACAGAAACAGAAGACTTGCCTGCTCAAACGGCTGCAAGAAAGAGAATGAAACGGTTCTCGTTGCAGAGCCTTACTTCTAGAAAAGATGATGCTGTTGCCAAAAGACCAAATAGATTCTCATTGTCAAACTCGTTGGCTAGATTGTCAATGTCCCAAAACCATTCCCATGTATATAGACCCGAACCTAGTGAGCCTAGAAATAGTATGGCTTCGGAAGTCTCGATGATGAGCACAGAGAACGATTTCATGACCACCAAGAACACTCCGTTTTGGAAATATCATATCCTCAAATTCGGTAAGGATATGTATTTAACCACTAACCCTGGAATAAAGCATATGTACTGTCGCAATGGGCCTGGCTATTATGTGGAAACGATATTCCCTGACAAACTGAAAAAACCAAAAATTGGTAAAGGTTTTACTTTAATATTTAAGGACATTAATGGCATTGAAGCCAATAAAAAGGACAACAGACCACCAATCATGATCATCACCAAAAAAGCGGAATCGGAAGGTGGCTATTTCACGATCTCCGTTCCAAAAGAAAACAAAGTGTCTAGATCTCAATCCAGAACTAGCAGAACAGTCATGCATTTTGGAGGTCCTAACAGCCACAAGTCGGTTTATTTAGGTTCTAAATCCCCAATGTTTAACAGTTTGTTGATTCCAAAAAAAATAAGTCCAGTTTTCATTCCTCAAGATCCTAACCAGTACCAACAATCTAGCCATGAGTTCAAGAATTACGAATTCAAAGATTTCAATAATTGTAAGTGGAATGTCGGTTCTATTCCAAGAGTCAGGAGTAGTAAAATGAATAAAATTAGAAGTCGTTTGAGAAAAACCACCAGTACGGGATCATTGAATCATGACGTTAGCTCCGACCCGCAACACGAACGGATGAAATTTATTGGTAAAAAGAATATCTATTTTCATCAAAATTATCTTGAAGAAGAGGATTATAAAAATCCAATGAATCTGTTATACAGAGACACAAGCGGCGATCCCTCCAAAATCTACCTCCATGATACCCATGCTGAGTTTCCTCCGGTTTTGGGATTGTTTAGGCCCTATGAAACCAAAACCAGAAAGAGGTTAATGAATTCTCTCAACAAAAACAGAAGTATATTTCAAAATAGACCCAGCACCGTTAACCAAAAGAACCAGCAATTCGAACAATTCCGAAACCCACAACTCAATGATTCGACTGAGTCACTTTCTACTATTGCGACTGACTCCACGAAGATTAGTCGCAATTCTTTGAGCTATGACGTAGCTGGAGGGGATGTACGTAATTACTTTAGAGGTGGGGACGGTCTCTACTACCAGGCAAATCCTAGCGATGATACTCCTGACGATAACAAACTTGGATGGATCACCATTTATGATGATCAGAGATTGTTTTCCGGTGATCTTAACAAAGGAATGTTTGAAATCGTGGTAGGATTAACCTTGGCAGTGGGCTTTGAAAGTTGCATGGATTAATTAGAGTGATTCGGCAATTCATAATTCTTTGCTTGCAATTCATTCAGCTTGCATCTTTGGAGACGGGTCTTCTTATATAATATCTTATGAATTTATTTATTTCTAGGGTGATCGAATCACCGTAAAAAACATAATTACTAATTCTAATCTGTATGTTGCACTTGAAGATATAGTAAGAGTGTTGTGAGTTAGTGGTAACGCACATTACTACATTTAACTAAAATTGATGGTGGTTCTAAATTTCGCAGCCAAACCGATTACAGACACAAATGGCCAAGAAGTTACTCCTAGTAGTATGGGCCCTAATTAACCACCAGGCCTGGTGTTTAAGTATCAATAGGGCCCGGGTCTGTAATAACGGTAATAGCTACCCCTTTAGCGGGTACAAGGTCGAAAACCGCATCAACATGAAAACTTGGGCGAACGAGTACCATTTGATATACTGTTTACACAATCGGTTAATTATGGATTTAAACCTTAATGCAACCATTCCTTGGACCATTCCCTTGAATTTCGATAAACTGACACCGAACAACACATTAATTCTAGCAAGAAGAAAATCATTTGCTTTGAGAAGTTTGCCACTATATTTACCTCAAAGCGATATTGGAGCAATTTATGTTCTGAATTATTCTAATGCCACAGCATTTCCTTTAGTATCCGATAACGTATTAGACTATTGGTTTGACATTAATTATCGCTTAGAGATGCATTTACACGTGCCCATCTTTTCAACCCCAACTATCGATAATAAAGAATCTGAAAAGCCTGGGTGGGATAAATTGATTTCCATCAATGAAAATTACACTTATGGATTTGATTCGAAACTCTGGGTCCAAACCAAACTTTTTGACTCTCTAAACTGGTTGGATTCATTAGCTGACACACATTCAAATGGTCAAAGCAATAAAAGAGGTACAATACCTAATAGATTAATGGTCATGTTAAAGATGTTCCCCAAGCAAGTGTTTGTTAAGATCCTTAGAGAATTTGATAGGTTAATGACTTATACCTAGCTGTGTTGAGTCTATATCTTCAAATTCAGAACTAGACGATAAATCGAAATCATGAGATTGATTAGATTTTTTTAAGCTTATGGGTGTGCTGTTGAGCACATTGGAATCCTGTTTATCTGTACTTTTGTGAGGGGTGCTGTGAGGAATATTGTTGGCAAATCCTTCATCCTGATCTGGTTGACTTGATTTCTCTCGTATCGCTTGCTGTTCTCTTTCGTATCTCATCTCATTCAACATTGTTAAGAACTTTTCATCTTCTTCGAAATCTGATAAATCATAGATAATATCGGCCTGCGCAAGATTCTTTTTCAGTATGAACTGTTCTGGTTCTGATTTCACATGATCCAACTGTAGTTCTGCTGTAGTCTGTGATATTGAGTTACCATCATGGGTTTGAGAAGGATCAACTCGAATATCTTCATTATTGTAATATAAATACCTGAAGTGATTTGAACTTCCAGGTAATATTCTTGGAAGTTTTTGTCTTTTGGGGGTAATCGTCAGATCTGATTTGGGGCGAGTTCTCAGGTTGTGGTTT
Source organism: Suhomyces ambrosiae (assembly GCA_030568575.1). Lineage (NCBI taxonomy): Eukaryota > Fungi > Ascomycota > Pichiomycetes > Serinales > Debaryomycetaceae > Suhomyces > Suhomyces ambrosiae. The sequence goes on along the minus strand of JAJMGA010000010.1, from coordinate 255,801 downwards.
TCAATGGGCTCTTGCTTTATCATTGGTGTCGGGGAATGCAAAGTTTCCGGGGATTGTCCTATAATATTCAGACTGTTGTGGTCTATTATTTCCTTTTTTATTTGGATCTGTGGAAATTTTCTTATAGCGATCATTGAATGCTGGGACGCTGGCTCTTTCTTTATCAATTTGGCTTTTCTGAGTCCCACTGGTCTATGTTTAACTTGTCTATTTAATACCACTTCTCTTGTGGGACCCAAAGGGACCGATTCTTTCTTGGCAATTTCCTCCGCCTCATACTTTATATCTGTTAATTTCAACAATGTTTTCTTCTTGAATGCGTTGCTTACGTCTCGAATATAGGTTGAATCGTAGTCGGTCACTTCTATCACCAACTTGTTGTTGGATAATTTGAATTGATTATTGACAGCCAATTTTGTATCTAGCACCTGAGAATGATTTTTTGTCTGTACAAAGTCTGAAGATATAATATTATCCTCTTCGTTTAGTATTTCGATCTTTCCATTGAATTCGTAGTATTTGAGTTTACCGTCGTTCCATTTTTTATCCTTCTGATGTACTCTATTGGAGTAGAGAATGGTGAACTCATGGACCACAGATTGAAGCAGTTCCATGATTCGAGATGATCGAATCCAATACCACACACAAGACGGTTGACTTGGAACCTTTTCACTGGGTCTTGCTTTACTGTAAATTGATGAAATCGGGGAGGATGACGCGTTTAGTTTTCGCATCCGATATTAAGCTGTTAAGTGCAAGAACTATAACAATGCTCCAGGAACATTGACAAATCCCAGAAAACTAAAGGTTATACTCAACACGATATGATAATTTGAAATCAAATAAAGTAAACATAGTATAATTTTATTATTAACAGTTCGATATTATAACCGAACCGAACATTCGAGAGCCTGTGCCATCATATAATATAATGGTGGAAGATTAATTAGTGAAATCCTCCTAATTTATGGAATTATTTACAGGACAAAGTAGGTTTCTGATCTTTTTAACGATTCACTTCTTTAAAAATTTGAAACGATAGCTTTCCAATTACAATATTTGTATTGATTCTTGATAATATTAAACTACTCTCTAGTTTTTAACCTTATGTAAATAATTATGACATATGACAAATTGGATATAGTCACATTCTAAAGAAGTTACTAATAGCTGAAATCACCTAGTCAAGGATCTTGCTTCTTACTGGTTGTCCCTTTTTCAATGAACATCAATTTTTATTTACCTCGTACATCTATACTATTTACAATTACTTGGGGTCATAAAATGGTAAGCCCAATGCACTCAACAAGGTTCTCGCCTGCTCATCAGTTCTTGCAGTAGTCTTGAAAGTAATATGAACACCGTTCAAGTTAGGGAACAAGTCCTGGTAACTTTCGATTTCAGGGAAGTATTTAAGGTTTTCTGGGTCCAAACCAAAGGTAATATTACCATTGGAATCACCAGAAGTATTCTTAATACCTTTAAACGTTCTGATTCTTGGCAATACCAACTCAGTTAAGGTTGTTATGAATTGTGACATATCGAGTCCTCTGATCTCGACTTTGGCACCACAGGGCTTACCCTCACGAAGTCTCCAAGGTAAGATGTTAGCTTTGGCATAAATTTGCTTTGCTTTGACGTTGGTGATTTGCGAAAGCTGTAATCTGGTGGAAATATTCAACCAGCTTTCTTCCAAGGCCCATTTGTTGTATGATTGGATGTAAATCGATTCTAACTCAGGGACATTATTGTGCTTAATAGGATGAATGTTTCTGGTTGCACGACCTACTCCTCTAGCTTTCTTTAAATTACGGTATAATTTATACGGAGAATCAGTTCCCCAAGATCTCTTCTTTTCACCTTCAATTACTTGAGCCCCATGTTCATAGTTATGCAATAAAAGATCCGACTTTAAGGTATTTTGATAATATTCATTCACTCTATCTTGATCAATTTCGGTTGGCTTGAATCCAACTGATCTTATGTCGTCTTTAGGTATCAATAACCCTTGATACTTAGGTTTTAATGCTGCTTTTCTGACTTTCACCAAATGGTGAACAGGCTCAACAGTGGAGTATCCCGGCTTACTTAAGGCCCCGGTACTACCAAACTGACGTACAAACTGTCTTGCAATACTCATTGGTGATTGAGAAATTTGGATAACAGTGAAAATTTTGGATATGTGCGGTTCAGAAATTACACGCCTGTATCAGTCCACGCGTAAACCAGAGAATATAACAAGACATATACATTACCAACATCAAAGGACCTTATCATAATTGAATACACACCATGAAGTTTGAGCTTCCATTGGATATGGTCATGGTGGCAGACGTTTCGCCTCACGACCTTTCTAATGATCACTCGGCGATGAACACCATTGTTGAGCAAGACTTCATACCTAAGTACGACGAGATGGCCGGAATAGAAGACTTGTTCCAGTTCATGAAGATTTCGATTGATAAGAACACAGAGGAAAAGATAACGAGGTTGTTGGAAAAACGGAGTGAGAGTCTGCGCTTGTTCCAAGAGAAGATTGATCGCGATAGAGTCATTGGTAAATCTACTAGTGATTGGATCCAACAAAAATTCCGAAGAGACGTTGAAATCCAATCTTCACAAGTGGATGCATTGATAGAAGCTGAGAGGAAAAGGCGAAAATTAGAGGAGGAAAGAAGAAGAGCCGAAGCCGAAAAAAATAGACTAAAGGAATTGGAAAGAAAGCAGAAAGAAGAGGAACAGAAAAAGAAGTTAGAGGAGCAAAAGAAGCAACTTGAGGAACAGAAGAGAAAGGAAGAAGAGGCGAAAAAGAAAGCAGCAGAGCTCGAACGTGAGGCTCAAGAAGCAAAGAGAAAAGCAGAGGAACAAAAAGCACGAACACAACTAGAAGCCAGGAAGAAACAACTGGAAGAGGAAGAAGCTAAAAAGGCTGAGGAGCAGCTCCAAAAAGACACTTTGGAAAGGCAAAAGACCTACAAAGGATCCGATTTTGAAGCGATAAAGAAGGAATTCTTGAAGTACAAGCAAGATATTGCTGATATTAAGGCCAATGTTGTACAAAAGGTATCAGCCAATGCGAATTTGAAAAAGGCTGTCTCCCAATTAAAGAGAAAAATTAATCCTAAATTTGGTCAATTATCACTGTCTAATCAACAATTTCAAAGAATTAACTCGGAACTTATTAGTTTGATTTTGTCGGCTAAACCAGAGCCTTTAGCATTTAACTGGATCTTAAACTTTGTAGCCAAGGCAATTGTGGATCAAGCAGAAACAGAAGTAATAGTTCAAACTGCTGCAGCAGTACCTTTGGCAAAATTAGCATACAGTCTTCTTCAACAGTTTCCAGAACTTGAATATTATTTAAGTGCCAGATTTGTGAAGAAATGTCCATTAATTATAGGATTTACAAGGTCCATTGATACTGAAGAGGGACGACTCCAAATGGGCTGGAAGAGGCGAGACAATAAATGGGAAGATGATGTAAAATATGATGAAAGACTCTCAGGAATATGTACACTTTGGGCAGAAATGACTAGAACTCCAATCAATGGATCACAATTACCATTCTATGGGTTTGAGTCATCGTGGAGATTTTTGGCTAGAATGATGAATACAGATACACTGTTATTGACAAATGTTCATTTTTCCGTGGCTGCTAATTGGTGGGAGGCTGCCGCAAGGGACTTTTTTAGAACATATGGAAACCAGGCTAAGAAGTTGATGTTCGCCTTATCGGTCACTTTTACAGATAGTGTAAAAGATAAGAAGTTTCCAGGTGCTGCCAGAATTTTAATTTTGGGTGACGATTTTTTTATAAATCAGAAAGTGGAAGGATTGCCCGAGATGACCATGTGACGAATATATAATTTTGCATAAAGTTAGTAAATCGATTAAAAGTATATACACTAATTTGCATCTACTACCGAAAATTAAATCCGAAAATGTTGTAAATAGTATTGATTCCTTCCAAAGCTTTATATATTATGTGTGCATTAAGAATTATTGATTTTTCAAATTTAATCAAATCACAGTATATGTTCGATTCAATATACATTATGTTGGTAGCTATAAAAATTCTCATTTCGAACATTGGAATTAAAAAAATTATTAGTCAAAGGAAACGTCCTCATCTTCACTATCCATATCTGAATCGTCACTCGCAGGATCCTCAGTATAGCTCACTTTTTTGGTACTTCGTGAACTCTTTCTTGAAGGTGCCTGATTAGCAGCTTTGACTTTAGCATTCAAGGATGCTTTGAGCTTTTTTTCAACCTTAATCGTCTTAGGTTTTTTGACCTTGATATCGATGTCTAATGATGGACGTTTTTTAGTTCCACCACCTAACAATTTCTTTGCTAGAAGAGCCTTCAATTCTTTTTGAATTTGATCAGGAATGAAAACTGTTCTTACAATGCTCTGTGCCTCCCTACTTGACACCATAGCACTGTAGATATCACCGGGAAGTTTAAGTTTTCCCGGCCAAGTTTGCATTGGCCAACTCTTGTGGTCACTATATTCCTTCAAAGTAAATTGTGTGAGTTCAGCAATTCTGTATAAGTTTAATACGTTTGATGGTAAAGGGGATTTTTCGTAATTGTCTGAATCAATGGTAGCGTCTCTGTGTTGTTTGACACGGCTAGCAAAATAATATAACAATGAAATATTATCTTGATTGGCTATTAAACTGATATAGAATATGAGGTATTTTAATGCATAACTGTATGCTTCAACATAATTGATCTCCGATTTTTTTCCTTGTTCATTCTCTGAGTTAAGTAACGATAAATATTGCTCATGATGAGCAATCATATGAATAAGACGTACTAACGACTTCTCAAAACTAATACTCTTTTTAGCTTGCTGTCTCTTATATAATGATTGAATCCACATGATTGCATTATTTTTGATTTCATTGGAATGTTCAGTAGCACTGAAAAAAACTATGGGAAGAAATCTCTCTGATATGAGTTCATTTACAAGCTTCTTTTGTAATGCCAACAAAAATTTCGATCTTACATTCTCATTTTGATCGGTTAACAAAAATGTTAATCTTCTAAGAGTAGTTGGATGAATCATTTCACTATAAATTGGAATTTTTGCCAATTTAAGTAAATACAACCCCGCAGTGAGCCTAATTTTCTGTTTATACAACTCTGGTGTTGGCCAACTGGATGAATTCTTATTGATAATTTCGCCACTATTTCCAATAAATGACATGAGCAATTTTAAAACTGGCTGAGCATTGTTTGTAATGTCTTCCTTTTCCTTCTCAGACAAGGTTTTGGATTGGTGAGAACTTTCCAATCCAATTAACCGATTGACAAACATTCTCAAGGCTAAAAGCTTTTCATATAAAGTGGAGTGCAATTGATAGTGAGAATCTAAGTAATCATCTTCTATCCAACTATTATCATCGGAAGTAGCATCTTTATCAATAGTCCTGTTCTTCAAAAATATTTCTTTGATCAACAATGATGTCAAATCACTAGATTTTTCTTGAACAGCCATAGGATCAACAACAAATAGTTCAGCTATAGTTGACAAGTGCGTAGCAATGTTTACATGCTCTAAGTTCAATGGATAGATCTTTGTAATAATTTCAGAAAAGTAAAACTGATTTTTATCACTTATACTCAATATCTTCACACTATATTTTGCTTCCCTGGGTGATCCTTCTGTAGCAATAGCCTTAAGAGTCTCGGTAAAGTTAATATTAACAGGGAATAACTCTGGAAATTTCTTGATAAAATGATAAATGACTCTCAACTGAAGACCCTGTGGATTATCCGAACTATTAGTATTGTCAGCTGACCTTTCTTTAATAATTAAGTTCGTCAAGGCATTGATATGAAACTTAAATACGTCAGGTATGGTTATCGAAATATGCTCCAAAATTTCATTGGCTGTGAGATACCATTCATGATCTGGGTTTTTTGAATATTTAATTAGTTCAACCACATTAGACTTATTATATAAAAGAACTGAAGATCTAATTAATAGCAATTTCATATTAGAAATCATATCTTTAGGACTTACATTGCTCCTCTCATTTTCAAGCTTTATGTTTTTAGGATCTGCCGACTTAGCTAGTAATTCTCTCATCGAATTTCGCACTGTATTATAATCTGATTCAGTCGAGCAACATATTTTCAAAAGATAGAAGAACCTCGTTTTATTTAATTTGTGAAGTCTTTCAAGACAATTATAAGTATTCATTCCCTCTGGAAATGATACACAAATCCACTTTAGAATTTTGTCAAGTTTATTTTGAAGACTTTTCTTCTCTTCAATTCTTTCAGAGTCCTCTATATTTTCTTTTTCTTCGTGATACAGTTTATTGGACCTAGAAGATTCCGCAGTTTCAATGAATGTTTGTATCACTTTTGAAATTTGCTGTTGCCGTTTGTTGATTGCAATAAAAGATTGTTTTCCCTTAGCATCTAAGGTTGAGTAAAATTGTGCAATTCTTTGTACTCTTTTCGCAGAACTAGACTCTGAAATTGGTATTAATTTTTCAAAAATGCAAGTGTCTACTGTAGCAGTAATGTTTCTATCATTAATGTATATCAATGATAATATTTGGTTGGGAATCACCTCAGTAATTAATTTTTCAAGATTGGCTATTTCTATCTCATTATGACTTCCAAAGTCAATTATTTCATTAGAATTTAGTGCTTCCATGTAGTTGTTGTAGACAGATCCGAAAATGTTGATGACTTGATTACGTATTTTTGTATTTTTCTCCCTAGTTAGATGAGTCAAAGTATTCATAATGTTTTGGTTACATACTTTAGCAGTAAATGATTTGAAAGGAATTTTGGAAATACTATTGCACGCGGCTTCTCTTACCCTTTCATCGGTATCGAGCAAGCATTTATATAAACAGTTGATTAATGATGAATTTACTTCCGTAGTGGTAGAGTTAAGTGAGTTTAATACCAATGGAAGTTGTTGCACCCACTTTGAACGAACATAAGGAGATACATCAGTAGTTTTTTTGAGCCAGTTGTTCCAAGTATCTTTGTGAGTTATGAAAAAGTTTACCTTTGAGGTAATTGTGGAGCCAATGTAATTATTTGTGGAGCCTATCATTTGACCAATAGTCTCAGTAGCTAGAATTCTGACTTTTTCATCATCAGCATTCAATTCGTCATCAATCAAGGCCATTACTGAACTTAACAATTCAGGAATATATTTCCAAATTTGAACGGAGAGAAGGTGAATCTTATTCAACTTAGCAAGAGTATTAGCCAATTTCTTTTCCTTTACTTTCTGATTATCTTCATTTTCGTCTATTGGTTGATTGGTTGTTTCATACAACATCTCTGAAAAGTACTGGGCCACCAAGCGGGACATTCTATCCAAATTATTTTCACTGATATACATTGAAAAATTGAAACCAGTATTTGATATTTTTGAATTTAATGTAGTTAAAGCAGAGTCTTGAGGAATAGGAGTTAAAAAACGATTAAGAATCAATTTAAGAACATCGTGAGGAATGGTCTCAGACTCTGCAATAATTTCAGATAATATATCACTAGCCAAAGGTTCTAACCTCGTGGGAAAATCGGTTGATGATAATCCATAAAAAGTATCAAACACTAACTGAACCAAAGATTCCGTATCTGGCAAGTCTGTAATTAAAATGGCCGATCTCACCTCTGCGAGTCTTTTCAAAAGGTAACATTGTTGCTGGAAGTAGGGGTTTTCAGGATCAGATAACTTCTTTAACTGTTTAAAAAATGCTCTAAATATATCAGATAACTGTGATGCGGTAAAGGGTGCATTAGGGGCATTGATTCGAAGAACATCAGAAATAGCAGCACACACATATGCCTGAACCCCGGAATTCAGATGCCCTAAGAGCTTTGGATTTACCAAGTCTTCCAGTACTTGCTTGAAATCATTCACTTCCACCTTCTCTTGATCCACGGCCGAAAGCTCATCAGAGAGGTTTTGTAATCGAACCAATAATTCTTTAGTCGGAATTGGGTCTTTCACGGTCGATATGATTATGCTCGACTTGTCTTTCTTACCGGATTGGGGTCTGGATCTGGATCTTGTCATACTACAAATCAGTCAAGTATGTTTAGTATTTAGTTTTGAAATGTGTTGCAAAAGACGCGTACACGCGGCAAGTATACATTAGTTGTGATCTTTACATGTTACGTGCTTACAGGTTGCACATTACACTTTGGGGCTAATTGCAGTTTGTTAGTAGGTAGTATAACGATCTATGACCGCTAATCTTTGTTTCACCAATACCACCACCAAACATTGAAGAATGACATCCTCTTACGAGATATTTGATTACTTAAAGCTTAAGGAAATTGCTGTCCACAGATTGAGATTCGAGGTTCCTCTAAACTATGACAAACCTTCCGGTTCAAAGATTTCCATTGCAATCAGTATCGTCCAAAAATATGATGCTTCTGTCCATTCAGATAGAAAAGCAAATTTGAACAGCTTCTCACTTCCAAAAGATGCAAAGTTAGTCAGTTTTATTCAAGGTGGTCCCGGATTTCCATGCGCAATTCCCGCCAGTAACAGTGGTGTCACCAAAGCATTTATTGATAGAGGGTATGTTGTGGTATATCTTGATCAAAGGGGCACTGGATTCAGCACTCCATTGGAAATCGGTACACTCAATAAAGCTGTGCCTCCAAAACAAGGAGAAAGTGATGAACAATTGGGTACCAGACAGCTTGAATACGTTCTCAATTTCAGGGCCGATGGAATTGTTGAGGACTTAGAACACGTAAGAAAAGCACTTATTGGATCCGAAAAATGGTCTCTTGCTGGCCAATCGTACGGAGGGTTTACTAGTTTTACTTACCTCTCAAAATATGCTGATTCGATTAGGGAAGTCTTCATCACTGGTGGTGTTCCTCCAGTGGGTTATTCCTCTGATCAAGTGTACGAGGTAACTTACGATAGAACCCGTGAAAGAAACGAACATTACTACTCCAAGTATCCTGAAGATATTTTTAGAGTTAGATCTGTTCTTGACTACATTGATAACAATAAGATTACTTTGCCTAGTGGTGGGATATTAAGCGTGGAAAGATTCCAGCAATTAGGTATAAATTTCGGTCATTTTGGTGGTACCAATGAAATCCACCAAATTGTACTGAAGTTTTGGTACGAATTACAAACTCTTGGTGAACCATCCCGCAATACCTTGAAAACTATTGAAGATCTGTCTTCATTCGATACAAATATCATTTATGCGCTCTTCTTAGAAGCTATTTATTGCGATGGAAATGATCCTACCACTTTAACTACCGATTGGTCCGCTGATAGATTAAGATATGCCCCTGGAAACGAAAGATTTGTATATAGCACTGACGTCAGTGGACCAGTTTATTTCTTTGGGGAGATGATTTATAAATCAATTTTTGATGATTTCATTGAGTTGAGACCACTTAAAGCTCTTGGAAAGGCATTGCACTCCAATAAAACCTGGTCTAAACTTTATGATCCTGAAGTTTTGGGAAGTATCACTTGGGATAAAATTCCTATCGTCGCCGCAACCTATGTATATGATCAGTATGTCGATTTTGATATCACAAGACAGGTAAAGAAAAACATTTTCAAAAATAATGGAAACTTGAGACAGCTCATCACCAGCGAATTCTTTCATGATGGTCTTAGAGCTGATCCGGAAAAGATAATTGGAAAACTCCATAGCTTACTCGAAGCAGAGGATGATTGATCTTCTAAGTGCTTCTTCATAATTAATAATGCAACAATGCAACATTCAATTAGTATAAAATGATAATGTAGTTGCAAAGAAAGTTTTTGCATTGGAACTTGCATCGTAACTTCTGGAATTCATATATTTCATAGTAACTCTGTTATACTATCTGCTACTAAAAATGACTACATAGGCCAAGGCATCCGCAATATTTAGGGTTTCCACTTCTGTTAATGTGATGGTACCACATAATTACTTGGCACAAACCCAACTCTCAAATTACTGCTATCATTAATACTTCCAATCAACCAATTTTTATCGTCATTGATGTACAAGGTATCAACTTTTTGGAAATCACATAATATTTCAATCACATCCCCTCTTTTAAAAGACAAATCACCAGTTTCTTGTCCTTTAAAGTCGTACTGGGCAACCACCTTCTTGCCATTCTTATAAGTATCGACTATTTTATCAAACAACTTACTGATGCGATCAAGTTTATACGTAATTGATGAAGTCTTTTCAAGTAAGTCGGAAGTACCGGGGTGTATTTCATATCTGGGTTTGTGATTATGTATTGGAGTGTCCTTTATTTCATTCTTGGATCCATTATAAATTTTCTTCAAGTCTCTTTCAACTAAATTAGGCGTAGAATTTTGAATAAGAACCTCACTGGAAACTGAAGACACTGAAGGGAATGAAGAGTCGGATAAGACTGATTCATTGTCATCGTTATCTTCCTCGTCCTCATCAGAATCCAAAGGATCATGAAATTGAGTAAACTGTGGGGCAGGCGAAGCTAATTGTGGGGTTGGAGGTAAAGGGCTCTTCGCTTTATTGGCTAACATCATTGGTAATGGTTTAGTATTCTTTCTAGGTGGTAATGGAGGTAATGGAGGTGAATCAGGAGTTTTAGTAACTACAATATCGTCAATATCCACTTTCCTATGCGGATGGTATGTTTCTGACTTATTGATTTCTGGATCCTGATATTCAAGGAATGACTTTAAAGGATCCAATGATAAGTAATCATTAAAAATTCCATTAGCTTGGTCCCTGGGTTTGATTTTGTGAGTTCTTTCGGTAACTGTCTGACTCACCTTGTTCCATACTTTTGTAGCTGCTGGGGTCTTATCTGCTTCATCGATTTCTTTGTTTATTAGATCGGGATTCTTTGAGTTTATACTACTAATAAACGATTCAATTTGTAGTCTGGTACCAGTGATTGAAGTTTCCCATTGGTTAGTAATTAATTCATACGATTGTAATTCACCTGTTTCACCTTCCAAAAATCCATGGTAAGTCGAATAATGTTTTAATCCATGAGAAACTTCTTGTAAGGTTCTCAATTGTTGACATAAAACCAATTTGGTTAAGTCTTCGATGAATTCATCCAAAAAGGTCAAGAGATGGGGTAAGATTACCTTTAATTTATTATCCAAAATTTCAAAGTCATCGTATTGATTTTGCAATTTGGTATCAAGAGAATTCAATTTTTCATGCTCTTTTTCATCTAGGGGAATATTTTTCTTTTGTAATTTATCCACCTTATGATGGGTTCTATTGTAGTCTAAATGTTTGACCTGTCTCTTTTTGATAAGTTTCAACGTACTCTTCAAGTAGGAATTCATCTCGTCGACTCGCGTCTTGACCCGTTGAATATGTATATCCCAGTCTTTCTTAATTTTAAAGCTTATTCTTTCAATCGTTGAACGGTAATTAAGCAATTCCTTATTTACACTAGCGATTAAAAGCTCCTTTTCTTTAGGGTGCACCAATGGCACCTCCAGAGCGGCGGAATACTTATCGAAATCTTCATAATACCGCTCAATGCCTTTAAAGTGTAAGGACGACTCTCCTAACAACCTGAGGAGCAAATCGACCAACTTTATGTTCAGTTTGAACAATCTGGGCCAGTAACGATGGCCCATATGCTTGGTCTGGTTCTTGATGAAATTGAGTCCTTTAATTGACTTTTGGATATCATGTTTGTAATGGTTGATAAGCTCATCATCCTTATTAAAGTCAGAACTGAAGGTGATTTTCTCCTTGACATTATGAGTGACGATCTTGAAGTTGTCCTTGATGTCAGAAGACACCTTAGTAATGTGATTCATCCTGTTTTAATTGAATGATGATCCTAAGATTAATTCAATCCAGATTGAATTGATTATACTATTAGTACTAAAGTACTATTTCTACTATTTCACCTCTTACTGAGTGGATCAATTGAGTCAATTGAACAGTGGTAACTTTCACAGGTTTCCAAAACTGCTTGTCTATGGCAAACTGAGTTAAAGATGACTGATCTAAGTCATGATCTCACCATAGTCACGGCGAGGAACTTCCGGAACGCGCATCGGGCACGGGAAGGAAGGTTGCCGAGCTAAGGAATGCCACGAAAATCGGATATAATGAAAAGGTTGCGGAAAACGATGTTGGAGCCAAGGGGCTGAGTGCTTGCGTGTAAACAACAAGATAAAAGTGGGAATGGTAGTTAAAGCAAGATAAGGCTGAACAACTACGAATAAACATGGGCCAATTGGGTTGGGTAAGGCGATCTGCTAAGAAATTTTAGTTCTACAAACACAGATTCTTTTGAATGTACTAGTGGAATGCATATTCTGAGTTTCATGTTGGTAAATATCCTTCAACAAGGAGATATTAAAAATTGATATATTTCAGAGAATCGAAATGACAACTCATGAAGTATGAAAAACCAACAGTGAAAGTAAAGAGATTGAACTAGATATATCAATTTTTCGTATATTAAGTGTAACCAAGAATCAATCGATTAATTCAGGAATTTATATAATTGGAAATATTTAAATGCCCTTGCAGTTCAAAACCTCGAACTATTTTATTGATTTCTCACAACCTATAAATTTACTGCTTTAAACTAACAAGAAGTTTCCGATATAGTGTAACGGCTAGCACGGTTCGCTTTCACCGAGCAGACCCGGGTTCGACTCCCGGTATCGGAAAGTTTTTTTGCTCAATCTCACGTCATTTACCCCAGTTTTTTTCTTTGGTGGTCACGACTATTCTAAGCGAATGCACCAAGTATAACCACATTATTTGTGATAAGCAATCCCTTAAACACACCTGTAGCTTTTTGTCACCTCCCTAGATATTTCTTAGAACATTCGATATTCTATGTCCAATAATTACTGCAAAAAAACAGCAACTATTTAAGTGGTTCCCACGCCGAGTGATGTCAGAGTGGTTATGACGCCACAAGACAGCTTGCGGACAGTATTTACGCATCGTAGGGGAGGTTATAGTAAACGTGAGAATGGTTGCAGGGAAGGTTGCTATCACCCGTCATAGAGGTAAATTGGAGAAACAGTATAAATAGGCCATGAATCCATAGACTTTCAAGCTCATTACATTCTTTTAGTTTTCAATATTAGAATCAATTGATCATAGAATATTACAATGGCCGGAGAACCTCATAAGCTTTTTTACAAGGGTAACGAAAATGACTTCATCATATTTGTTGAAGACGTGAATTTGCTCCAAAAATTCAGGAAGGGAGATACCAGCATCCCATTGATTGACTTGGTATCCATTTACAAGATCTTCACTAATAGGCAAGGTGGGTCTGAAGGTGTTTTAGATGAAGCTTCCAAGGCTGAATTGCAAAATGAATTTGGCAAGCTTGATAGTGACGAAGTCATCAAGAAAATCTTGAAAGAAGGTTCTGATAAACATAGCTCTTCCTTCAGTCAAGGCTGGGCCAGTCATAATGACTCAATTGGTGCTGGCTCTACTGGTAATTAGGCATATAGCATGATACTGTGATGATCTCAGGAAATAAATGTTACAATTACGATTCAAGTACGACCAATATTTATGTAAAATTTAATTGTAGTACTTTAGCTTTATATTCATTTGGTTCATTTCAATTGTTGCGTAAACAATCGCAGTACTTCCTTAATTTGTGCAAATAACGAAGTCCGTCTTGTGGTGACGTCAGAAGTTGTGATCACTACTTCCTGTAACTTTTCTTTAATATGTTGCACTTTCAAGTCATTGACAGGTTTTTCCTTGCGCTTTGATCCATGCAAACTGCCTGACACTATTAACTTACCCAGGGTTCGGAATACACTAGAACTTCGTCGAAGATTTGGTCCTTCACAATTCCTTTCCCAAAACATCATGGGAATCTCTCTACTCCATAACTTTTTCAACACATACTCTGCATCTATTCTATCCTTCTTGCTAATGTTAACTATCCAATCTTGGTCTTGATTTCGAATGGCTGCGAATTTTTTGTTTAATCCAGAAAATGCGAAAGTTTTAGGAATTTTCCAATTTGGTTCAATTCTGATAGATTTAGATTCCTTGAAATAACTTTTGGTTTTCCATTCGTTATAAATAGACATCTCCCTTAAACAAAAGTCATATGCCAGAATGGGAGGATGGAACATGAGATATTTGAAAGTGTCATTAAAATCCATGGAACTTGGTCCATGTACGACATTGATCATAATTGATAGATAATTATTCCAAATATCGAATTCTTGATTTGTGACGAAGGCAATTAATATTTCGAAATGACATTGGTCACATTCAAACATGAGTTTGAGCTTCAAAGGATAGTCACTGTCTAGTCCTCCGTCGTAATCTTCACTTTCTTTGAATAATTTACATTTCGTCAATGAAATGATGAATAGTGGCTCATAGGGGCTTCTTTTTCTTTTAAGATCAACAATAACAATATGACCCTTGAATAGAAAGCTGCCACTGGTTGCACATTTTATGTCATTATTTTCAACCCAAATCAAAGTGATCGAACTGCAAAGTATCAAAGAACCAAAGAAAGACGACGTAATCAGTACATTTTCTAATTTGACTTTTTCAAACGATATGAAATCTTCAAGCACTTCACTGATGTCCAGCTCCTTGAAATCTTTCGTACCGTTATTGACTGTCAATAATTTCAGTTTGACCATTTTGATGTATTTTTGTATGTTGCTAGCATTTTCCGGAGGTAAATAGTTTTGGAGGTTCTCAAGCATTAATTGGTATTTGGAAATTCTTGCAATCGGCTTTTGAATAAGCGAATTGAATGATAAGTCCATATTTCTTGCAATTGGTTGGGTCGCTTCAAGGTACTTTGCTAATCCTTCCGTCCATTTTGAGTCTAGTTGTATTTGATCTGTAGAACAAAGTGAGTTGTCTTTGACCAACTTGAGGACTTGTTCATACACATTACAGTAAGATTCATACACAAATGAGTCAATTCCATATTTCGCTATGAGCTTGGAAAGGGCAAGACTTGCTTGGATATTGCTGGATGATCTACTTATTTTATGCATAGCTCGAAGTAAGCTCTCGTGAAGTTTGATCAAGTTTTCCAAGTAAGAATGAAGTAAAATGAAAGGAATTCCAAAGTCTTGGTTTCTACAAGCCAATGGGTCAATGTAGAAGTGCTTTAGTAACTTTAAAGAAGCAACATACACTTCCTCACTATTAATAATTTCTTCAGTAAGTTGTTTGATAGGTTCTAAAACCAACCTTTCATTAGGCAATGGAGAAAAACCAATTTGTGGAATAGGTGAATTCAAGTCAGCGGTTGATATTGCATGTGAGCTAACAATAGATGATTTCAATAAGAATATGCTATTTGATTCGTAATCCATACCTAAATTATCAAGTACTTTCTCTTGGTCTTTAAAACGAATGGTTTCATTATGGTGAATTAGGTCTTTTTCGGAGTTTGAATAAGCATTTCCTTCCTTTTCAAGATTAAAAGACTCCTCATCTGGCCTAGGTACATATACTCTGCTGTCAGTGTCGGAATTCATAAGACTTGCTGTTTTGATGCTTCCTGGTATAGGCATATGCCTTTGCAAAGACTTAGAAATCGTTGTCTTTTCAGACGTAAATTCGATATCGTCACTTTCATTAACCGCGTTACTAGATGTATGGGCCGTTTCTGGAGCTGAGAAGTATATTTCTCCTTTTGGGCCTTTCATTGTATCTATTTCCTCTACAACAATTTTGCATCCACAAACGCAACCATTCGCATCAGATTTTATGACTCTTTAAAATTACGTTTTTTTTTAGATACAATGAGTTCCAGAGCTTTGAAACGGCTAGAGAAACAACGTTTGGAGTCCTTAGCAGTAGAGGAAGGCTCAGAAAGTTCCCTGTCCGAAGATGAACAACCAAAGTCAAAGTTCAATGCTTTTGCATTGTTAAATGGAGACGATGAAACAGATGATGAACAGGATGTGACTGAAGTAATAGAAGAGTCAAAACCACAAGCAACAGTGGCTCCCAAGAAGAGCATCAAGAAATCAAAAAAGTCAAAGAAACCGAAGCCTAAGGTTGTGGATAGTGACGAGGAGCTAGATAGATTTCTTGAAGAGGTTAAAGCTAAGGATAAAAAGAAGGAAAAGAAGGAAGATATCCATAGTCCTACTGAGTCACTAGTTGAAGAAGATGCATTTGACTTTGAAGAAGAAATGGATATGGAAAGTGCACCAGTTCAGCATTTTGATTCAAACTACAAGTTTTTCACTTCAAAGCGTCTTAAATTATCGCTTCCTTTACTTTCAGTCCCATCTGTTAAGGATTTGGATCCAGATCAAGAATTCCGTAACTTATTTGGAAATTTGAGTCTTGATACTATTGAGGATGCTAATACTACAACCTCGTTGGCTATTTCTCCTGAAGTACTTGAGCAGTTCAGAAAGTTAGCTAGATTGACCAGAGGTTGGGGTGGTAAAGATCGTCGTGGTATCCCAGGAACCTCCAGAAAACTCTTATTAACAAGAATTAGAGATGATTGGCTCCCAACTGCTCAGAAATTGATGGGAATGAGCGAATTAAAACAAAATGAAGTTTTGAAATACTTTGAGTATAAAGAGGATAGTGCTACTTTGGAAGAATTGGAATTCAAAATTAAGAAAGAATATAACTTGGGAGTAAGATACTTTCGTTTTGATAAATTAGATAATATTCAACAAAGAGTAGCAAATACTAGATTCTATGCATCGGTAGTCATGACTCCAGATCCAGAATCTTTGATGCATCTATTGCAGCAATATCCCTACCACGCAGAGACTCTACTTCAAGTAGCCATGGTGTTGCTAAGACAAGGAAGTGAAAAATCCACCAGTATATCTTTAATAGAGAAGGCATTATTTGTCTTTGATCGTTCTTTTCAAAAAAGATTGCATGAATTATTGTTGGAAGGAAAATCTGAGCTCATAAGATTACCTTATGAAGCATTTTTGAACAGACAATTTTATTTATGTCTATTCAGGTACATTATAGGGTTAGGAGAAAGAAGAACGTTTTTCACAGCATTTTCTTATTGCAAATTCTTACTTTCTTTATCACCAGCGGAAGATCCACTTGGTGTTCGTTACTTCATTGATTTTTATGCTATTATGAGTGAAGAGTATAAATATTTGATCAAACTTGCACAATCTCCTTTGTGTACAACCTATCAAAGATGGCTTACTCCAGGCATTGCTTACTCAACTGTTTTAGCACATTTGAAATTAGGTGATATAGAAAATGCCAAGAAACTGTTAAAAACAGCGTACACATTCCATCCATACACTGGATTCAAGTTACTTGAATTAATTGGATTGTCTTCTGCATTGCCTATCAAGGAAAGCGCATTAAAACCTACCCATGATGTGATAGTTGCTGCAGAAACCTATTTAGTGCGTGCCGGGTTGTTATGGGATGAACAATCATCAAGACAATTTTTACATGATGAACTTACTGAATTGTTCAAGGATCAAAATCAAAAATCCAAGAGCTCTATTTTTGAACTTTTGGGTTTTAATTCCACACCTGAACAACCTGATATCCCAATAAATTTGATAAGATTTGCCATTCTTTCTGGTGAGAGCAAAATAATGGCCAGACTCCCCCAACAGGTCTGGAACGAAAATACATTTGAATATGACGCATTACCTCCAAATGACAGTACTGTCCAGTATAATGAGTTTACTGGAATTGCAGGAGGAGCTTCCGTGGTTGATTCATTGATTGATTATGTGGATCATAATTTATTGGGAACAATTATCCAATCAAGAACTGATGATAGTCAGTTTGAGGAGCTTGTTAGACAACTACAGGAGGAAGAACTTGAAGAATGAATATAGAGACCCATACTTGAAGTCTATAGTGAAAAGTTATTAGACCGGGTTTGCTTAAAAAAAAGATGACAGTTAAGAAAAAGACATGAACCTAAGATTACGGAGTTCATTAAGAAGGTATCTTTAACACGATTCTTCTACCTCTTGACTTCTGATTAATTGATTAAGCGAAGGACAAATACTATCATTGAATATTTAGATTTAATATAGGACATATAATTCGGTGATAACTGACAAATACTGTGAAATACAATATAACACAACAATATATCGAAACGTTTTCAGACAATCCAGGACAAGTAACTAGAAAAAAAGTAGTGATAAATGGTTTCCCTTATTTAAAATCTATTACATGGCGATTGCTTCTATTTCCATAGCAGTTACCTGGTGAACTACTCAATTATTTTCCAAAAGTCGCTTTGTTGGGTATATTCTAATTCGTTCGTCCTGATACGCCATTTTGTTCACGTTATAAACCCATTTTATAGTCTTTGTAGTATTCATATCTATTTCCAGACTTTATCCGGTTATCAAAATGTACGCACCATTCAGCCAAACTCTCATCTCACTATTTATCACTGCTTACTATTCTCACAATACACCTCGTACAAGTTAGCCTCACTTCGTAGTTCGTAGTCATGATTGACATCGATCTCAAGTTCCATCAATGGCAATGGCAGTATCAGATTTCCACTACGTTCTTCGTGTGTGTCATTGTCCCCAGCTTGTATTACATCTACTCAAAGTACATTACCAATAAGCCTAACAAGTACAATAAGCTTGAAGAGCCAATTAAACTTGCCATACCCATTCCTCCTGAAGCCAAAAAGAATTGGAAGGGCCGCAGGCTATTCCCTGTATCCATAAGAACCAGTGATCCCGTCCAGATCCAAAGTTACTGCCCAGCTACAGGCCAGTACTTGGGAACGTTCCAAGCCCAGAGTAAGGAAGAGATGAATCAAATCATCC
Organism: Suhomyces ambrosiae; assembly: GCA_030568575.1. NCBI lineage: Eukaryota > Fungi > Ascomycota > Pichiomycetes > Serinales > Debaryomycetaceae > Suhomyces > Suhomyces ambrosiae. The sequence continues at coordinate 237,006 of JAJMGA010000010.1, read as the reverse complement.
AGAAAGCTAAAGAAGCACAGAAAGAGTGGGCGAAATCGTCGTTTATTTTGAGGAGAAAGTTATTAAAGACATTGAACAGATTTATCCTTGATAATCAAGAAGATATCACCAGAATATCCTGTAGAGACAGTGGAAAGACTAAGTTGGATGCTATGATGGGGGAAATTTTTGTGACTTTAGAAAAGATTAACTGGATTATTAACCACGGAGAACATGCTCTTAGACCATCCAAGAGATACGGTCCTTCTAATTTGTTGCTTGGAATGATGAAAAATGCTGAAGTTAGATATGAACCTTTGGGTGTAGTTGCTGCATTGGTGTCATGGAATTATCCTTTTCATAACTTGATTGGTCCCATTCTTGGTGCATTATTCACCGGTAACTCCATCGTTGTCAAATGTTCTGAACAGGTTATTTGGTCTTCCAGATGGTACATCAATATGATCAAAACTGTACTAAAACTGTTGGATCTCAACGAAGATTTGGTACAATTGGTGGTATGTTATCCTGAGGAGGCTGATTATTTTACCAGCCATCCTGATTTGTCTCATATAACGTTTATTGGATCTAAACCAATTGCTCATAAAGTTTTGCAAAGTGCCTCTAAAGAATTGATACCATGTGTCGTGGAATTGGGTGGTAAGGATGCATTTATTGTTTTAGATGATGTCAAAAATTTGAAGGATTTATCGTCAATCATTATGAGAGGAACTTATCAATCATCTGGTCAAAACTGTATTGGTATTGAACGAGTTATTTGTTTACCCAAATCGTACGAAAAATTGGTTGAGATTTTATCTGAAAGAGTCAAGAGTTTGAGATTGGGTTCTGATATTGATCAATTGGAAGAAATAGACATGGGTGCAATGATTTCCAACAATCGTTTTGAGAGATTACAAGAATTAGTGGAAGATGCAGTTAAAAAGGGTGCCAGATTAATCCATGGCGGAAAGCCATACCAGCATCCAAATTATCCACAAGGTAATTATTTTGAACCTACTTTGTTGGTTGATGTCACTTCAGAAATGCAAATCTTTCATGAAGAAGTATTTGGACCAATTTTAACCATGATTAAAGCCACTAATGTGGATGAGGCAGTTGAGTTAGCTAATGGTACCGAATTTGGATTGGGTAATTCAGTCTTTGGTGGTGACTTTACTGTTCTCAACGACATTGCCAACAGATTGGACAGTGGAAATGTTGCAATTAATGATTTTGCAACATTTTATGTCTCTCAATTACCATTTGGAGGTGTGAAGAAGTCTGGATATGGTAAGTTTGGAGGAGAAGAAGGATTAATTGAATTATCAAAAGCCAAATCAATTGTCATGGATAAGCCTTTGTTGAGATTGCTTGGAATCGCAACCAGTATACCGCCAGTATTGGATTATCCTATTGAGGATGATAAAAAGGCATGGGGCTTTATTACTAGTTTGAATACAGTTGGTTATGACTTTAGAATATGGAATGTGATCAAAGGATTCAGGAAGTTGGCCAGAGGTGGGCAATAATTAAGTACCATAAAACAGAGAAAAAGCTAGAGATTGGACTATTATAGTGGAATATGATATTATATTAGAATGAATGATTTCTGTCTCTTCCTAGGCTTGTTTCCTAGCTTATATTCAAGTTGTGCAGCCCTTGGTTTCAAATACAAAGAAAACTGTATGGGCGACAAGTTATTTGAGAGTTTTTAAAACCTCGAAGAAACCGGCTTTTCAATGGTAAGTCTTTCAGGTCGGTTTCTACTCACTTATTTCACTCATTTGCTCATTTACTAAATCTTACCTAGCTACTCACCTCGTGGTTTTTCGTACTACTTGATAGTTGATCGAGTTCCTAGTTGATTCTGTATATATTACTATAAAATAGATAGAGTTTGTCTACAGGATGTCATTCCATGATATCCTAGAATTAAAATGTGCTTAATCTCTTGCATTAACGTGTAATTCTGGAGTTGGGTTAAGAGTGGCATCCACCAACAACTTGACAACTGACGACTTCTTTTCAGCATACTTTGACTTGATGGCTTGCAATTCGCTTTCAACCTGTGAGTCGGCTTCTTTGGAGATGGAGTCATTCAATCCAGCATGTTCGTCTTCGTACTTCTTCAATTCCGATTCCTTTTGCTTCTTATATTCATCAATTTCCGATTGAGCATCAGCCTTTGCAGACTTCAATCTGTTGGTTCTGTACTTTCTTGCCTCATTGACAATCTCAGCAGCTTCTTTTTCAGTCTTTAACAACGATTGGATACCAGATGACATTTTGGATGGTTACGGGGGACGACAAAGAATTGTTATCGGCGAGAAAAATGGACAGGCAAAGGCACGTGCTGAGGCACGTGACAACAATACTTGTAAAATCCGTCAATCTCGCTAGTTATTATGGATAATTTAGAGGTATCACGGAAAATAATTTATGCTTTAGTATTCGAAATCAATATTGCTTCCTTCAACTGACCTTGATTTCGAAAAATATTTCTCTAGTTATTTGATAGAACGTATTAAACCGGTGTTAGAAAGTGCTGTCTCAGAAATTAATAAGAGCTCTTTTCTTAGAGATATTATGAGTTATAGTAAAAATAAACCTTTATATGTTGAAGTCTACTTGTAATACCTTCGTATGAATCTGATTTTTAATGCTTACTCTCATTTGAGTTCGATTGATTATTTATACACATATTATACAAATCTAGTCCCAGTAATGTCCTTCCGAGATAAATCTTAACATATACTCATCCACATGTCCAATACCCTCTTCATAGTCAAGGTCAATCAATTCTCCCGCATTGTTTCCATTGGTAACAACTCCATTAGATTCTGGAGCAGGTGTTTGAGCAGGTGTTTGAGATGGTGTTCCACCGGTAGTAGCAGATTTACTTTCCTCATTGAAATCTTCATCATCAACAGCCACTTCATTCATGGCAGCGTTGGCAGCCACTCTGTCATCTTCATCTTCTGCTTGTGCAAGGATACTATCCACATTACCTTCACTACTGTCTTGAAGTAAAGGCTTATCAGAGGCTGCAATACCAGTATCGTTAACGAGATCCCTTACGGAAAATTTACCGAAATAATCAGTGGTAAATTCACCTTCTTGGATCACAACATTGTCCAATTGTCTTTTTTGATTAGCTTTTTTCAATATGTTTGATTCGATAGTGTATTCGGAAACAAACCGATAAATATGAACATCTCTGATTTGACCAATTCTATGACAACGATCTTGACATTGCTTATCCATAGCCGGATTCCAATCAGAATCATAAAAAATAACAGTATCAGCACCAGTCAAATTGATACCCAAACCACCTGATCTCGTAGATAAAATGAACACCGGAATTCTAGGATCTCTATTAAACCTTTCAGTTAAAAGCTGACGATCTTCAATTTTGGTAGCACCATCTAATCTCAGGTATCTATAACCGTGTATGTTCAAGAATTGTTCCAAAATATCCAAAACCTTAGTCATCTGGGTAAAAATCAAAGCTCGATGTCCTTTAGAAACAAGGTCTTGTAATAATACTGCTAGCTTTTGAAGTTTTCCACAATCATATTGTAGTAATGACTTATCGGGAAATGCAATCGAAAGTTTGACTTGGGACTTGCTGAATGGGTTTTCGATTTTGTTTTGTTTAACTTCCTCCATTATCTTGTATTGTGTTTCTATTGGTATTAAATGGTCCTTCATATCCAAGGCCACCACTGCAGGAGTAAGCACAGAATATTTATCTATAATGTCACCCATTTGTTCAACTCTTTTTGGAATAGTCATTTGAAATTCAGCATAGATATCAGTAGTGGGTTTGGGTTTATTGGATTGGATGAATCGAATTAGCGAATCACCATAAATTGGCTTTCTCCCACATCTCAAAGAATTCAAATATAATACATGCTCGAGTCTTTGCTTTGCTTCAACTTGAATATTAGATTTAACGTATTGAAAATATTCCAAATAGTTAGTCAAATCAGGATCCCCATATTTGTTCTTGGCATCCTGGATATATTTTTCAAGTGTAGAAATTTGTTCTTGTAACTGAATTGCCGATTGTAATTTTTCAGTAGATTCACATACAAATTCGTTTAAGCTATTAGTATTGGTTATATCCAAATTTAAAACGTTGAGACTGATTTCATTCTTGAAAGTGTCATCAGTCAAAAGCTTTCTAACAATATTGTTAGTTGACTGAAATGTGTGAGGTGCAGATTTAGGAAGAGCATAAGATGTCACAATTGGCCTTACTTCAAATAAATCAGGATGATTACAAACTTTTCTAAGCTGCATCAAACAATTGATAATGGAAAGGAAATTTCCTGAAGCAAGTGTCTCTTTCGTTTTAGCTCTCGACATGAACTCATCGTACAAGAACCTCTGCCTCTTTGATAACCGACAATAAACAATATGTTCGTACTTTCCAGGCATTTGCTTTTCAACATCTTTCTTCAATCTTCTTAACAAATAAGGTCTCAAAACTTGATGTAATCTTGCAACTGTATTTTTGGTTTCAGCATCTAATCTACTAGTGGTTTTTTCGTTTTCATCAATTATATCTGAATTCCCTTGAATGGAACTTTGCTCCAAAATTTTATCGACAGGCTTACCAAACCACTGCTGGAAATTATCTAAGTTTGCAAATCCATCGGGCATAGTTTGATCCACCTTAGATGAAGGCATTAAGAAGTACAATAATGACCATAATTCGATAAGATTGTTTTGCAATGGAGTACCTGTTAAAAGAAGTCTATTTTCGGTATTGAAATTAAGCAAAGCTCTCCAACGTGTTGATCTAAAGTTCTTAATATTGTGAGCCTCATCCAAAATCATATACTTCCATCTTCTCCTCTTGAAAGATTGGTGGTCATGGACGACTAGCTGGTAAGATGTAATACAAACGTGGAATGCATTGGGAATATTCCAACCTTTTCTTTTTTGGGCTCTTTGTTGAGGAGAACCATAATAAGTCAAAACTTTGAAACCAGGAGCAAATTTTTTAAATTCCATTTCCCAATTAAGCATAACCGAAGTGGGAACAACAATTAAATGTGGCCCCCAAATATGATGCTCACAAGCTAAATATGAAAGCAATGAGATTGTTTGAATAGTTTTACCAAGACCCATCTCATCTGCAAGAATACCATTTGTGTTATTATTATAAAGACTGGCCAACCAATTCAAACCTTGTTTTTGATAAGGTCTCAAGGTACCTCTAAGAAGAGATGGAACTGGTACATCCTTAACTTTCGACCCATTGATAATATCGACTTTTTCATCTTTAGATTCCTGCTTTATCAAGGCACTTTCTTCAGTATGAGCATCTCCATTTATATCTCCATTTACATGTCCATTAACAGCTTTTCCTTCCGGACTAACTTCTTCAGGTATATCTTTTCCTGGGGTTTCTGGTTCACTTCTATCTTCATCAGATGTCATACTTTCATCTTCGGAAGTCGATGGTTCACTGAAATCTTCATTATCAGAGACTTGTTCTTTATTGGCAAAGAGAGAAGCCAAAGCACTTTCCTTAGAACTTTCAATATCTTCAATTTTTTCATCCTTCTGTTCTCCATCACTATCAATTTCGCTTTCACCTTCACCTTCACTTGCACTTTCCTCGTCACTCATATTGCTGCTTGAGTCCGATTCTAATGCAGGATCGTTACCTTCAGCTTCAAGTTCTTCAATTAAAGCCTTTTGTTCCTCAGTGTATTCAGTAACAATTTCAGGAGAAGCATCGTTGGACTCGGATTTACCATACAAAGCTGAAAGTCCCTGACTTACGTCCATGCTTTCTTCTGATTCTGACTCATTTGCAGATTCTGAACCTATATCATCATCAGAATCTTCTGGTGTCACTGTTTTGGAAGAAGGATCTATAGAATCTTCCATGTTTGCATACTTCTTCCGTAATTCTTCAATAGATAAGTTCATATCATTATCCTCTCGTGAACGATCAACGTTTGTATTTGACTCATTTTCTGATTCATCGCTAGAGCTCAAAGAGTCATCTGATTCCGAAGTTTGATTCTCCTTATCGAAATCACTTGTTTTGATAGCACGCGAGGGTTTGGTCAATTGGGCCTCTAAAAGTTGGGTAGAATGTTCCAACATTTGACTCAAGTGTTCTCTACCTTTTATCTGTTTAAGTTCCTCTTCCTTCTGTTGCTGGATAAAGCTATAAACTTTTGAAGCTTGTGTCCATCTTTTCTTGACTGCTTGTACCGCCAATCTACTGATTTTCTTCAAGTTAAGTTCTCTTTCCTTGGCCAATCTTTCTTTTTCTCCTCTTTTCTTCTTGAAATGCAGCTCTATCATCTGTGCTATTTTTCTGGTTCTTAATTGATGCTGTTTTCTCATTTGTTGGTGGATCTTAGAGAATGCCATTCCTTGATTCACAAAATGGTCTTGATAGGTAAGATTATTTGGTGCTCCCTGGATCTTTGGTTGCACTGTTCCTGAAGATCTGAAGGGATCAATGGTTTTTACAGAACTTTGAGGTAGTACCGCTTTTCTTAACTCAATTTTCTCTCCATTTAATTGCAACGTATTGTCGATTTGCGTTTTTTGATAAAGCTTGCGAAACAAGTCTTGCTGTTGTGCTAAGGTAACTTCGTATTCTTCCGGAGTGGAAAATTCTGAAGCTTCATCCAAAATTGCCGATTTTAAATTTTCATTGAGGAATTTCGAGAGTCTTTGTTGCACAGCTGGATCTATTTCCCACTTTTTACCTTTTTTCATCAATGTAATCGGTTTAGGATTGAATTCTATGATTGTTTTGCTAGATTCTATCAATGAGCTTTCAGTGGGTACAGGATCAGGTTTCCATGATGGAATATGAGATGGATGTGTCACTTTTGGCTCTGGTAAAGAAAACTTGATTGACTTTAACTTATACTTTGTATTTACCTCTTCATTTTCTTCTTCGCTATCTTCATCGTCTTCATCTTCAATTTCCAGTTCTTCTTCTGGTTTCTGCTCCTGTGGTTGTTTCTTTTTGGTGCGTATAGGAGGTTTGATAGTGTTCTTTACAGAATTTTGTTTCTTTATAAGCTTTGGCTCCTCTTTGACTGGTTTAAGACTGTTTATGAGGTCTATTTCTCTCTTTGTACTCATTTGTATGACACTCTGTTTGAATGGAAATTTCTCCTGTAACTTTTTCTCATTTTCTGCCAACACTTTCTTCTGGAGTCTTAAGGGCAAGCTACTAAGATCCTGTGATTCCAAGTTCTCGTCCCATTTCAACTGGTGCTTTGGATCCTTGAGAAATGATTCATACAATTCAGGAACCAGATTTCCAAGAAAGGCAGTGGAGAAGTTAGCTGGATCCCAGGACACAAGTGATTTATACTCCTTAAGCTGGAAGAGCTCATTCCTAGCAAGATTGAATCTTGTGATTATATCTGCTAATCGAGATTCTTTGTCGTTTGGGTCATTATGTTTAGGCTTTTTAGATGTATTTGTGGAAGAATTAGTAGTAGCAGAACTTTTTCTTTTTTGCGGCACGCTTGGTACATGATTTCTTTGGGAGGACCTCCTTCGGTCTGATTTGCTAGCCATTATGTAATTAGTTGTGATTGCCTCCGGAACGACGCATGGATATTGGGTTTGGTAGTATTTGAGATGTTAGATTATATGGAAAACAGATTATATACAGGATAATTATAAAGTGGAGCAGAATAGGTGTAAGAAAAGATTAGAGAGTGGGAGGCAACGCGAGTTAATTGACATCAATTATACCTGATGGATAGTTTATATAGATCAAAATTTCACCAGTATTTTATCGCTTTATCAAATAAAAAAAGTGCAGAGGCAAGGTAAAGTGATCAGATACTGAAGCTCTGAACGAACTAATTGCACTTTAATCCACCGAAATCAACATAGTTTAACAAAGAGGAAGGTGAAAGAAGAATAGAAAAGAAGAAAGGAAATCGGAAAGTTACAAGGATGTTATTATGTTGTGCTTTTGATCCATGTTATGCCATGGTAGACAACACATTCATCTACAGACAGGATAATGTTATTACCTTTGATTGATATGTATTGCTCTCGCTGGGGATATGCACCCATATGATCTTTGTAGGAGTGAACCCATAGATGTTTGTGGGTATAAACCTATACTTTGAGGATATGTACTCGAGATATATCCTAAGTTCATGCTATGACTATGCCTTAATGAAGTCAGCATTGGCTGCCTCATAAGCCTTCTGCTGAGTTTCAATCTCGGAGTCGTTGGCCAAAAATCCCAATTCTTGCTCTGCAGTGGTGTCTGGTTTAACACGATAGAAGAATTCGTCTTCCTTACTACCAGAACCTAATTCCTTGGCCAAACCACCAAATGGATAAGATCTTGGCATGGCAGGCTTTTCTGGGTTCAATTGGAAGTACCAGATGGTGGCACCAAATCCCAACACAAGAGAAAAGAAAATGGCGTTATGTTTCAAAGCAGTCTTGTCGGAAACAAAATCGTAATAATCTGGAGACCACATATCATATAAATCGTCATCGATGTTCACAGGATCATTGATGTTTCTTCTATTCTGAGGGTCATCATATTTGGCATATGGATCTTTGTTTTGAGCTAACTCTGGCTTGGGATTTGGATAGTCTGCTATTTCTGGACGGTTAGGGTCAGTCAATGTGATAACACGTCCATCGGACTGATCAGTGATGGTGGTTTGAGTGGTCAAGAATCTGACGGCGGGTCTGATGGCGGGAGTCCCCACGAATCTACGGGCCAAGAAGGATCTAGACAACATATGGATGGTGGTCGATGGTTTAATAGCCAATAAAATCGAGTGAGAAAAAACATTATGTCAATGGTAAATGATTACGTAAGCAACGATGCTAGTTAGGTAAAATAGCCAGAATAGTAAGTATTAAATCTAGCCAAGTTAAAATGATCAAGCTCATATAATAGTTTATATGTGTCTTATTGTAAAGAGACTGGAAGAAGCGAATTCTTTTTGAAAATCAAACTACAAATGCAAATTATTTGGTCAGTAATCGGTGCTTTGGCCCCTAGCTACAATCTCCTAATTGAACGTATATTACGAGCGATACCCTATTGGTATCGAAATGCTAGTTTATTTCAAGGTCTGGGATTCACCAAATTTAAGCTCCTTCAAGGGCGACTTTTCACTGTCAGCGACTTCCTGTAAGCCTTGGTATCCTTCGGCATTGGCACCGACGTATTTGGCAACGTAACCGACTCCCAAGTAGAATGGAATGAAAGCAAGTAACACACTGGCGTTTCTGTAGTTCCAGTATTCGTGCACTGGTGGTGGGTTTATGTTAAAGTTGTGCTTGTTGGTGAAGGATCCGGATGTGCTGTGTTGCAATCTCTTGAACACCAATCTGGTATTTCTCACTGAGCCGGATAACATTTGACTTGTGGGGTGTGTTGACAGATGTTGTAGTGATTGGCAGCGTTTACTAAGGCATTGATTTCATTTGTTGATGAAAAATGGTGAGGGGACGACATATGCACTGTGCAGGATAATGATGGTTCCCGGGAATTTCAACTAACTAGGCTATACAGGTACTAAAGGAAAAGAATTTCGTCAAGACAAAGGTGACTTGGATCAGTTATCACTTTAATCTAGTCAGATTGCATTGTGACACCTTCGTGTATGCTTTGCAATAGAAGTATATCTATAATGGTATTGATAGAAAATAATCGTAGACCGAAAATCATGTCTGCAATAAAGTGGTCATGAGGTAATCGAACAGGGACGTTAAGCCAAAATTAAAGTAATAAACTAGGAGTAATAACGATTTAAAATGTTACAATAAAGTTTATATTCTATTAAAATTATTGGAATAAATTAGAGCAATTCCAGCTATATTACTAATATTCAAAAGTATTTAATTAGTTCTGTGGGAAAATATAACCAAGAGAGTCGAGTAATATCTTAAACTGTCCAAATTTGTCAATTTGGGGAGGACCAATTTTAAAGCAGAGTGTATTGAATCACATCACCTAAATGTAATTAAAGAAGCATACATTATACTACCCCGGTCTTATTTTCAAAATTAGCAAATTTTCTTGTAACATTTTACATTCTTGTTTCATTTATGCTATTTATATTCTATGGACGGATACCTTCACTATGAACTCATTGTTGACTGTGCCATGTCCTTACCTCAATAGACTCAAAAAACTTTACGGCTAGTTTCCGAAAAATATGGTTTAACTTCATATTCTTTGCTTCAAGCTCTACTTCACGCGTTACAGACTTTATTCTTAGTTTATCGTGGTTCATCTTTTGCAACTACTCCTGCACACATTTTGAGATGGCCAAAACCTCACCAAACTATTACCCAACACCATGTCATACTATAATTCCGGTAGCAACTACCGTAAGAGGGGAGGCGGGGCTCCGACAAGTAGTGCAAGAGATGGATCCCGTTATGGTAGTCAAGGAAGATATGGGAATTATTCTTCTTCAGGATCAAGATATGGCGGTTCCAGAGGTAATGGTGGTGTCGCTAAAACCAATAATTATTCAGCCAATCAAGGTAGAAAACAATACTCAGGAGGAAGAGGGGGATATTCCAACTACTCTGTAAGAGCTGGTGGCTACTCTTCAAACAATTCCGGAAGACCAAGCGATGAAAACCAAATATGGATGGGTGATTTAGATCCTTCATGGACTGAAGAATCCATATCTAGCATATGGTCTGCTTTTGGAGAGAGTCCCGTGGGGGTGAAGATAATGAAGGATAAGGCAATGCCATCCAAACCAACCTATTGCTTTGTTACTTTTGAAAACCCAGACATAGTTGCCAGAGCCATGCGTAAGAATGGAGTGAATATCCCTGGCTCAAACCGTGTATTGAAGCTCAATTATGCTGGTTCAGGTGGTAATAACAGACTGGGAGGAGCGGCAGGAGGCCCAAATATCAAATCAAATGATTTAATCAAGAATGAAAATTCGATTTTCGTGGGCGATTTAGGAACGGAAGTCACAGAACTGATATTAATGCAGAAATTTAATGAAAAATATCCTAGTCAGATTAGACAAGTGAAGATCATGCAAGACTCTTCATCTAAGATGTCCAAGGGATTCGGGTTTGTTCGGTTTTATTCAGTAGAAGCCCAAAAACGTGCTTTGACAGAGATGAACGGTGCTGTAATAGGGAGCAGGCCAATACGAGTTGGTTTAGCAGCAGGTTCTGCCGCTCAAATACCTTTAAGTGCCGCCATACAAGCAGATACGCCCGATGTATCAAAAATTCAAATTGCCCAAAGTCAACCTGAATTAACTCAATTTACCGATCCTAATAATACTACGGTGATTATTCGAGGAATATCTGGGAAGTTTACCAAGGAGGACCTTATAAGTCACTTTATCAGTTTTGGTGATATTATACAGTGTAAGTTAACCAAAGATTTGAATGCAGGCTATGTTAAATTCTATTTAAGATCAGCAGCAGAGGCTGCAATATTATTTTTACATGGAGCTACCATTAACCAATGTAACATCAAGGTGACATGGGGAAATGACAATGACATGCAATCTGGCTCCAAAGTTTACCAAAAAGCAAAAGAAAGTCCAATACTATACGGACAATTGGATGTGCACAATATTAATTTTGAAAACCAACTAAAAACCGAGCAGATGGTTGTTCATGAGGGAAGTGAAAGAGTACCGGTATCCAAGGCTAATCAACTTTATATAAAGTCCAGGCTCTATAACCAATCATTGCTAGATAATGCAATGTATTAAACGTATAATATAATAATGGGATTGTGGAAGTGCTTTTTCAGAATCAGTATCATTCGTAAGGAATACTATCAAGTAAGGATTATCTCGGATTAGTCTGCTCCAATGATCTCTAGATGATCTTCCTCATACACTCCAGGACATAAACTATCTAGTTCTTTCTCATCCTCGTATTTGGCTCCACAGAAATAGCAATAGAAATGGGCCCCTCTCAAGTACATCAAAAGTAATGTCAATTTATCGTTTTCATCGAGTTCCTGTAGATTATTGTTCTCTTCAATCAAGTTGGTTTCACTGATATTTCCTTCGTATCGTCTTTTTTTAGCAAGCAATTTGTTTCTTTTATTTTCTAATCCAATTGGATAATCTCTCCAGAGAGAATTGACCTCATCAGTTTTGAAATCCTCGTACCATTTGTCTGATTCCCCACTCAATTCAAAACAAAGTTTCATGAGATTATGAATGGTTCCCCACAATTTGGTCTCTTTACTATTGGTTGATTTCCTATCTATGAATTCTTTGGTCTTAGCATCCGTCATATCAGTACTTGAGCCCACACCTTTTCTATCAATTTTCACCACCAACTCAATAGGTTTCTTCAGAGTATTCGGTTTGGAAACTCCCAAGGAGTCTCCAATTTTGAATCCCATTTTTTGCATCATAGATAGTCCAATTGATGGAACCGTTCTTTCATAAAGCGGAACATTTAGGGCATCTAATTCCTGAACCTTATTTCCCCTCGTAAGGTCTTCAGCAACTGGAAATGCCATATAGTCTTCTGTAGCATTTCCATCAACATCTTTGTCACCAACCAACTTATTCTTCTGTTCATTTCTTTCCTGTATCGGCTGGTCCGTTGTATCCATCCTCATAACTTTGCGCGGTACCTTTTTGGGCTTCTGATACTTCACTACCTCTTCATCTTCACTATCACTGTCCTCAAATACATTAATCCTCTTGACCATACTCGCACCAAATAATGTATGTTGCACATTTTATATTTGTTTGTACTAGACAGCCTATATCGTTTTGATTATCACATATATTATAATTACATCCATTCCTTTTAACCCATACCGTAACCATGTTGCACAGGAAAGAGACACCATTCAAGTCTGTGCCAGTCTCAAGGGTTACCTCATCTCTGAGGTTAAACCAGTTGGGCAACCATCCTTCCATACCGACAACGCCAGTCCATGTTTCATCATCTTTGAACCCGGTACGAAACCTTCCAGTGAATCCAGGAAATTACAGAAGCAAAATAACCAATCGAGACGAATTGGAGAAGTTTGAAGAGTTACCTATAGTACATCAAGTGAGCGAGTTTGAAAGATTATTAGATGAATTGTCGACTAGTATCTCATCATTTAAGGAAGGAGGGCTTGTCCAGAATGTGGAAAGTATGATCCAAGTGAATGAGGACTTAAAGACCAAGATTTCCGAACTCAAGAACCATCGAGAATTGGGTAAACAGATTAAGAAGTTGACTCAAGAAAACGCTGATTTGGAGTCCAAATCAAAACATATCTTGAAAGAACTAATTTCGTATAGGAATAGCCTCAAAGAATTGCCTAGAAGGCCAGCATCTAAGAAAGTGGTTGCTAATGATGTGGATGTAACTGAAGTGTTGAAGTATGCCATGAAGTTGGCAAAATTCACCAAGGCTCCAGTGGCTAATTCCCAATTCACTGTGCACCCTAATAACTACGTGTGGCCAGCCGAGGATGCCTTGAGAAGGGGTATGTTGGCAGCAAGTTCCTTACAAGAAGATGAAATTGTTAAAAATGAACTAGGTGAGGAAGATGTGGAAATGAATAAAGAATCCCCCGTAAAGGTTGAGGAAGCAAAACCAAAAGAAGAAGAACCTAGCCGCAGAGAGTCTTTTGGAGACTATGGTGGCAGGACGGAAGAACAACCAAAGCAAGAAGAAAGTGGTGGCTTGAATTTGGACTTGTTTGATCTGGATGATGAGTTTTCTGATTAGAGAAATTAAGAGGAAATAGGAAAGAATCGAATATTTATAAATTACATCCATTCCATTGTCGTCATATTATAATACTGATGATAGATTGATGATTTAAAGACGTTGAGTGTGAACACAGTAATGTATAGAGGCAATTCACTTGAACAAATTCGAAGACCTGTAGATATGAATAATCTCAATCATCAAGAAGGAATTGGGATCAATGCCGTCAATGTAAATAAATAATTTCAATACGAGCTCAATATTTTTTGGATTACACTGAATTAATACCACCATTTTTGATTGCATTTCATATTCATTACTATATATGCTTTTTACAGGATTTCATTGAAGTTGTGATTAATGTACTAGTAAATTATTTTTTTCCAAAGATTTCACTTGGGTGCTTAAATGTTCCCGTAGCAAATTCGCCGCCCAAGATGCAATCCAATTCTAATTGTTTAGAATACAACTCACCTGATTCCAAATGGTCCTTGACCAACTCAGCCAATCCCTGGATAAACTCTTCATTTCCATTTAAGGATTCGGCCCTTTTAATTTTTTCAGGATGTTCACATTCTTCCAAAAGTTCAATATCGAGTTCATGTAAGGTTTCGATATGGTCGGAGGTAAAAGCCACAGGCACCAACACCAAACCCTTGACATCATCTCTCTTTTCTAATTTTTTGACAATTTTAGCGGTCTGACCACCTAACCAAGGTTTTGGACCGACCTGTGATTGCCACACTAATCTATAAGGGTTTTTGAAGTTTAGTTTTTCCATGATGGCATAAACACTGGCAGCCACCTCGGCCGGATACGAGTCTCCTCTATTGACAATGTCCATTGGTAAAGAATGGGCCGAGAATAGAATAACGACTTCATCTCTAATCAGAGGGTCGAACTCATTTAATTTGTCTTGAATATTCTTGGAGAATGCCTCCACAAAATGATTCTGCTTGGGCCAACGGTCAATAATTGACCAATTGATTTTTCTCTCGGGATCCACCTTCAAGGTTTGTCTGTACAACTCATTAACGGACGAACCAGAAGTAGAGTAGGAGAACTGAGGGTACTGAGAGAATGCCACGGCTCTCCCTACTCCATCATCCAAGATCTTCTGTATAGTTTCTTCGGTTAAAGGATTGGCATATCTAAACGCCACGTAGGGTTTATGAGGAGCCGTGGACGGCGAAGTCTTGTCTAAGATTTCACAGACCTTGGAGCACTGGTACTCCGACCAGTATCTGATTGGCGACCCACCTCCAATCTCTTCATAGTGTTTTTCAATCTCTGGAGTTCTTCTGGAGGCAATGAATTTTGCAAGAGGTTTCTGGAGAAAACCACCAAGAGGAATGAGATCTCCATCCAGAAACAATCTGAGAAGGAAATCGTATGTTTCTTTGACTTTCGAAGGTCCACCCATGTTCATAAACACCACCCCAGTGCCCTTGGAGGTGGTGCTGTTAAACCTGATGAAGGTTTTTATAGATTGTTTAAACATGGTGATGGATAAATTCGCGGAGATTCAGATTTATATATAGCTTGACAAATAGTGAGGTCACAGCAACGAAATGTACAGATACAAGAATAGACGTGATTGGGGTTTTAATGATAAGAATTGGAATCAGTAGACGATATCTAGGACTATACTGGTGAAACTAAGTTTAGTAAGTTCTAATTAATTTCATGAAAATATATACAATAAATTAACTGGATATCCCACTAGTCTAGAACCATAAAACCATACTTTATGACCAAAACATCCATCCAACAATCACGCCAACTTTTCTTTGACAAATTCGGGTCAATACAAAAAATTAATTACAATTATAATCCAACTTCAATATTCCCCATATAATGCCCAACATAGTTAGCAACTGGTGAACATATCAAACTCTATTGTAGCTGAAGGTTTGATGCTCACCTTTTGTCTTGTGGCAGCTGAAACTTGGTGTGATCAGATAAATTGTAGAATAGTTTGAACCAGCATTTTAGGCCATATCAGGCGTGCCTCGGATGCCCATATTTGTAAGTGGAATTTTTCACCTTAGTAATTGATGACTTGCCTGTGCGCTTTGACCAAGCTTGCTGGAGACATAACCAAATAATATATTGTTCCTCGGTTATACTATTGCGCAGATCAGTTTCGTAATGGTAGTCGCATAAATTTATTATGCAGATGGAATAGATAAGTTGCCATAGATTTAATAACAAATTTGATTCTATTGTTTTTCAAATAAATCTACAGCCATGACTGAAATCCACTCATATTCTGGAACTTGGTGTTAATCAGCTTTTAGTTATATTTAAGTGAAATAGACTTCTTGAACCACGTTAATAATCACAAAATACATCTTCAGTTACTTGTATCGGCCAATATGAATACTAAAATCATTTACTATTTTATTAATATCATTTCTCGTTGATGCTATATACCCGGATCTACAACTGAGGTAATCTAATCATTCTTGGTAAGAAACTGCCTCTTTTTTTCTAGAACATCTTTCTTCTTTAATAGAACTTCTTTCTTTTGACTCACAAATATGTCATTGATTTCGTTAGTGAAATTGTTGTAGGCATCTCTCAACCCTTCAAAGTCGTCTTGCGAGATCGAAGAACGACGGCCCCTGAAAGATCTCCAAGCTTCACCAAATTCTTTAATCTCTTGATCAATATCCTCACGGTTTACTTTCTCCAAAATATCTATAGATGGCACAGCTAACACCGAATCGTCGGTTCTTTCTTTCTCAAGAATAAGATCAACGGCTGATTTGACAATTCCTGATTCTTCCGAAGTTAATCTATACTTCTCAGGACGGGTCTTAATGGGCTCAGCATGGAACGACCTGATCCACTTAGTTACATCCTTAGCAAACGGGCCTTTGAAAAGAAAAAATGTCACCAAAATACCAATATGTGGATAAAAGTAACAGGTAGACCATACATATAACGATTGCTTAAAATCCAAAACCACAAATGGCTGCACCATGTATCCAAATGATAATTGTGTCACGAAGTAACTAACAATATCGTAGTATTTCTTGGAAGACTTTGGGGTTTTTCCATCTGCTTCTAAAAAAATTGGACGGAAATTTCTTCTATAAATCCTACCCACTGTCTGAAAAAATGCCCCTAAAACAAAAGACATGTAGTATCCAGGTCTAGTACCGTGCCAGAAAGCACTTGTGGCAAATGTAAATAATGAGCTCTTGACTCCTGGGCCCTTATTTTTACGGGCAATTCTTAAGTAAATGTAATTTTTCAACCACTTGTTAGTATTCATGTTCCAGGATTCCAAACAAGCTCTACAATTCTGACCAGTTTCAAATCCCAACGCATCAATATTTTGCACACGATCCCATCTGAAATTGCCTGTATCTGGATCTACTCCATTGTAACCAATTCCACACAAAATACATGCACCTTCAGCAATAGACCAGATGGTGTAATATTTCAATCTATGAGCAAATCCCAATATCCACAAGTAGAATACTCTGTACAAGAAACCATGTTCTGCCACGAATTTACCACTAAGCACATAGTCAAGAGACACGAATTTGGCCGAATTGGCAAAGAGAAATGCCCAGAAAAACCCCTGCAATGTTTTCCTCAATGATTCTTTACCACTACGAGGAATTCTTCTCTTTCTTTTACCAGGACGCTTTTCTTCAGGAACATCATCGAATAAGGTGGAGTGGATGAATTTGTCATAGTCAGCGTAATCAAAAGCTGGTCCAGTCAACAATGACGCGTAGAAGAACACGTATCCAATGTAGGGTAAGATATTTGGATGTTTCTTTAACATTCTCTCTCTTGCGTAAGGTGTGAGCAGGGCAACTGGTTGTTTGGCATCATGAATGTTCCAGCCAAACGCAGAAAGCTTCATCACCAACACCATTTGGGCTCCCGTGATATCAATTTTGGTTGGATCGTACTCATTGAAGAACTGTTCCAGTATGTGATTGTAAGCCAAATGGCCCATCAAAAATATAAGATTCACCCATGGCATGGAAGACGTTCTCAAGTATCTGGTGATGAAATAAGACCCCAATGACAGGACTAAAAGGGTATACAACCCCGAGTAAAGGTTAAGGATGCCAAAGATATAGAATGCTGAAACTCCAATATTGTAAACGTTTTTAAGTGTATAGTTGCGGTCCGGTAAACGTTTGAACAAGAAGCTAAAGGGGAAGGATAGAAGAGCACAGATCAATATCTTCAAATTGGCCTCATCAACTCCAATGATGTCCAGGAGTTGAGCAATTGCCTCCTGGATAAACGTCATGATGGAAAAGCGCCAGAGGGTTAGGAAATAGAGATGTCGTGGTGGAATTGGTGATGGAATTGGTGATGTATGGTGCGTGGGCCAATCGCGAAGGAAGATCTGAGTTAGGATGATCGGAATATAGATCAGAAAAACGATCAGCTACAAGGGAGCGAAAATGAACCGGGTTAGTGAATCTTGCTTTTATGATACAACTACATCTAAATTGTGAAATTCTGTTGGCACTTGGTTAAATGCATATAAATTGTTAAATTGTTTCAGTTTTATTTACTAATATTAATTTATTCATCTTGTTATTAATGAGTAGATTCTGCTATGAAAATCCATTTGAAACTAGCAGTATCAAACAACTTTTACTTTTTACCCAAATATGTTTTTGCAATATAAGGCAATACTGGATCATGTACGTGGGATTTTGCTAGTATACAACGAAGTATTTGAATAATGTGCCAGTTCATGCTTCGGTCAGTGGATAAAGGGACTTAAATTATGACATTTGGTAGGATCAGCAACAAAATAGGAATCCAGTTAAGAAACCTATTTGTATTGTTTTTGTGAAGTAGTAGAAAAACATAGTAACATCATATATTGCTCTATCATTGTCTGGCAGAGACCAATTTGTAGCCCTCTTCCAAGGTTGTGGTGATTTTTTCGTTCTTATAAGGCAAAGATGTTAGAACAAAGGCAATATCGTTCCATTGAGTCTCATTTTGGCACTTAACTAACCTGACCAACAACTTATCGGCAAGTTGCTTCTGATGCTTTTCTTTATCAATAAATGAAAGTAAGAACTTGATGATTCTTTTCATAGCTTCCTTTGCAAGTGTCTCATCGTTAGAAAGACCACTGAAAATATCAATAAACCCATTATAAATAGCGTTGTCCTTAGTAGCCAATTCTGCAAAGAATAAACGACACATATCACTGATACTTTGGTCGGGATTCTCCAAACATTTGGCCATCGAATACAATTGGCCCTTAACCTTGACTTGTCCGGCAAGAATGAGAAATGTAACCGTCATAAGACATGTTCTTTGAACCATGATATTGGTGTCATTAAGACGACGATAAAGGAAATCGGTACTTTCATCAACAATGTTATTGAAACAAACAGCCATATCCCCTAGCCCAAGAACACAATTGCATCTAGTAATAGGATCTTCGGATTTTTCCATTATCGTGATTAATAATGGCAAATTTTGTTCACAGTAAGCTGAAGAGACACACATCAACTTGGCCATACACAAAACAGCTGATCTCTGTAATCCTTTGTTATCATAGTTCTTGTTATTTGCACAAATCTCCGTGACCAAAGGTCCAAATCTTGCTAACAACGAATTTTCTCCATATAATAATTCCCGTTCTTTGACGTGAATAATAGCGTCAGTGAAATCATCTTCAGAGGTACCACCAATCATCTCCAATTCATTTTCAGCGCTTTCTTCGTCATTTTTAGTATTCTTATTTTTACTTTCAGCTTCATGTTTCTTTTTCTTAAACTGTGCTTCCAATTTTTCGAGATGTACTATTGATTTGATCGCAACATGGCCAACAATAAAAAGCAATTGTGATAAGGCTACAATCTTAGACTCACCAACTTTTGGATTCTTGAAAACTCTAATGGATTTTTCCTTTATAATTTCAGAACAATCTTGATCTGGTTTAGAAGATGCTTGGAAAATAGCACCAATAGCTTGCTCTGCGACACCATACCATTCTGGTTTTGAATCATATAATAACACGACTTGTTTAAGTTTAGATATAGCTTCCTCCTCTCTCGCAATTTTCACAAATACTGCATCTTTTTTAGAACTAACCAGGACAATTCGTTGCAAGGCATTACATGAATATTTTGCTAGAATTAAATCTTCTTTGCCCTTTTCACCCAACCCGATATGGAGTAAGTAATCTAATCCTTTCACAATAATTTGATTGTCTTCTAATGCAACCATTCCTAAGATTATTATCGATCCACGGCGTTGTTTTTGCACCATCTCTGCGGAATCTTGACTAGATGGTTCGTAACTATAGATTTGCCACAAGATTCTGATAACTTCTTGATTGATCAATTTGTTAGCATACATCATTCCCAATAATTTTTCCAATGAAGCTAAATCAGCAATGGAAGCTTCGTAGGTCAAAGAAATTAAGTTTTTAGCAATATATGCCGCTTGCTCTATCTTACTAGAATTTGCTGGAGCAGTCAAGAATAAATCTTTGTAGCAATCTATCAAGTGAGAAGGGACTGATTTTCCCTCATCTGACGAGCCTTTCATCCATACTAAATGAAGCATTCTGCGTATTCCATTAGAAGCATTTTCAATTCCATATGCATCAGCTAATACCAAGAAATCCATCGAATCAATGGCCTCATTTCTATTCTTCGAGAACAAAAGTCTGGATACAACTTCGGTTCCTTTATGAATAGCTTCAATAAAATTCACTGCATCTCTGTAATAATTGACCTTCAATTTTGCTCTGAAAATGTCATTTTTGTCTGGAAAATTTTCTTCATTTTGTAATATAGATGCATTAAGTTCGTCATAGTCAATACTCTGGTCTTTTCCATAAGCATCTTCATTCAGATCAATTTCTTCTTGGTTCTCATCTTGTTCTTGACTGCCATTAGTCTGATTTTCGATATCCATCGGATCATCTTGTTCGTCATCATCTTTATTATGTGCATATTGATCATTATTCTTATCGAGTTGCAATCTTGCATTTTTATTCTTCTTGGGCGATAAGGGTAAATATTTCATTAAATCATCCTCCGCAAGTTTCAACTGCTGTTTCCAAAATGAAAGTTGTAATTGAGAGCCATGCGCAGTGTTGAATTGATGGGTTAAAACTAATTTGGACATTAGTTTGATGGTATTACGACGGACCAATGTGCTTCTATCATCTAGTGATCTCACTGATAATTGCATCATTGACTGTCTTCTTTCGGTTAATTTCACTTTCAATCCTGCTATTTTAGTCAATGCTTGGAATGCTTTTGTTCTCACATATGGGTTCTGATCCAAAAATCTTTCTTGAAGTAAATCCAACAAACCATCCACCTGCTGGTCAATATTCAAATTATCTTCATTTTCATCATTTGCTGATTTCAATATATCGACCACAATATTTCCACAAGTCTCAACTACTGAACATCTCAAGGTTTGATTACTATTATCAAGCAATTGAGATATGCATGACATTTGTTTAAGAATCAATCTTGGACTTAACTCTGATAATTTAATGAGAAATTCAGAGACAGCTTTAGGACCATTCGTATCATTAGAGTTAAATTGAGTTTGTGAGATTTCTCTCAATACTTCTTCTGTCAAGACCATATAATCGTACTTTTCGGCCAACATATTCAAGAGTTCAGCCATATATGGAGGTAAATGAAGATAATACGTGAGGCATTGAATAATCGAGTGTTGTATGATTGTAGCATGACCATGAAATTTCACCGAAACAGATATGATTTGAAAGATTAACTGCTTAATGGACGTAATTTTCATCCTTTCTGGACTTTCCATTAAGTTCATTATTGGCCTGGTGAATAATTCAATAAATAAATCCCTTTCTGGAGTAGTTACAAATATCTTACTCAAATTTATTTTTAAAACTGTAGTTATCGCAATGAGACAATCTTCAACTTGGACACAATTAGACTTCCATTTAGCCACAGCCTGGGCACTAGAAGTCAGTTTTCTGCCACTCTGGTGCTGATGTTCTTCCTTTCCCAAGAACTTCGTTAACACAAATGTTAAATACCCATACTTCTCCAAAGTAGATTTTATCTGATCCACGGAGTCCACAAAGTCACCACTCTCAACTATGTTGTTGAACTGAAATGCTATGGTATTGAAAGATGATGTTATTAAATACGCAAGTTGTTTTTGATGCTTGGAATCTAGAGTTTTATAACCATGGACAAGTTCTATTAGATCTTCTAGGAGCTCGTTCTGGTAATTTATCGAGTCTGGGTTATTGGCAAGGGAGTCTGTCACGTTCTCAAGCTTCTGATCGATATCTCCAAAATCCACAGAGTACTCCTTATCCACATCGAAGGCGTTGAAATATGTTGATAAATTGAAATCCATCCCGGGTGTTTTTAGGTAGTCAGAAATGGCTTAAAGTTGGGTGGCACGTGAGGAATCTTCTAGAAGCTAAAGGTAATAGACTGGCGATGAAATAAGTTTGAATAACGTGAATTGATAGGAAATAGATAGTCTTGATCTGATGATGTTTATGTTTGAGACGCGAAACCCATTGGAGTGGTGCACGTGCAACAGCACGTGAGCTTCATACACAAGCTAGTATTCCTATATTCTATATTACAATATATACTTCGGGGTTAATCTTTGAGTTTAGCAAACCCTTTGATGATTGCTTTCTCAGTACCCATACGTTCATCCTCAATTGCTCCAAGCAAATCTTTCATGGTAACTGAGTTTCCAGAACGAATCTCACGGAATCGAAGACCATTATCACCTCTAACTGATATAAGAGAACTTTGCTTATTCTTGCCATCTTTGTCGGCAACGCTTTTGCCTGGATCATTACCTCCACCATTTGAAGTCATCCACGAGTACTTTTTACGACCAGGGTTCATTGTCATCATGGCAGCAGTAGCATTTGCAGCTCTATGAAGAGTTTCTTCAGCACCAGCCTTGGAGTTTTCCAGAGCAGCTTCAGCAGCGTCCAGCGCATTTTTTTCTAATCCGAGAAGGACTCTTTTGGCAACTCTTTTTTCTTCGAGTTCTTTTTGTCTTGTAGCAAGATCACGAAGACCTTTAGAAAGTTCTGATCTGGATGCTGAATTGGACGACGCCACTTTCTTATTTTTGGGGTTGACTGAAGAAGCACTGGTATTTAAATTAGGAATCCCTCTTCGACGGTGACGTGATAATATTACAGTTTTAGTTAAAATATTGGACATCCAGTATTCACATGATGAAGAGATTAATTCCAATAGTTCTCCATCTTGTAAAAAGTTCTGCTGAACTCCGTTTTCCTTCGCAACCTTACTCATGAATGCAGCTAAATGATATGCGTTCAAGAACGCTGGAGGTTTGGCCCCACGCAATACCAGCTTAAGATCACTAGATAATTCTGATCTACGATTCAACTGCTGCTGTAACAAAATGTCCTCCTCTTGTTGTAAATTAACACCCGCAGCTGCGATGGCATCATTTAACTTTGAAGAGTCTTGTTTGGAGTTATCTTGGGCACTTGTCAATCTAGGATCGGTATATGGGAGTGTAGTATGTTGATAAGGTTGGGAGGATGAAATGACCGATGACAATGGTCTGGATGGTGGAAATTTGGAAAGCGGGTTTGATATGGAGCTGGGGATTGTACCGGGGTTACTAGGATTAAGATTTGAACTTGTAAACAGGCTAGTGGCATTTGGTGTCGATATAAACAGACTGGTTGCATTTGGACCAGTTGAGATAGGATTAGCACTTGAAGGGGCTGACACCGAGGAGATCCCAGGTCTTGATTCGGACGTCCTTATACTAGCCATACTGACGGGCTCTTTTTTGATTTCTGGCTGCTTGGTAGTAGTGGCTGCTGCGACAGGTTCGTTTTCCAAAAAATTGGCAGGTAAATTATCAAAATCAATGTCCAAGGTACTGCCTGACTGGCCTGAAGTTCCTTCAGTTCCATTGAAGCTACTACCAAACCCTGGAATCGGATCGTTGAAGATATCATCAAACTGGGTGTCATTACGGAGGCCCGACTCCGTTTTCAATTTCTTGTTCTGAGCATCATCAAAGGTGTCATCGTCTTGTGACCGTTTCGATTGGTTTGCCTCCGACATATTAAACAATAATGAATACCCCTAGAGAAGAATCAAGCAATAACAACCGTAGGTCAAGCAATAAACCTGTTTATTGGCGCGAGTGGGCAAAGAACCATCCTGCACATTGCGGCGTGTATACAGCCCAGCCAAACAAGTCGATGAGCATCAGAAAAGTTTTGGCATCCAATCCTATTTATCATTATGTCCAGCAAATCCAAAGGTGTGGTAACCTTTGAAGGTCACCGTAACTTCAGACTCCGTTTGATTTTATCTACGTTGTCGGGCAAACCCATTAAAATCACCAAAATCCGTTCAAATGATATGAATCCCGGTTTGAAGGACCATGAAGTGTCGTTCTTGAGATTGTTGGAATCAGTAACAAATGGGTCTCGTATTGAAATCTCATATACTGGTACCACTGTGGTTTTCAATCCCGGTATTATAATTGGAGGGGAGTTGACCCATAATTGTCCAACTACCAAGCCAGTGGGCTACTTCATTGAACCAATGTTGTATTTGGCACCATTCTCGAAAAAGAAGTTTTCCATTATATTTAAAGGTTTGACATCATCTGACAAGTCAAATGACGCAGGAATCGAAGCCATTAAATGGGGTTTGTTGTCGGTAATGGAAAAGTTTGGAGTGCGAGAGGCCTCTTTACATATATTGAAGAGAGGATCTCCACCTTTAGGTGGGGGAGAAGTCCATTTCATGTGTAACTCACTCATAGCTCAACCCTTGACTATCCATGCTCTTGAAGCCCCAAAGTTTTCGGCCATTAGAGGAGTTGCCTACTGTACTAGAGTATCTCCCTCTGTGGTGAACAGAATGATCGACTCAGCTAGAAAAGTATTAAGACCAACTGGAGTGGAAGTAAATATTACTGCAGATGTATGGAGAGGGGAATCGGCTGGATTGTCTCCAGGATTCGGAGTAACTTTGGTTGCAGAGCTGAAAAAAGGATGGAGAATTTTAACTGAAGGCGTCGGATCCGCTGGTTCTTTACCTGAAGACTTAGGAGAAAAAGTTGCATATGAATTGTTGGATGAGCTAACCAAGAGTTGCATTATCGGAAGAAATCAAATCATGTTGAGTTTAGTATATATGACTATTGGAAAGGAAGACATAGGAAGATTGAAATTACATAAAGAACAAATTGATGAGAATTTCGTGTGGATCTTAAGGGATATCAAAAATGTCTTCGATACAGAAGTGTTCTTGAAGGACGGTGCTGACGAGCCTATTCCTGGTGAAGAGCAGTACGTTACTGCCACGGTCAAGGGTATTGGATTTACTTCCGCTTCTAAGAAAATAGCCTGAATAAATGGAAAGGTAAGGTATTATATAGAGACAATGCGTCATTATTTCTAATATAAATTCAGAAAACTCATTAATAATACATAAAATTGAAACCAACTTACCAGTAGGAAATAAAAGTTAAGGGACAAAGAGTTTAATATACAATCATTCGCTAAGTTAATTCAAGTATTACATTCAAATCCTACCAGTCAAACTTTTGTATTATGCCTATATTTTTATATAATCTCAATCTCACCAGAATGAACACCAACCGATCCAATGTTGACACAAATTCTCAACACTAGTTGCTTGTTGAATTAACTTGTCCACTTGAGTAGGTACATCTAGTCCTCTCAATTTCTTAATATCATTTCCAGTTAATTTGTCAGTAATTCTCTTCAACACTAATGCTGCTCTGGCGTTCCTAATTTCCAACTCATTTTGTTTGGTCAATCTGGCTGCTTCTTGTTCATCAATCTGCCCTCTTCTCAATAATTCAACAGTATTAACTTGAGGAACCTTAAGACCAGTAGCTTCTGCCACTGCTTTTGTAGGGAAATCAAATCCCCAATTAATTAAAGGATCATAAGCAAAGGCTTCCAAGATTGCCATCAAGGACTCCTTATTGTCTCTTAAAACTCTCATTACATGTTCACAAGTGATTCTAAACGAACCTTCTATACCACTTACTTCCATGGCATAATTCAACATTCTTGTAAGTCTGAAAGGTACCTTTTCAGGATACTTTTCTCTCAATATAGCTGCTTCAAAACAATCACCAAAATCAATATGAACAACTTTACCAGTGATTCTATCAAGCATCAAATTGGAAGGATGACGGTCACCCAATCCAAGTATATATCCTACCATAGACATTACAGCCAATGACCTAGTGTATGTGGTACGACGATCTAACCATGACTCAGAAGACTTGGACTTCAACCATAACACCTTATACAAATCTTGACCTCTCGTGTTATCCAAGGCCCCCGTGAAAACTTCGACCTTCTGTAATAATGTTAAGCTGTCATAATCTGGAGCCATTTGTAAGATAATTCTATGCTCAATATTAAGCAATATTTTTCTAGATTCACGATATTCCTTGATCAAAACATGGAAAGTATCACTGTTAGGGACCCAACCCAAAAGTCCAACCTTAGGAGATAATGGAATAGCTGGATACTGCTGTATATCCAAGTGTCTCTTAAAACATTCAGGATCATTGAGCAAAAGAGTATTGACTAACCCAAACAATTGCATGACTAAGTTATCTTGTCTGATATCTTCGTGACCCTTCAAAAGATATTGATAGTCTTTACCATCACTTCCTTTACAGGATAACTTTCTTGGTCTTTGTTTCGAAGAAATTACAGAAAGTGTAGGATCAATTCTCATGATACGAATTACCGGTTTTCCTGCTTGGTACGTACCAGGAGCAGCTAAATCTAAGTTATTAGCTTCTTCTAATTTCGGCGATACGTATTGCAATTCCAAACTTTGAAGCTGTGGTAATTGACGACTGATTCTGCGGAATACATTATAGTAAATATCCCATGCCTGATTCAAATTGGTGATATCTTTGGTAGTACGATAATTCAATACCCACTCATAAGCATCTGCCAATTCCCTTCCGAATGTAGTAGTAAATGCTGATTCTCTCATAGTTTCTGGACCTTTTTGTAACATCAGATGAAGTGGCTCCAATACTGCAAACATCTTTTCGGTATTGTGTTCACCAAAAAACAATCTAGAAGCATCCTCTAATCCTTCGTACCATTGTTCATGCCATAAGACAGCCACCCTGATTAATTCATGACTTACCAATTCTGCTTGGTCAACTAAATTAGAAGAATGTACTCTCATCTTTTCAATAATTGATTCTGCTGCCTTTTTACGATTCAATGATTCTGAAGTCACAGCCACAGTCAAGGGATAGACCAATGCTTGGGGATGTGCTTTACCAAGATCTGCCAATAATCCAAATAACGATGTACTCACTATTTGATTAGGCTGATGAATTCTAGAGATTAATTGAGGAAGCACTTCTAACCATTTGTCAATCTTAACCATGTTAAAACCTTCAGTCATTGCTTGCGCAGCTTCAGGAATCCCACCAAACTTAAACCAAAGAGTGAGTAATCTTAATGTATCTTGCAATGAGTTCGAATTCGACAAAGCAATTGAATGGAAAAATCCTCTAATTGAAGGTATAACATGACGTTGAACTGCTTCCATAGGAATCATGTTGGTTGGCTGTGTTTGAACCTTTTGCTTGGATTCTTCTTCTCCTCCAGAAGCCAATTTAACTTGTTCATTTTGTTCCATAATATCTGGAGGTTTATTCTCATTCGGATTAGTAGTGTAGAGGGAAATGACTTCAAAATTAGCCAACGCCCAATTGTGCCATGCCTTATACCATTTGTTATCAAAATGAGTAGCTAAAAGATATGCCCCCAAAATTATTTCAGAAGTCTCAGATCTCCAATTATTATTTAAAGCGATTTGCCATTCACCTTGTTTCAAAAAGCACCTAGCTAGCAATTTAGTGTAATCCTCAACATGCTTAGGTATACCTGGACCTTCAGAAGGTAAAGGTTGAGTAATCAAATCGTTTGGATTCAAACCTAAATCTTGAGACATTCTAGTTGTAAAGTCCACTAAATGACGCAAAGCCTCCTTTTGCTGACCTTTGGCCCACATATACTTCAATTGAGCATAAACAACTTGGGGAGGCGCCCTAGATGGATTCTCTGGTGATCCTTCCTCAAGTAAAGAATTTAAGGACTTTTCAGCTAGATTTAACCTGCCTGATTTACGGCACAAATTGGCAAATTTAATCCACATATCCATGTCTTGTTTAGGCTTAATTACCAAGGCACGAACCTTCAACATTCTTTGCCATATATCAACATTTCTTTGACATCCCAACAATCTGGCATTCCAAGTCTTTCTCATGACTACCCTCTTTTCCGAACCTTGAGGTAAGCATTTGTATTTGATTATTTCTTCTAGTTCAGCCAACATTTGGACCCTAACAACGACACCATAGGCCCTAGTATAACTTTCACTCACCAAAGCGGTAATTTCAGTAACTAAAAGATCTCGAGCTTTCAATATATGATCAGAAGCATCATCGAAGTTGTTTCTATGAAGCGATAAGATAGCATTGAAAAATGCTTTATCTGGTGATTCAGCTTTCATAACTTTGATACAAGCATCCATACGATCCCATTGACCTAAACCCCAGGAAGCAGCAGCAGCTAAAGGAGCAACACCGCGCTTAATCTCACTAGAAGAGATATCCCATTTTGATTTCGCTAATTCAGATAATTGTTCCCACTCACCTAAAGCGTGCAAACATCTCATCTTACCCATAGTAATCTCCATGTTGTTAGGTTCTGATTTTTCTCTCTCATTATAAGCTCTTAAGGCATCATCCCATCTTTGTAACTTTTCATACCACGTTTCCTTTAACTGCAAATCGTGATGTAGTTGGGCATGTTTCAATATACCAATAGCTGCATCTGATTGTTGAAGCTGATTGTTGATACTGATCAATGATTCAATAGTCGGTGTTGTAGGTTCTTCATAGAATTCCAATTCTTTGTAATGCAATGCTTTAGCGTAGGCGTGACACCTTTGAGCATACTGACCTAAAGTAGTGATAGCAATAGGTAATGATTTATCATCATGCTCCATAAACTCTGCTAAATTGAGTAAAATTTGATGGATTTCAGGAGGATTGTTCGGCGATGATAATGCTATACAGAAGGATTGTACAAGCTCTTCTTGATGCTGGGAATATAATTCACTCCAACAACTTGCAAAACTAGCATTAAATAAGTCTTTGGCAAGTGGATAGTAATCGGAAGCTAATCCAGCACAGGCTCTGATAGCATGACTAGGACTTTGTTTCAACAATTCCTTACTCAATCTTCCAATCCATTCTTGCCAATCTTCTTTACTTCTTCTTTGACTCGAATCCCAAGCTGCTTTCAAAGCAGCCTGGTTAACTGGTAACTTTTTAGAAGGCATATCAACTTCTGGAATATCTAGATGATGCAGGTGTGTATCGTATTCTTTATAAATATCGAGGAATGGAGGTAAAGGATCACCACTAATGAGCTTATTCACTAATTGTTCAAATTTAGGTGCATGTATCTTTTGTTGAATAAGAACCTTTTTGATCACAGGGATAAACACACTAAATTCGGTTCCTAACTGAAGCAACAAAAAGCTCAAAGTATTCATAGCAGCAACCTTAAGCTCATCATTACCTTGTCTTAGTACTCTCAAAATTGGATGAATTATTCTTGAAGCCATATCGTTCAATAAAACATTTCTTGATAATCTGCCGATAGTCTCAATTGCAGCCTTTCTCAAGATCAATGGACCAACTTCAAACATTTTGACAATTGTTGGAACAATTATATGAACATATTCTTCAATATTGCTTCCAAAAACAACGAATGCTTTTAAGACATGCAAAGATGGCTCTCTCTTTACTGACTTGTCCTCATCAAATACCTCCAACATTAAGGTCAAGACGTCTGGTAAATACATTTTGAACTCACCTTCTAACGCTCTTGATATGGATTCAATCAAGCTAATGATAATAACTTGAATATTCAGTTGGGATTGAACGTTGAAAAACTCTTTGATAACTTCAAATATTCCGGGTAAAAACGGCCTTATGTGCTGTTTAACTATCAAAATAAGTGCTCCTAATTGCTGAAAGTAGAATTTCAACATTGAAGACTGACAGGTGTGCATTACATTTATAATTCCTGGGATAATTTGTGGTAGAAATGAAACACATCGCAATCCCAATGTCTGAAAAATATACATGATAGCTTGAATAACTTTGGTGTGATGTGTACTTAGGGATGGATCTTTTAGGATTTTCATCAAATTATTGATTGCAACAGTAGGATAGTATTCATCATTAGAAGGTGACATTCCTTGCATTAATAATGCCACATCCACAGGCGGAGCATTTTGTTCAACAGGAATAGATTTTGAGTGTTGTTCCACTTCACGATGCTTATAAGGGTCTAAAGCACCTAAAATACCCAAAAGTCTAACTGTCTCCCTTCTAATTTGAGATGAAGTTTCCAGCTTTAAAATTCCAACCAACATTCCTAACAATTGGGGATAATCTAATAATGGTTGAATAACATAACCGGATGAACTTGCAAGTTGCCCCAAAGTCTTTAAAGCAGCATCCCTCTTATATGATGAGCTTTGATCTTGAAATGTTTCTAGTAAAACAGGCATTAAATCTTGAATAAATGGTTGCAAATCTTCACCACCCACAACAGCTACTTCACCTAAGCAGTTAATTGCACTGGATGAGACAGAAGGACTCATATCTTTTGCCTTAGTAAGCAAAGCTTCTACCATCGGTTTAACATATGGCCTTGTTAATTCTTTTGAATTACTAATTAATAATGACAATAGGGTAGCACTTTCTTCCTTTTTACGACTGGAGGTAGAATATTCCAAACGAGATAATAATTGTATAAGAGTCTTTCTCAAGGAAGGAACGATGTAAGCAGGGTTAATTGAGGATAATCTTCCCAAAATCTTTATGGCCGTTTTTCTTATGCTGAAAACTTCATCATTTAAAGCAATAAAAAGAAGTCTTACGTTATCTGCTTGAGATAACTGAGGATCAAAGTTTCCAGCATTGGCCAAACAATTCAAACCTTCTAATCTGATTTCTGGAATAGGATCAGAGATTGAAATCGACAACAATTTATCTAGAACTTCATTCACAGCATTTAATGCATTAACACTGGTTTGTTGACAGATTGGATCTTTAATGAAAATCTCGCAAGACGTAACGGCAGCCACTTGGCGTACTTTCCCATTATTATGCTCCAAATATGTAATTGTGCAATATCTTACAAATTCGTTAAGAAGATAATTCTCAAACTTAAAAAATGCCAATATTTGCAAAGCTTGAATAAGAATTGTGCTATCCAAGTAGTCATAAGTTTCCTGATTCATAAGAATGTTATTAATGCTCATTCCTGTATCTCTTGATATCATAAGGAGTCTATAATCTCTTGCTAAAGATTCATTCATCTTAATTGATCCATATGGAGATCCCGGTGGCTGGAATATTTTACCGGATAATACCAAACTCAATAAATTGAGCAATTTCAGATTGATAAGGTTGGTTAAAGAAGGTATGTTATGAATCAACGTATGTAACACTTCTTGCATATGCTTAGATAATGAACAATTTGTGAACATCATATCTAAAATGTCCCGTTGTAAATGTTTAGTTAAGGCTGGGCCAACAGCAATAGATAATTTTCCAATACAATCAAATATAGCTGGTTCTGTATCTTTCCTACTGGCTCTGTACTTCGATCCATTTGCCGTTGATGTCGCAATAGAGTTCAAGCCAGAAACATTTGGGTTTGGGGTCTCGCTGATCACTGCATTGACCAAAATCAGCTGCACACTTGAATTTGTAGGGTAAGACAAACCCTCCCTTATATTATCCAAAATTGCATCTAAGTACGTTGCCATTTGATTTCCAACTTCTAATGATATTAAACCAATACTTTTGAATATAGCACTTTTATCGGAGTTCGCCGTCTCGTTATGTTGATTTTTATACTTCTTCAATTGTGATAAGTAATAATAAAGTGTTCTATGGAGGTATTTTTCCACGAAAAGTTCAGTATTAATCTTGCACAACAAAGGAAATATGTTTGTTAGCTCTTGCCTGATGATGGAAAGTTTGTGGTTTTTATAAAGGATGACATTCTCATATATCTGCTCGAATTTTGAATAGATATATGGATCTTTGTAGTATTTTATGAGTTCCCGATAGACCAATAAGGATCCATGAATACTTTCGGAAGAACTTGAAGATGCAGAGGTAATTAAGTTGTAGGATGCATTTGCGGAAGTGATAGTAGAGCTTTCTCCGTTCTCGTTTAAATCATTTTCATTGAGCAATTTTGAGGCCAGATCGATCAATTTCTTTACCCAGTAGTTTCTAGCATTGATATCTCTATCATAGATGATTCCTATGCATTTTTCTAATGTCAAAGCAGTATCAGTTCTAATAATGAGTTTGTGATCTCTCAAAGGAATCCACAAATGATCTAATATCTGACTTATGAAGCTATATAACAAGGTGGGAGCATTATCTGCCAAAGCGTTGATAATTAGGATAGCAGCATGTCTTCTATTTTCGTGCTGTTTATTATCACTTTGAAGCCATTCAATGGCTCTTTTTGCTTCAAAATCCACAAAATCTCCAGTCAATGTACCACCTGGGGTAGCTAATTTTCCTAATGTCTTTGTGGCCGCCTTCATGATGACCAAATCATTCGATAAGATTAACGATCCCAAATAGTTGGAGAAACGGGCCGTCTTGGTAGCGTTTTCTTCACCTACGCCTGAATCAAAGTCTATTAACGCATTCATGGCGGCAATTCCCCCCAACTTCTCAGACTGTTCCTTACCATGAAGCAATTCGAAAATAGTCTTATTGATGTCATTGTTGTATCTATTAAACTGTTCCGAGGAGAGGTCTCTTGCTATTGATTCCAAGTAGTTTCTAAGCTCCAAAGCATATCGATTCCTTTCCTCTTCTTTGGCTGATTTCAATCCATTAAAGATTTGAGTTAGAGCCACTCCGTCAACCACTTGAACGGTGGAAGACATAATAAGCGAGCTGGATTGGATAATTCGGAAGCGTTTCTATTGCTGATTTCAAAACAGCTAGGTGATTGAGGTTACCCGGAAGCTCTTTTGGAATTTAGTGATTCCTAGTGGATTAGAGTGGGTCCTATAAGTAGATAGCTGATTCAGCTAATGGCGGTCGTGGTAGTGTCATTCTTATCGGCTGAGATAGGTGGGCATACACGACCAACAGGCTACGACAGTGCTAGCTTTGGAACGAGTGAGAGGTGAGCTAAATAAAATAAATCAATCACTGAAGCTATACCATGTCTTGAAGATTAGTATTCTATAATCATATAATAAATGTTCAGTCTCTGTAGGTTTCTAAAATCATACTGCGATCGGGTAAATAAAATATATGAGCACTACCAGAATGGATTTGAAATATTAGATGATTATACAGCAGAACATCTTTAGAAAAACGAAACTAGAAAAACGAAACTGTTTCAAAAATCAGGATAGATTCGGATGAGCATAATTATCATTGGAAATTGAGGGAATAGTGTTTTTTCACAGTCAACTATAAATATGCAATAAATGTATATAACTTCTCACGAATGTTGTGGAAAGGATGAATATCTCATCTATAGAAAATAGAGGTTTGTAAAGTTGTGTAACCTGATAATGAAATGAATCGGGTGTAAAAATTATTGATCCGATTGTGATTTCTTTCATCTAGTTTCAATATGTGTCAACGTTACTAAAGAAATTTTGTGTGTACATAATACCTGGTGTCTATCTTGTGTAGATTCCCATAACTGTATTAACATCCAATGATTATCGGTGGTTGTCGGTATGTTTTCTACCAATCAAAACAAAATGTTCAAAATGGAATTACCAAGTGATGCATTTTTCGGTTTTCATCTGAGTAATTATTTGGCATATCTTGAGTTTTTACATCATACCATTTATTCGGTTCACAAATTCGATCAACAATCATTTTTCCGGTATTTTACACTCAAAATCATTTATAATCGTCTTATTTGCATTTACATATTTTACTTGTTCGTAATTCTTTATTCTTATTATCTCTAGCTTATGGCACAGAGAACAAAGAAAAGTTTCTAACAATACTTGGACCATATTCATCATAATCACTCTTGGTGTAACAGTAAGACTTGAATTCTGCGGTTTGGGCCAACAAAGAACCTCCAAACCAGACAGCATTACGTTGTCTCTTGTGTGAAATAACTTGTACATCAACACCAGTACTCTTGACTCCACTCAATCTTTCACTCAACTCAATTCTTTCGTTGACTAATCCCTTCAAATCCTTCTGTAATCTTCTACCGAAATCCTTAAACATGGTAGAACCTCCGGATAACACGATATTTTTGTAAAGCTTCTTACGAACATCAATTGGAGACGATTGAATTACTTGATCAACAACAGTTGGTAAAGGAGTCAAATAATCCGAAGAAGCGATTTCTGGATTGAAAAAGATTTCCGGAGCCAAGAACCGTTCGTAACCAACATCGACTGTCTTTGTTCTGCTCTTGTCAGCGTATTCAACAATATATTGAGCAAATTTTTCTTGAGGATATTGATCGAATTTACGGAACTCTTTCACAATATCTGGACATACATAACAAAATTGTTGCTTGATCTTTTCAGCAGTTTGCAAACTGGTATCGGCTTCACCACGGTCTCTCAATACCTGTTGGATAAACGAGGTGATGTCTCTACCGGCCAATGGGATGTTCTTGATAGCAGTACCAATAACGTAACCCTCGGCTACCGGTATGACGTGAGTAACACCATCACCCGAATCGATCACAGTACCAGTCAAAGATCTATCTTGGACCTTTGAAGATGTCCAAGAGGCAGCCAATGCCAAAACAGCCTGGACTGCAATGTATAAACCAGCACAATTGAATGATTCAAACATAATTTCAGCAGTGCTCTCTCTATTTTCAGGTGGGTTCAAAGGAGGTTCAGTCAACAAGAAGTAGTGATCCTCCGGCTCACATCTCAAGTACTTGAAGATAGAATTCTCCCAAAATCTTTCCATATGATCCCAATCTTCGATTTGACCATGTCTGATTGGATATGAAAGGTTATAGTTTGGTCCATTGGCAGCGTTGAGGGCTTCATCCCCAATGAAGAAGTCCAAATCTTCAAGCCCTCTCTTTGATGACAAGAATGATGCCGATCCACTGCTTGTAGATTTGGTGTTCTTCGAGGAAGATGAAGAGGTAGCGATAGCGGTGGGGAACACAAAAGATGGTGAATCGTTACCGGCAAAGCCCAATTTGGTCAATCCGGTACCGTTGTCCATGACCACCGCAGGGGTGCCCATACTAGCCATTGTGATAGTTTATTGATAGATGGATTGAATGGTAAGGTGTTGAATCTCGGAGGTTATGGGTTGAGCAGGTAGTGCGAAATACGAACGGGTCGAAGTAGTGAGTGCACAACCGTGTTAGTAACCGGAAAGATTAAGACTAGATTTGAAACTGGGATAAATTAGTGGACCTGACCAGAGCTAAATAAGGAGTTGAACGAATACTTGACAATAAATGATTTCCATATATTATATAATTTATTTCTGTAGTTCTCTCAGGAAGCAATTGAGGCTCGAGAACTATAGGTAATAATCAAGAAATAGAAAGGTAAGGCTTCACTTTTACATGGAACTACTCGCTTATTTGTATCTCTCTTAATTTTGAAGATTCTCTAGGGCATTAAGTATATTAACAGATTTTGAAAAATATTTTATTCCTTCCAATTCTCTTCCCACAAATTTTCACACTTGTAAAACCATTAAATTATCATTCCACAGGGTTCTTTTCATTTTTCAGCTCAATGATTCTAAGCTTAAAAAGTGTTAGATACTCCTGCTTGCTGCTACTGCACGATTTAGATCACCGCTTAAGTAACTATAAATTATATTGGTGCTAGACATGCTAGCCTGTATTACTAACTATATGCATTAATACTCATCCTTACCACTAATAATAACATCATTGATTTTCAAGATCATTCTAGTCAATTGCGTAGCCAATAATAATTGTTGCTTCTTACCAATCAATGGGTCTACCACAAACAATTCCTTCATATCATTGGTACCTTTACCGAGACAATCAACACCCAACTGAGATAATTTTTCAGTGGATTGTTTGGCTTTCAAGCTAGATAAGGTTTCAATTGGGTCCAAACCGGAATTTTCAGCTAATGTCATTATAATGGTATCCAAGGCAGATGCAAATGCTCTGAAAGCGTATTGATCTATACCCTTTTGTCTGTCTGCTGCCTCAGAAACGGCCAAAGAGCAAGTTAATTCAGCAGCACCACCACCATATACTACTCTGTTATCTCTGACCAAGTTACGAACAACACAAATGGAATCGTGCAAGGCTCTGACACCTTCATCAACGATCATATCATTAGAACCCCTGATAAAACAGGTGACTGACTTAGTATTCGAACATCCTTCCACCACTAACATACGGTCTCTAGTGGTACCGAATTCCAACTCCCTTATAGATTTAGCAGTACCTAATTTTTCAGGAGTTAAATCCTCGAATCTTGGAACAATACGTCCGTTGGTGGCAATGGCCAACAATTCCAATTCGGAGCCCCCGATCCATCTGATAGCGTTCAAGCCATTGGCCAACAATAAGTGATTGGCTTCGTCATCAAATCCCCATTGACATGCTACAACATTAGCACCTGATTTTTTGATACAATCAATCATTTCTTGGAATTTCTTCTGTTCATATTCTTGTAAAGCTTTAAATTCTTCAGCAGTGGAGATTTCTAATTTATGTTTGGTCTTTGGCTTTGGGGGTTCTAATGGACAGGTCAATATAGCTATTTTACAATCTTCAATATTCTTTGGCATTTGAGAGTGTGAAAAATCCTTCTCTAACAACACACCTTTGATCAAGGAGGAATCCTCGATAGAACCACCTACTTTCTTTTCCATTTTTATCAATTCGAAATCCACATCTTTTCTTTCAAAATCAGCCACCGATAACACGGCATCCACGGCCATTTGAGCAAACTGATCGTGGCTTTTAGAAACGATCTTAGAACCCAATGAGGTCTTAGCAGCTCTTAAGAGGTTAGGATCGGATGCATCCGCACTGATCTTAATTTCATCGGCTACTTTATCCAATTGTTGGATGGCAATCTTACAAGCCTCATCGAAACCGTTGGCAATCTTAATTGGGTGAATACCTTTTTCGATCAACTCCAAAGCTTGATCTAACAAGGCACCAGCAATGACAACCACACCGGTGGTACCATCACCAATTTCATCATCCTGAGAACGAGACAATTGCACCAATAACTTGGCGATTTCGTTGTCCAAATCCATCATGGACAAGATGGTGGCACCATCATTGGTAATGGTGATTTCACCGTCTTGACTAATCAAAATCTTATCCAATCCTCTTGGACCTAAGGAAGTCTTGACTATGGAAGCCACTGATCTGGCAGCTAATATATGTGATTTGGTGGCCTCTAAACCGTGTTTTCTCTGTTTTTTTCCTTGATCTCTGACGATGATAAAGGGTCTTCCCATTTCGTCTTGTGCCACGATGGCATTGGACATGTCAGGCAAGGCCATTTGTTGTTGTGCTGCCATTTTGGGGGATTAAAATAGTATATAGAGTAGCTAAAATTTGTCATTGCATCGTGCGCGGCCATTTTTCGACGATGTCGCAAAGATCGCGAGACGTCGCTAGCTTGTCGCATGTCGCATCTTGGGAGGGAAGTGAATGGGGATGGCAAGCAATGACTGGGAGAATAATTAAAATTTCAATGGAATTTAAATTACTACATGCAACTGTAACTAGTAAGATAATCCGGACTCTCCGAGCCATTAATATTCATATTAAATTACTTTGCTTAATTACCGTGGTTCGAGCGCGATTGTTCTTGAAGCTTCCTCTTTTTCATACTGGTGTGCTCACTTCAATAATAGAAAAAACGGAGTACCTGTGCCTAATTTATTGAAAAATCAACCTTAATGGCATAGCATTCACAGCTAGTTTCTTAAAAATCGACTTCTGTTTTAGCTGCTGAATTCGCACCTGGAGCCCACCTCACCTTGGAGCCCACCTCGATATATTGGTATAAACTGATGCAAAACCGTGGTTGAAGAACAGTCACAATGTGAATACCAACTGAACAGTTTAGTAACAGTAAGGGAAACTCTTATTCTAATATGATTTTCTATATTACTACATTAGTTCAAGTTTGCAATCGTAAATATCTGTACCAGTGCGGGTGTGTAGCACTTGCCCGAGGTCGCTCCATCAGACCATCAGTTTGAATGGAAATTTTCATGGAAGTGTAGGCACTCCCAAAGCTTTCAGTGTTCACTCAAGGAAGTGCTCTAGAGACCCCTATGCTTTCGTTACTAAATGAAACTTTGTACCCAGTTCTCGCTATTGTTATAGCAGTTTTCATAGAGTAGTTGTCTAATTTTTCAGTACTTTTTTGACAGTCTAGTGCGGTTGAAATTTTTACGATGACCATCACTATGACAGAAGAAATCAATATAGATACCGCCAGTTTAGAACAGTTGAGAGACGTGTTGACCAACAAGTCCGGAGACGTCAAGTTGGCCAACCGATTCCGGGCCTTGTTCAACTTGAAATGTATTGGAGCTGAGTCCAGCAACATAGATGAGGTTCACAGTGCCATCGACTACATAGCTGAATGTTTCAAGGACGAGTCTGAATTGTTGAAACACGAGGTTGCTTACGTTTTGGGTCAGACCCATAACTTATATGCTGCTCCATACTTAAGAGAAGTGTTGAAAAACGACAGCCAACAATGCATGGTAAGACACGAGGCCGCAGAAGCCTTGGGTGCTTTAGGTGATAAAGAATCTTTACAATTACTTGAAGATTACTTCAAGAACGACCCATTATTAGAGATTAGACAAACTTGTGAATTAGCCATCGAGAGAATCAAGTGGGAAAACTCAGAAAAGGCCAAATCTGAAGTTTTGGAAAAATCTGCCTATACATCTATCGATCCTGCTCCTCCTATGGCAACCGATAAGGAATCCAAGGTGGAAAAGTTGCAACATATCTTAAACAACCAAGAGGAGCCATTGTTTGAAAGATACAGAGCCATGTTTAGATTGAGAGATTTGGGAACTGATGAAGCCTGTTTAGCATTAGCCAGTGGTTTTTCCGATCCTTCTGCTTTGTTCAAGCACGAAATCGCTTATGTTTTTGGTCAATTATGTAACCCAGTCACTGTTCCCTCCTTAATCACAGTGTTGAAGGACAGTTCAGAAGCTGCCATGGTCAGACACGAAGCTGCTGAAGCTTTGGGATCGATCGCTACTGATGAGTGTTTGCCAGTGTTACAATCATTCCTTAATGATAAGGATCAGGTGGTTAGAGACTCTGCCGTTGTTGCGTTGGACATGTACGAATATGAGAATTCCAATGAGTTGGAATATGCTACTGTTAATTAAGAAATGTTAGCAGTTGATTATTGTGAATTATTAAGAAAGATTTAATTGAATTACTTTGAATAACTTGATTAGAATATTAATTGATTAAAGATTTGTTGTAATTTTAATCGATTTTTTTTTAAGTTTCATTAAATATTCAAAGTGGGGAATAGTGGTTGATTTTGATAATTCCTTGGGTGTTAGTTGTGATTATGTTGGCTGACAGATCTACATTTGTATAATAAGTATTGTCGTATATGCAGGAAAATAATGTACAATCGAAGTAAAATGATTCTAGTTATTGGTTCTGAACCGGTAACCACATGACGTGCAAGTGTAGAAAACTGTTGCACCTTCATCGGCAGACCGTAATTGTAATGTGTGATATTGCATTTCTTCGTTTCCACACTTGGGACACTTTTCTTTAATGGTGGCACCTTCGTCCAATTCATCTTTCTTTAAAGAAGTCTTAACCACTGAACGGTCTGATCTGAGCTTTGAAGGGAATGCATCGTCGGAAGAGGTGGTGACCACCTTCAAATCACTGAACTTGGATTTGGGGTAAGAAGCAGCGCACAAGCCACAATGTATGGTAGACTTGGAACTATTGGTATTCAAGAGGTTACCGCAGTATGTGCAGAAGATCAAAGAGCCAACAACGGACATTGTGTAGTGGAGGTAAGTTGGTGTTATCTGGTTTCAAATTTTTCAGAGATGCTCATCATAGATGTTGGGTTGTGTGCAGGAATCATTACCGTCCCGAGTAGGTAGAAGACAAGGGGAAAGTATTCCCTTAGTAAGGATGATTAATTTTATAGAAATTTATACGTGGACAAGAGTCATCGGGATTGACGTGTATTTATGATAAAAACCATACTTCTTGAAATCGCATATCGATTTCAAATGCACATACATTTGTTAACGAGAAAGTGATCAGTCCTTAAGTAGTGAGTCTCTCATAAATATATCACAATGTTGCAAAGCAACCAAAGCGTTTAGTTAGCCGTTTAATTTAGGCCCGTATTCCCAACAACACTAAAATATTTTCCTTCTGGATGTCCTTATCAATATCCTTACGTCAACTGCTCTTGCTTGCCCTAAACCAGCTTACATAAGAAAGATTTACAGCATATAGATAGTCCAACAGACTTTTAGCATTCACTACCTATCTATTAATCATTTAATGTAACATGTTCAAATCACTAAACATTCTTTGGTTAATTCTTTGGTTAATTCTTTAGTTGGTAAAATTTTGAAGAATATTCAAAATTTTGCAAAAATAGATGAATTATCTTATTAGATATTCTGAGCCTAGCCAATTACTAGTCTTCTTTAATAGTCCACAGGTAGCATCCGATAAACGAAAAGACGCATTCCAGGAGTATGTACAATAATTCGATTGCTACACTATTAAACAGTAAATTTCACTACTACACAATACATCAATACAGGAGGAATACTGTACATTTATTTCACAAATCAGTATTAAAGTAGCTCCAACTTATCTACTGCTGACTACCATCAGACATTAAGCCCCATTATCGATCTTGTTGGAAAATCCATACCTCAGTATATTATATAATTCCCTCATTATCAGAACTTCGTTATCTCTTTGCAGATTGATTCACGCGAGCAGAAAAGTCGCAACCAGCCTCCACATTTCAATCTTGATTCTTAGATTGGAGTTCATCCTCACTAATTAGATAAACTACTCTTGTTATCATGGTGAAGAAGGTGCTACTTATCAACGGGCCCAATTTGAACCTCTTGGGAACAAGAGAACCCGAAAAGTATGGTACCACTTCGTTGAAAGATATTGAACAGGCTGGGATCAACCAGGCGAGGGCCAAGCAGAATGGACTGGAATTGTTGGTATATCAAAGTAATACCGAAGGTTTTATCATTGATCGGATCCATCAAGCTCAGAAAGAAGGTGTGGGGTTTATTATTATCAACGCTGGTGCCTACACCCATACTTCTGTGGGGATTCGAGATGCGCTTTTGGGAACCGCTATACCCTTTATAGAAGTCCATATCACTAATGTTCATCAAAGGGAACCATTTAGACACCAGTCATATTTGAGTGATAAGGCGCTAGCCGTGGTTTGTGGCTTGGGTGTTTATGGATATACTGCTTCGATAGAGTATGCCTTGAATTATTAGCCAATGTTAACAGTGCGTAATAAGCTGCTCCCAAGGTGAGATTTTAGTAATGGGATGTAACCCAAATATTATACGATCTTGATCATCCAAATTGCCGCAGCTTGTGATATTAGAGGTTTTTTAAAGATTTATTATTTTAATCTTACGTATAATTTAGGTATTATCAAAAAACAGATACAACAGACCGAAACAACTCAAAGCTGATATCGGGAGCCACCAAGATTTGCTATATAGAGTGAACCTGTTCCCTTTGCAGAACAAATGGTTACTGTAAAATGTAGTTTATTTACTCAGATCGGATTTATTCAAGATGAATCTTCACAAAATATTCATGATGTATAACCAAGTCTCATTAGAAATTATTTAAGATGGAATTAAATGACGGAAATGTCAATGAGCAAATCCGTGGGCTGTCGTAAATTTCATATTGATGATTATTGAGGCCACAACACAAAAAATCAGTTCCATTCACGTAATCATGAGCTAAGGCCGAGTGGCTTCCCTGATCGAATGCACTCTGCTTGCATTTCGTATATAATCTAACCGAATAAACCTTCCTCCATGGCATTTGGTACTGCCTTATCTCCATATACACCCAACCAACTAATTGGACGATTCCATTTCTCCACTTTGGGAAGTTCCAACACCTCTACCACCTTATTAGCCAAGATTTCCCCATCCGTGAAATTATCCCCCTCATAGACATGAGTAACCAAAACGTTAATATCTAGCTTGGATCCCTCATCCTTCCTATGGAGGTTCACCAAGGACCTTACATAAGACAGGTGGCTATAGGGAGTTTCTAACTGCTGATGTTTATCCAAATTTAATGACTCCAACGATTGGTTCAAGAAATCAGCACTGGTATACCAATCTATTCTTCCCTGCTCCACATTTTCAACGAGTCCAGCGTCGGAAGAATCCAAAACAAACACCTTTGCAAAGTTGG
The DNA here is from genome assembly GCA_030568575.1 of Suhomyces ambrosiae. Taxonomy (NCBI): domain Eukaryota; kingdom Fungi; phylum Ascomycota; class Pichiomycetes; order Serinales; family Debaryomycetaceae; genus Suhomyces; species Suhomyces ambrosiae. The sequence goes on along the minus strand of JAJMGA010000010.1, from coordinate 194,687 downwards.
ACTCCAAGATAAATGGTAAAATGATTTCATTAACATATGTCTCCACAAAACTGGGTATAATGGGAGATCGCTGTTGAATAACCACCAAGTTGTTTTTTGAGTTCAAGTAAACTTCTATCGCATTGGCAACTCCAACGTCAGCCTTTTGGACCAGATCAATGGGTGAAGCAAACGGGTATAAGTATTTGTCGTCTAGAGTTCCAATCTTGGAGAACCCAAATGTATGAATCAAGAGATCAATGCTCAATTGGGGAATGTTTCCAATGGAGACAGAGGGAAGAATCAAGGTGGAACCTTCGAAATTAGGAATAATACCTGGAATAGGCACAAAGTGTGACATGGTAAGTTGTTCTAACTGAGGTTAAGTAGAGATTTACTTTTTGTTCTATTGAACTAGTTTTCGCCTTCGCGCATTTAGCATACTCTATAAACTTGGAAATGTACTTACTGGAAGTTGAGAATTGAAAGGTTGAGCAGTTACTAATTGCTGCTGGTTAGGAGGCCAAAAAGCCAGAAGGTGACCATTTGCTATATTGTCCTTATTTCAAATAGCCCTTTTAATTGGATATCTAGTAATGATTTTGTAGCTAAAGATTAGCCATGCTTCAGGGTTGTTAATAATCACCAAGGACTCTTTCACAGTTTCAGCCAATACCGCAAATATCCTTATAGAATAAGTGTAATCTGCTTATTTCGTACTCCATGTACCTTGACATAAGTGGTGATTGAGGGAAGTTCAGTCCTAAAAAAGCTAATATTGTAAATTCTTAAAAAACCACTCCTGGCCATTTGATTTTTTAACAAATTTAAAGCTGCACAAACAATACATCTTCTAGGAAGTGGATAGCCACATTGTCATAGCTGGAATTCTCTTGAGGGTATTGTAAATCATTTAATTTCAATGCCAAAATCGACAATAAACTAACACTTAAATACGACGTATTCTGACCAAGATGATTAATTTCAAGATAATATTCCCCATCTAGTCTTAAATTAAATAACTCGTTTACCCCTGCTTCATTCACCACCCTGGATCGTTGAAATTTCCCATATTATTTAGCAAGTTCGCTGACACATTCAGATTTGAATTCCCAATCGCACTTGACTGATTACCCTGGTAATTGACGTTGGGAACATTACTTGTCATTCCGGAAAAGAACGAGGATGCATTCAACTGGTTCAACTGTTGACTGGTAGGATCACTAGTGGAACTAAGAAGATTATTGAGATTAGCATTGTTGGAGTTTGATGGAGTATTACTATTTCTAGACTTATGAGAAGTGGACTCAGTATTTGATGTGGCCACTGGAACCGAGATTCCAAACTTCATGTCGCTAAGTAAATTAGAGCTAGACTGGTTCAAATTAAGCAAGGCGTTTTTTGAACTTGAGCCCTTCAATAAATGCGAAGGGTTGAGAGTGTTGTTGGTATTATTATTTATTGGGGGAATCAAGGCCGATCCAGTGATATTAGGTCCAAATAGTGAAAGCGCAGCATTACCTGGTGATAAAGGAAGTTGGTTCTGAATTGAATTAAAAGACGGAAGTTGTTGGTTCTGGTTTTGGATTTGAAGTACATGATTAGGTATAATAACTCCATTACTGGTACTTAAAAGGTTGCTTGCAGTAGTATTATTGCCAAAGGTAGCATTGGAAGGAATTTGAGTTAAATTATCAATAGGATTATTAAGTCCAGCATTACTGGCGCCCGCGCCACTGTATTCATTATCACTGTCGTTTAATAGGGGAGACAAAGGGATCAAATTTGTTGTTGGATTTGCAGCTAGACCGTTTGTGGAAGATCCTGGTGTGGCTAGCCAACTATTCAAAAGACTTTTTCTCTGTTGAGTAGGGATTACTCGACTGTGGTCTAACTGAGGCTGGTTGTATCGTTTACGTTTACGGGGTTCCTGGTTTGGGGGATCTTCTGATTTTCTCTTTGGTTTGTTCTGTTGTAACAGTTCCAAGAATTTTGCACTTAAGTGATCCTTATGATCCAAGATAAACTGAGATGATACTGAATCAAGAACTGAGATCTTTTCTTCTTTTGACAAGCTGGTATTGTTAAAAATGGCAAGATCGATCAACCTATTCGTTTCTTGTCGTAAGAATTGGGCCACCTCATCAGCAGATCTTGAACTTATTGGTTTATTTTCTTTGTTTTGTTGGGGTCTAGTAGATGATTTCAGGGACTGGAGAGGTCTGTTTTCAAATCCCAAAGCAATGCCACGTTTTCCACCATTTGGAGACGTTCCAAAGTACGAATTTTGAGCTGAAAATGTTTCCTGTACCATTCTCTTTGGTGTCGGGTTTTCGGATAGTGCAACTGAAGCTATGGAGCTGGCAGAACCCATCAAGTTGCTGAAAACGTCGGTTGCCGATGTTGAATTGGAATTGGGTTGAATTGACATGGGAGGCTCTTCGGGACTGGGATTGAACATATCATCAACTCTATAAGAAGAGGAGGCATCTGCACTGTTCTCCACCACTGGTTTGGGTTTAGATATCACCGAATCAGGCTTTTCTAGGTCTAAGTCATGATCATGGGAATCGTTAATCACTACCAACGACCAGTTCTTATTTTTCAATGAGTAATTCGCTCTTATTTTAAACGGGCAAGTGGTGACTCGGCGTACTTGAGATTTCACATTCTTTTGCTTGACCAACTCCTTCTTAATGTGATTCTTGCATTTGAAAATAATCTTGCTTGTATCCAGCCGCTCGATCACAATATGGATACCCTTATGTTTTGATAGAAATTGCAGCAACCAGGGCTTGATCTCATCCTTGTGGTAGAATCGTTTTTGTTCTAGATCGAATTGTTGTAACGACACCCTGTGCAAGATTCTTGACATGGTGGCAACTCAACCTGTGGCATTCTATACGGTAAACTATGACCACAAACGACGTAAGTAGTGGATGATTGTGTGGTATCCCTAGCAGGATGTCGCGCTTGGATAGTATTTGGTTGCGACAACATAACGGTCAGCGCGACATTATACAAGGTTAACATCGTCTACAGATTATTAACACAATAAGAAGGCAACATTTCAACTTCAACGTTTCAACTTCCTGTATCAAGAATCAGGTTTGTACTGGGAGATTAGAGAATTAAAATCGGCCCGAAACAGTATAATCATATCAACAATTGACAACCTTCTCCAAATATGGATTTGAATAGACGACGGTCATTGACGACTCGTAAGTCAGTGGGTAAGTTCAACCAGTTAAGCTTTGCTGGTAATAAGGAGAATTGGACCAGTGACAGGAATTTACCTGAACAAGCTACTGGGTTCCAAGGAATTCTGGGTCAGAATAGAACCCCTATTTCAAAAGAAGATCTTACCCCCAGAATTATAGTAAAGAGGATTGGTGAATTACAAGAAAAGGTGACGATTTCCGGACAGCTTACTCAATTTCAGCGTACGAGCTTGGGCGAAACTTTGGCTGCCTTGAACACATTCGTATACTCTTTGGCAGCCCAATACCCCGATAATGAAATTCCATTTGAGATCTATTCAAAGATTCAGAGCGTTCTTTGGAACCTAGCACATTTGATTCAAAATGCTACCCTGAATGGATCAAAAGGAATTAAGTACGGAATTTTTCAAGACCGCCTTTCCAACTTTTCTCCTTCTGTATCTTCCAAATCATATTATGAAGATGATTTGATCCAAGCGTCCCGGTTCAGCATTAATTCTTTTGGAAAGCAACCTAATCAACCTTATTTAAATCCAGAGAATTCTCTGCATTCAGAGCTTCCAAATCAAAAATTCCGTCAATCTGAAAATGCATATGCCAATATTCAAGAATCCGAATTCCAGCAACAACAAGAAAATCACCCATACTTGAAAGAACCTAAGTTTGCTCAAAAGTCCCCATATTCTATTCAAAGTACTCAAAACAATTTAAATCAACTTCACCCCCAGCAAGAAAATATGTATTCAAGTTTACCTGACTTTAACCAGCATCAAAATCTTCGAAGCCCGCGATTTCAATATCCACAAAACTCCCTCGAAAGTATTCCCGTTTTGCAGCATAATACCCAGGCTATCCTGAGATCTCAGAGTCCATCAAGAAGTCATCATTCATCTATGATCCGGATGTCCTCACCTATTTTGCCTGAAGACGGTTCAGATAGCGAATTTGAGGATGAAGGACAAGAAGACGAGCGAGAAATTATATCTAGAGGCATTAATTCCGGAGCCCCGCCAGTTAGTTACATGCACAACGGAATTAGTACACCTGGCCATACTCCCACTCATAATTACTTTAATATGGCACATACTACAGAGAGCCGAAAATCAGCATATGATCTTACAGGGTCGGGAAGAAGATTATCATACGTAACACCACCCCCTAAGGGATCAGTTAGAAAGGCATCTATGGACTTTGGAATTCATCAATTACCTACAAGAAATGAGTTCGATATTGGCCAGGAACATCGTGTAAGACCTCAGTCGATGCTCTCTTTACAAAGAGGGCCAAGTATAGGCGGTAGACCGCTGTCGAACTATCGCAAGTCGTTTATACAATCCAATTTCAGTAGCCGAAACTTTGAACACTAGTTGCGAGAGATCGAGAACAACAATCAATATTTTAGAATAATTTGAAGTATAAATGTATTTGGATGAGAAAAAGGAATATCAAGGGTGCAGATAGTATAAACAATTAAAAATTATTGCACATTTAAATGTTAATGATAAACTATTTTTGTTGTTGGTTGTATTTTAAAATAGGGGATGAATCTTCAAATTTAAGTTGAATTGTCTTAAAATTGAAATCTTGAGAAATTAGTAACTCAGAAAAATAGCTGTTTATGCTTTGTATGTAATATGAGGATATCAAAGAATATTTAGAAGTCCATTTAATATCCAATGGCAGTTAGATTCATTTTAAATTTAGATCTTGTAAAATTTTCACTGATATTTCATATTCTACAAGAAGACAACCAATTTCATGTTAGCTTCGTTAGAAGCCCATAATGCGATTTGTGGAAATTTACAGACGTAATACGAGTTTCTTACTTCTACGGACATTTAAATTTAAGAACGAATAGCAGAAATTATCAATTTTCAGAATTTACTTTTAATTCGGTCTTGGATGGTAGTACAGTATCACTACTCACTACAAAAATGTAGCTTAGAGTTCGTTTCAGTATAAGATTAATGTATATATACAGGATGGACTGGTGATATGGTGAGCCTCAGCTCTTAGTTCCGGATGACGTATGCTTATTCTAAGGTGACCTTGGCACCTAAACCTTCTAAAGTGGCCTTGATCTTGTCAGCATCTTCCTTTGCGACATTTTCCTTCAACACCTTTGGTGCAGATTCAACAAACTTCTTGGATTCAACCAATGACAACCCTAATAATCCCTTGACTTCCTTAATGATCTTTGGCTTGGACTTGGCATCAAATGATTCTAACTTGATCGAGAAAATGGTTTTCTCTTCAACTACTTCCTTGACTTCCTCTTCCACAGGAGCGGCAGGAGCAGCGGCTGGCGCAGCTCCTCCAGCAGGTAATGAAATGTCTGGAATGTTCAATCTTTCCTTCAATTCGGTGACCAAAGCGGAGGTTTCCAATAAGGTCAAGGTGGAGATTTGGTCCACGATCTGTGATATTTTTGGATCGACAGGAGCTTTGGTTTCAGCGGTGGAGTTGAAACGCACAGCGACAGGAGCCAATCTCGAGGACACGGTTCTTAATGCTGGTCTGATGGTTTGGCGTAATAAGGACATCTTGGTTAGTGATCGTATATGGATTGAAAAATTTTTGAGTGGTCAACAGACGGGGTATGCGCACGACCACAATTACATAACCAATTACGTCAGCTCAAATTATCAACACTATTATCTGGAAAAATTCACCGTATAGTCTGGAACAGTTAGACAGGGTCATCATCGGAAAGCCAAGTATCTATAGTCATGGCTTCTTTCAGGTTCTGTGCCGAGTGCAACAACATGTTGTATCCTAAAGAGGATAAAAATGAACAGAGACTCTTGTACTCATGTCGTAACTGTGGGTATACTGAATTGGCCGAAAATCCCAAAGTGTACAGACATGAATTGATTACAAACATCGGTGAAACTGCTGGTGTTGTGCAAGATATTGGTAATGATCCCACCTTGCCTCGTTCTGACAAGGAGTGCCCAAAATGTATGAATAACCAATGTGTGTTTTTTCAGTCACAACAGAGGAGAAAAGATACTTCCATGATCTTGTTTTATGTGTGTTTGAATTGTAAAAATGTGTTCAGGGTATAGCGACAAGTTTGGGGCTAGCGAAGCTAGTCAATGAAATGAATTCAAGTGGATAAAAAACAGCTAGTATTGGTTCGAAGAGCTAGAAGAAATAAAAACAAAAATTAAAATTGGAACTGATTTATACATGTCAGCAGAGCTGATTTAAAACGCTCAAACCACAATAACCAAAATTCCTAATGAAATGTATTCAAACAAGAGAAAACTAATTCGCAATATTTCAACTCCCTATACTAAATTCGAAAACACACGAGGTGAGCTCTCTAGAAGGCTCGAAGAATACTCCGAGCTCGAATGATTCGATATAGTTCTTTAGATTTCTCTTTGTATCATAGACTTTTGTTCAGTCGTGTATTTTATACAAGATTGAACTAGATGTATTGTGTTATACTTATAAGGTTGACGAATGAAGTGGTTTCCATATATGTGTAATATATAATTAAATAGTATATTAAAACTACATTAAAACGAGGATTGCAATATTTTTTTGATCAAATTTTACTATTAGTATTAATATATGTGTAACTTCTATTGTATTTATCAACTCAGGGCTGTTGTAGATTAATGCTACGACTCTATCAATTTTGGAAATTCAATAATTATACCAAATATAATACTAGGAAGGTTTGACTTGCACAAATGCGACGAATAGATTAATATATATAGTTTATATTAATATATTTAGTAAGTTTGTTCTAAGTTATTCCTCCTACTTAACTATTTTTGATTGTTTTTGAATTCATGGAACTACTCTACAATAATCATGTACATAAATCGATACTTCGATATTGTGACATTACTCACTGATTACTGATTTTGTATTTATTTTCAGTACAATAATATTGAAATAGTTCGTGTAGTCGTGTACCTCTCCATACATGGTATACTAGAACAGGATTAGTCGAATCAAAAATTCGAATAATGGTATTCATCTATACAATGTTTAGATGAGATGATTCACCATGAATGTAAAAAAAGCCAAATGGTCAATGGAAAAACAATAAAGTCAAAAGTCAAGGAAGTAGTGTGCGTACGGATCTTCACCAACAGAGCCATAATCCAGTTGATCTTCGGGATAATGGTCAAATAATGAGGAATCTCCTACACCGGCGGTGATAGGAGGCTCATAAGGAGTTTCAATGTCCTTGGCCAACAATTTTTCCCAAACAACTTCGGAGAACCAGCAATGATTTCTAATATCAGCAGGACCATTAATTAAATTACCTAAACGTCTAGTTAAATCAGCAGTGATTAAATTTTCCAATAAATCTATGACATCAGGACTAAAGAAACTTGGGTAATGAATTTTACCGGAAAGAATCTTTTCGTAGGTCTTCATTGGGGTCGAATCATAAAATGGTGTATAACCAGCCAACATTTCAAAAATTAATACTCCCAAAGACCACCAATCAACTGATTTGTTGTAAGGCTTTGTGGTAATGACTTCTGGAGCAATATAATCAGGAGTACCACAAAGAGTCCAGGTAACAGTACTAACTTCCTTTGCAAAACCAAAATCAGTGATTTTGATGTGTCCATTTCTGTCCAACAAGATATTTTCAGGTTTTAAATCACGATAGATAATATCATGACTGTGTAAGTATTCCAAAGCCAAGGTAACTTCTGCAGCATAAAACTTGGCCACTGGGTTAGGGAATCTCTGAGACTTACGCAATAAACTGAAAAGTTCACCACCTTCAATATAGTCCATGACCATAAACAAATTCTTGGAATCTTGGTAGGTACCCCACATTCTAATCAAAAAAGGATGCTCTACCAACTTCAACATTCTACGTTCATCATTGGTATGTTCCACCTGCTTCATCTTTACTACCTGGTGCTTTTTCAACACCTTGATTGCGTAGTATCTTCCATTATGAACTGATCTGACCAAATGAACTCTTCCGAAAGAACCTGTTCCCAATGTTCTCATTATGTGGAAATCAGTCAACGAATATTTTCCCTTGGAGACGGTAGATCTCTGAGGCAATAACGATCTCTGGATGGCATCACTTGTGAGCTGCTGTTGGTGTTGTTGAGGCTGCTGAGGCTGTTGAGGCTGTTGAGGCTGCTGCTGCTGCTGTGGTTGAGAGTGGTGGACTTGATGGGCCTGTTCGTGGGCAATTGGCTGGTGTTGTTGATAGTAGTTCATGGTTCCAGGTTCTGGTTTACTGGTAGTATCAGGGTGGTTGGACAGCCTTGATATATGAAGCTTTTTCAATAAATTGGAAGAATGCATCAATAAGGAGGAGCCACTGGGTTCACTGTAACAGTGTTCCAATCAAGGTTCGAGTTTCAATTCAATTCAATCAAACACGGCGAAATGTTTTCACCAAGTATACCCAATTGACTATTAACCGGCCTGTTTACAATCCTTCAGATGGATGATAGGTCAGTTGATAAACCGTCGGATCGATGTGATATCAATGCAATGTCAATGGACAATTCAATGAGTTCCAATGACAATTTCAACAAAGGTTTCAACAATATAGCACAGGGAAAAGATCCAATCTTTGATTAGTGGCGATATATTGGATAGATCAGTGGCTGGTCAACGTTGATTATACTAGCAAGGGGAGGGTCGTGGCGGCCGAATTCGTGCGTAACAATAGAGCAATTTAGAGTGAGATAGAACAGGATGCGAAGATTGAATCTGTTGAGATTGGGTGAGGTACATTAGATGGAGAATTCAGGATTAAGAAAGGGTTTACTGTGAAATTGGTTCATTTATTGCAAAAGTAGTTTTAGGCTTTAAGTTGTAGAATTAAGAATTTTTCAGATTAGGCTTCATGAATTACGGGGTAGGCAGATCGCAATAATAAGTACAAAATTAAGAGTTAGTCTTTACTAAGGAAAAATTTGCTGAAAGTGAAGAGTTCCAATTCAATGAAACGAAGAGAGGATTTAATATGGCCAGTTTTCATTTCATGACTATAGTGACTGCGAATATTTATTTTATTCAAATGATCGCTACAAACCATATTAATTTTTGAAAAATAGCGAAATAAATTCATGCCTACATGCTTCACAGTCCTCCATGTAATTCACGGGTATATTCCGAACAAGCGGTAATATATTCTATTTAAGCACTATTAACTCCACTAATTGCCATCTGGTAGATAGCATAGATATTTAACACCGATATGAAAATCCATATAAGCACCAAGAAGATGGTGGTCACCCAGTTGTTGGCCATATATTTGTATTTTATTGAGCCGTCTTCAGTGTTCGAATTCTCTACTTCGACAGTGGTGTTGGATGCAGGGACTTCTGGTGGAATTTCCACTCTCATGATGGATTTTTTGCAGGTAAAGTAGATCAAAGGAGCTGTCAATGGTGGTAATAAGATGGAGATGATCACCTGGGAGATGTTCAATGCTGCATTAAGACCATTACGACCAATACAAACAGAAATGATCAAACATGGTACAATGGAAATACCACGAGTAATTAAACGACGCATCCATGGCTTGACTGTCCAGTTGATATGCCCCTCTGACACCATTTGTCCCGCAATGGTGCATACGATACCTGCACTTTGACCACTGAATAAAAGGGCCACCATAAAGATAGTACCCACTACAGGGGCCAAGTTTCTCGACAACAAATCGTGAATGGTGTATAAATCAGCGTTCATGGCTTCTGGAGTACCATAAAGGGTTGAACCAGCTACTATCAAAATGGCTGCGTTGACAAAAAGAGCCACCGTCAACAAAGTGACCACCAATTCCACAATGGAATATTTGTAAGAATATTCAATTGCCTGTAATGAAGGTCTGTAATCATTGTAAAAATAGGAAGCTTCATTTTCATTGTGAATACGTTCCTTTTCCTTGTCAGTTTTACTTTCAACAGAAGAATTATCACCATTACGGACCTCATCAATTTTAACGAGGCCGTGTTGGACGTCATATTCTCTTAAACGAGGCTGGACCAAACCTGATCCCAAAAACAAACTATGAATCATGACGGTAGAACCAATGATGGAGGTAGCAATGGTCATACCTTCTCCATGGAACATTTCTGCTGAAGGGACAAATCCTCTGAACACTTCTCTAGCGTTAGATTGGACCTGAGAGAGTTCAATTGCAAAGCAGATCACCACAGCAAATACCATAGCTGCCACTGCCCATTCGAAATAACGGACAAATCTGGTAGAAGCAGAATCATTCTTATAGGCCATAAGCACAAACAAAACGTCCACAATGGTGATTACCACGCCAGCTGGTAATGGGATTTTCAAAAGAATATTGAGAGCAATGGCCGAACCAATCACTTCAGCAATATCTGTAGCAATAATTGCACTTTCAGCCAATATCCATACACAAATATTGAGCCACTTGGGTAAGTGCTGACGACAGCAACGAGCCAAATCAAACCCCGTAACAGAACCAAGCTTGATACACAACGATTGAAGAAAAATGGCAATGACATCGGACAAGAACACAAAGAACAAGAGAGAATATTTGTTGGAGGCACCAGCAGTGATACCAGTGGCATAGTTACCAGGATCCATATAAGCCACTGAAACGAGCAAGCCTGGGCCTATGAACGATCCATATTTTTTCAAGCTATCTTTGCAACGGGTGAAAACCTTTTGACTATTGCTGAGTTCTTTGTTGGCACCGACTTCAGTATCGGATCTGAAAACGGTGTCTTCCATCGTACCCTCTACCGCTTCATCGGTCCCATTGAGAGTGGCCGATTTTTCATTGATCTTGGAACTCCCTACAAGGTCCTGTAGTTCAATAGTCTTAACCATGGTTGATGATCACAACGATAGCAGATCCAGGCCTATATATATAGAACAGTAAGAATGCGAAATTTAGTGGTCAGTACCCCGGAGAAAAGGCTAGAGATGCCGAGCTAATGCGAAGGTGACAGTGAGCGAATTAAATATCCAGATGGGTCGCGTTGTCAGGGGTTTAAGAAACAGAGCGTGTGTTAGGATTGTGTTAGCCATACGTTACCTTGGTAGTAGTACAAAGCTCGCGACCAACGGTCGGTCCGAGAAGGACCAGTGCGAGCGCGGGATGGCAATTAGTGAGCCATTCAGTAATGTAGTGATAGTTCTTTAACAATAGTAATGAGGAACTCGACTGGGAAATTATGGTTTAGAAAGGAGGCGAAACTCACAGGGATGCTAAACAAACCTCATCCATTTGTTGCAAGAAAACATTTGGGGATATTCATGAGGAGGACCCCAAAGCTCAAAACATCTTTTGCTACGGCTAATTTTTAGCTTTCGCTAATTGTTACAACAAATCCATTCTCAGTCAGGGCTTACACACTTTAGCCATTGAGAAAGCCTCAGAGCCGTACACCGTAACTTCTCCAGGTTTTCTGATGAATTGAGCGTATTGCGATAGAGTATAAGGTCCACCTTAATAAACTATCCCGCCAATTAGGTTGTTTCACAGCCACTGCCGTGTAATATGGCACCCCACCATACTTGTTGCAAAATGTGTTCAGTAGCTTATCATATACCTAATTCTAGTTGATTCTATCATTGGATACGAAAGGCCAATTTCTGGCCACGATTCAGGGGGTCAAGCTCCTAAGGTTTTCATTATTAGCATCATTGCCCAACGTTTTCAGCCGTTTGCCATTTTAGGTGATCTATCTAGATCTCAGTGAGGAATTTCTTGGCTACTAAGTATTTATAGTATGGAACCATAACGATTTATGGGACTATACTTCTTCAACTCCGGGGTGCGGAATAGAAATACCTGCCTATTTTCACTTCCCTAGTCTCTGAGATACCTATTACCGACAGAAGTACGTGGCTTGTATAATGCTGGGAATGTCCCAAGCGAGGCTTAAACAAAGCCATATGGTTTCGATTATGTTTCTGATTGGAGTAATTACAACCAATTAATATGGCGGACTTTCATCAGCCAACTTATTATTCATTAACCTACATATGCAAGGGTTAATTTTACAGGGTACCTTGGAAATAGTCAATACAGAAGTATTTAGACCTCCTATTGCATTCCAAATCAGCCCACAAGGTTTTAGAATATTCCTTTGAGTAATATTGGATCTTGGTAATTTCCACCTCACCTGGTTTCTAGCTTTCATTTCTTAATTGGATTCAAACAGTCAAAATTTTTGGGTTGAAAGTTAGCGAGAGTAAGTGCTCAGATTGGCTTGTGGGAAAATTATAGGATTAAGAACCGTTTACTTGAATAATTGCTGTTGCCTTGACACTGTCACTTCGACTTTTTGGAATCAGTATTCAAGAGAATAGAAGTGCTGATTTTGTAACATGGCCCATTTGTCTTTTTCTTGTGTAAATATTTAAAGTTTGTAATAACAAGTTTATTAGGAAAGTCTCTGGTTAAAGTGAACCAGTTATAAATCAATTCAAGAAAACATATGCCTCAATTTTTGGAAACATCTACTTTGAATAGCAAGTGGCGAGAATTTCTGACCTCGAATAAGTCGATCAGAGGTTTAAGTTAAAAAAGTACTATTTCCTAATACATGAAATTATAGTTGATATGCGGTCTGGAGCGAAACAGTGCTCCCCAGCTAGAGTTGGGAAAACAAACTCGATTTTCACTTCAATATCTACTAGAGGTGCCAAGCATGGCATTATAAACTGAGGTACTATCAAATCATTTTCACTTGGTTGAATTTGTTAGTTGTATCTATGTCTATTTCTAATTAACAGGTTTATTCTCAATGAATTTTTGAATATCTTCACCGTCGTCGATAATCTTGGTGATTTTTGTCAAAATGTCACTGTAGGTGTTGAATTCAGTGTAAGGAATGTTTTCTCTATCACAATACTTGATCAAGTCCTTACCGTGCTTGGCAAACAACAAGTTGGTTTCCTTAGCAGCAGACAAGTCAGATACACCATCACCAGCGTAGAAGAGTGGAGGAAGCTTACCAGTGGTGTAGCCGTTATTCGCAAGATACTCACGAATGGATTTTGATTTATCGTGTCCAAAAGGCGATTCAGGGTCCTTATAGACGATTTCCCAAGCACCGGTCTTGTCATCGACATTAACACTATTACTAATGATTTCAATGTTATCGATGGCTTCCTCTCCAACCAAGCTCTTGAGCAACTCATAGATGATAGGCTTCATTCCAGAGCTAATAACCACCACCGGAACACCTTTAGCAGCAGCCCACTGGTAAAACTCCTTAAAACCTGGATCCAATTGCACGTTTTTCAAGAGAAATTCAATACATTCTGGGAAAGGGGTGGGAATCAGCTCCAACATATCTCTGAACCCGTCACGAAACGAGATCTTATCTTCCAAGATATCTTGGTTGATTTGGGCTCTTTTGGGCTTACCAAATCCGAGATTGTCGGTAAGGTAGTCATTTGAGTCTTGGAGGGTGACGGTACCGTCCCAGTCAGTGAATACAATTGCAGAAGGAGCCATGGTTGATTAGGTGGTGATTGTAGGTGTTGTACTAATTAATCGCGGTATGGGTATGGTGTATCGACACAAAGCCGGGGCAATACAGTGGATAGCCAAGCAATGTCGCATGTATTGACGTAATCAGAGGGCAGAAAGTCAGAGCTTGCTAAGCAAAAGAGTCAGGACTATGAAGCAATATGTAATCGGAATTAGGTAGGATGAAGTTGACTTGAAGTATACTTAAAGTAGTAGAAAGTAGTCCTTTCGAGTGGTCCACATTGATTAGAGTGGTCTTGGATGTTACAGATACGACACTTTTTGGTATAGATAATGGTAGACTCCGTAGTCACTGTCTTCACTATATCCGATGTCGTTGGTATATCCGATGTCCTTGAAATGTTCTGATTTCCACAGCTTGTCCGAGTCTAAAAGAACACCTTTTAAATCAACTTGACTTCAATGGACAAAACCATTCGACTCAGTTCCCCAGTGGTATTTGTCGTATGGGTTGAAATTTACCTCCTGCTTTCTGGCCACTAGTGGATGGTATCATGACCATGGGAAGCACATGGCCGACTGGTAATCCCGGAGTTGCCATATTACATAATTCAAGGTCAGTTACATAAGGGGTAGATAGTACAGCCGGAGATAGTTGGATTTAGATCCGTTAGACTCTACATAAACATCCGGGGTAATTCTTGAAGGCTTAATATATAGTAAGTACACTGAATATTGGTCAAGTTGTACATATCCACCATTTATTTACCTACTAACTCGATCAAATAAATCCAGTAGATGCCAACAACAAAATTTTCAATTTGACTTCAAATCTCATTATTTGCAACCTGTCTGCAAGCATTTATTGACTTACTCATCACCGAGTTTTTTGGTCTTGTAGTCACCAATATTCTCGATGAGTGACAGGGTTCAAATTAAACTGAAACACCGATAAACACACTAAAACTAATACGTAACAGGAATAGCTAAGACCCTACAACATAAAACAGAGTAGCAGCCAGCTCATCTAGACAATAATCACACCGATTGCTTACTAATTTTAAGCTGTTCTCACCCTGTAAATCTTTACTCACGTTTTATGGTTCGTAATTCGTTGTCAACTCCGCCTGACGGATTTCGTATGCACCACAATCGTAGACACCACAGAGCAACTGAAAATGTCGTGCACGCCGCTGACAGTTGCGCGACATTCTATCGAGTGCTCCCACCTGGAACTTGTAACTACGGCACCCACGGCTACTGCTCCAGTTAGATTCTTGTTTACCAGAGCATTCCGGTTGTTTGTGGCCACTCGATCTATCTACCTACTTGCCCATTCTGTGCTCATTAGCTTGTTTGTTCTCGTTTGCGCTGCTGCTGCACTTTGTTTGAACCACGGATCATATCTCATCTTCTAATATTAATTATCTTGTTGAACATTGCTGCTATAAATCAAGTCCATACCCGATATAATTCCCACCAGAGATTTGCAGCATGTTTGAGAATTTGAAGGCGTTTATTAGGCATGGTAAACAAGCCAATGACTTGAAAAAGAAACTGCCAGACTCCAAGTTTGACACTACTGGTGAGTTTGGTTACAGCTTATCTGATGATGGATACTCCAATGGAGTTTCATCGGACTTGAGCAACTTGCCTTCGAATTTGGGTGGCCTGGATGTGACCCTCATTTCCAAGGAAGACTTCCAAGAAAAGCTGCAAGCCGAAGAGGAAGCCAGAGCTAGAGCAGATGCTCAAGCTCAAGTAGAGGCCCAGGCTCGTGCTCAGTATGAAAATCAAAGATACCAGGAAGCAGCTCATCATATTGTCGAACAAGAACGTCTACAGAAACTGAAATCGGTGAAATATCCATGTTTGGATAATTATGAAGTTTTGGAACAAATGGGTGAAGGTGCATTTTCTATTGTTTATAAAGCTAGACACTTGCCCACTAATCAGTTGGTAGCTATCAAGATCTTAAGAAAGTTCCAGATGGACCAAGCCCAAAAACAAGCCGTACTAAAAGAAGTGACGATTATGAGACAATTGAATCATCCAAACATTGTTAAATTCATTGAATTCATAGATTCCGAACCTTACTATTATATTGTGCAAGAACTTGCTAGCGGTGGTGAAATATTTACTGCCATTGTGAAGTATACTTATTTCTCAGAAGACTTGACCCGTCATGTAATTACCCAGGTAGCTCATGCTATAAGGTATTTACATGAAGAAGTGGGAATCGTGCATAGAGATATTAAGCCAGAAAACTTACTTTACCTTCCTATTGATTTCAAACCTTCCATTAACCCTATTGCTAAGTTGAGAAAATCCGATGATCCAAATTCTAAACAAGATGAAGGTGAATTCGTACCTGGTATTGGTGGTGGTGCTATTGGTATTGTCAAACTAGCCGATTTTGGTTTATCAAAACAAATTTGGGAGCACAACACAAAAACTCCATGCGGAACTGTTGGTTATACTGCTCCCGAAATTGTTAGAGACGAGCGTTACTCTAAAGAAGTTGATATGTGGGCTATCGGTTGTGTCTTATATACTTTGTTGTGTGGATTTCCTCCATTTTATGACGAACGTATTGAGACTTTAACCGAAAAGGTGGCTAAGGGTGAATATACTTTCTTAACCCCCTGGTGGGACGAAATTTCTATTGAGGCTAAGAATTGTGTTTCAAAATTGTTGACAGTGGATCCTTCGAAAAGATACACTATCGATGACTTTTTGAATGATCCTTGGATGACCAAGACTGTTGAACCTACTGCTCCTGTTGATATGGCGCCACCCGTTAGAAAGGCAGCTCCAGTTAGCTATGAGCACCCTATTCAAGGTAGTAGTACTTCTAAGAAATATTCTAAGAAGTTTACTAACAATTACAACAATGGATTGTATTCTCCTGCTGCTCTGGCTTTAAGAGATGTATTTGATATATCTACCGCGGTCCATAGAATGGGTGAAGAGGCTGCATTATCATCAAAGACGAATAATAAAACGATCCAAGATTTAGTTGAAGAAGAGGAAGAGGAGCAAGAGATTGTTGATGGTCAAGGACGGCAGTTGTATTCTGTGCATAAACCAATCGATCATACAACTAGAAAGGCTCCAAGGTACCAGAATAACGGTCAAAAGATTCAATCTAACGTGTTTGATTTGAATCTCAAGGGTGCCTCTATTTTGGAAAGAAGGAAGAATAAGCAAATCCCTGTGAAAAACTGATTGCATTAATCTTGTGACCGCTGGACTGGCTTCACAAGCTAGCTTACTATATTTATGATCGTCATTGTTAGTTTTATATCCATCGTTTTGTTGTCATATCTCATGTTCTTTTTTAAATTCTTCGGCTCTATGTATTTTTTTGTATTGAATTCATGAATCTCCGACACGAAGCGTAGCTACGTATAAGTTATATTGGGTAATGAAAAGGTATGATTTATTAATGTGTTCCCTAATCTTCGGGAGGGATTCTGTAAACTTCTAGCTATATGTTTGTATATTTACTTCTTGCTACTTAATATGGATTTATATCAAAAAAACGACTAATTGTTCAATATATTGTAGAAGATTAGTTGCTTAATCCTAGTTCTGGTTGAATGGTAATGAAAACATAGTGGAGACTGTCGTCACCATAAATGTTTAATTCATTTAAATTTTTAGGTCTTTAATGAAATTCCAAAATATTGTCAATGTCTTAATTTAAATCTATTTTGATTCTTTAAATGTATCATCTAGTTCAGGTTTATACTTCCCCATATTGCCCGCACATCAACTCCTGCATATACCCTGTGCTTACTATATGCATACACCCTTATAGATTCATTTACACCATTTATATTGTATCTTCTAGCTTAACATTACTCCTAGGCTTCTATCCCTTACATGCAGCTTCAATCCTGTTGAAATGAGTGATGTGAGCAGTTTTCAGCTAATCGAATTTAATCTAGATCATCTTATCGAATATGCCAAATCCAATACCAATGACCCAGTGAAAGGATCTTCTCTCAAGAAGCGGAAGTTTGCAGCAAGATCCGATTTGTTTATCGATAACTTAAAGTATAAAGATGTCTCGAACGTAATACAAGAGACATTTCAAGAAGAGAGTGAACCCGCAGATATAATCAATATAGTTGATCGCAATATTCACTTTGAAAATGAATCCCCAATACAGTTAAATCGTGAAGTTCTTCAAAATGTGTTGAGACTGGAGGATGGAGTATTTGAACTTGTTGCAGATGACTTGAAACTCTCGTATGACTCGAGTGAACAATTAGTATTTGTGAAGAATAAAAAGACGCTGCAAATTGCTTCAAAAATACTAATCTCCATAAACTTGTATGCTTTGGACCCTAGCAAGAGAGAATTAGTAAAGAACGAAATTTCAATACTCAATATGGCCCAAACGAAGCTAAGAAAAAATGGTTTATCAGTAGTGTTACCATTAATGAAAATCATATTAAATTCAATTACTAATAAGATTAATATTTCCATCCAGTATAAAATATTTACTGAGTGTGACATTTATAGATATTGCCAGCCTGATATGATCCAAAAGCTCAATTCCATTATACAAGAGTCTTTAGTTGAACCTCTAAATATTTCTGAGAATGATCCAGTTTCTGCAAAAATGTTTTATACAAGTATATCTGAAAATACCTCCAAAATGCCCCAGTGCATTGAGGATTTTGATATTCCAGAGTTGGAGACGAATTTACTTGGATTTCAAAAGAAAACACTCAGCTGGTTACTACTGAAAGAAAATGTCGAATATGACCATTCTACAAATAAATGTATTCGAATACCAGTGATGAATGATACATTGTTAGAAACCATAAATAACTTTCTTGAAGATAAGGAAGTCAATAAGAGAGAACTATACAATATATTATCTGTCACATTAGAAAAATTATGTTATGGTTGGAAAAGAGTGAATTTGAAATCTGATTCCACCTACAGTTATTTCTTCAATATATACACTTCAAATCTTGTTACTACCAAAGAAATATGCAAATATCTCAAAAGTTATTATGAAAATGATGACAGACAGAATTTTCCGTTATTCTTACCTTCACGAGGTCTTTTGGCAGAAGAAATGGGGCTAGGAAAAACCGTTGAAGTTACTACATTAATCTTAATGAATCAAAGACCTTTTGAAGAAATTAATGAATCAATAAAAATTCAGCTTCAGTCATACGGTGACCTTAAAACAATCACCAAGTCCAAGACAACTTTGGTTATAGCCCCAGATTCAATTTTGAAACAATGGGTCGAAGAGATAATACACTTGGCACCCAGTCTTGCGGTTACCGTCTATAATGGTGTTGGGAATTATCCCAAGCTAGAAAACAATCCAGTTTTAATAGCAGAGTATCTTCGAAAGTTTGATGTGGTGTTTACCACTTATAGCGTAATTTCAAAAGAACTTGATTATGCCTTATATTCATCAAGAAATAAGTCAACCAGGACTAGAAGAGTACAATTCAATCTCAATAGCGACGAAGACAAGGAAGAAAAGTTGAATGAAGAAAAGGACAATCAAACGCTTTTAAATGATTATCAATCATTATTTCAAATTGCTCTAAAGTCTGTAAAACCCAAAATCGCAAATTTGAAATCGACTGAAAACCAGCAGGAAACAGACTATGAAAAAGCACTTTTAGATGAAATAAACTTAGCAATTGTTCACAACAGAATTCCTGAAATTTATAAATCAGTGGACTATGAGTCTCCGTTAATGTTAAGTCAATTCTGGAGAGTCGTGTTGGATGAGGTTCAAATGGTAAGCTCTAAAATATCTCGTGCTTTCCAAAGCGCTAGTCTTATTCCAAGGTTTCATTCTTGGGGTGTTTCTGGTACACCAATTAAGAAGAATTTACAAGATTTACACTCTATTCTACAATTTTTGAAGGTGCAACCCTTTTGCAGTGATATTGGCAGATTTTGCTGGGAAAGATTGACGAAAGATAGTAAAGATTTTATCAAATTATGGACAAGCATATCGATAAGACATACAAAATCAATGGCTCATGACGATATCATGTTACCGCCTCAGAGTAGGGTGCTACTTACGATCCCCTTCACTGCGATTGAACAAGATTTGTACAATCAACTACTCGAAGAATGTTTAGCAATGATATGTCTTGATGTTGATGGAAATCCCGTGTCTAATGACTGGGAACCATCTTCTATGATTCTTGGGTATATGAAAAGCTGGTTACTGAGACTCCGTCAGGTGTGTTGTAATCCTCAAATCGGGAAACTCAATATTGGTTCTAAGAAGTATAGAAAATCATATAGTAATGCTGCCCGTGGTATTGGTATGATTCAAAAATTAAAAACTCTAGAGAATTTGCTTGATGATATGTTAACAAAAGCGTACAATGATATCATTGACGTGGAAAAGCAATTATATCAATTATACTTAGACCTTGGAGAATTTCATGAATTCATTTACAAACCTCAAGTATCACTAATATTCTTAAATTTGGGATCCAAAAAAACTGAAAGATTAATTCATAGATTAAAAATAATTCTACAGAGATTTATTCAATCATATAAAGAACATTATCTGAAGATTCTGGATGATAAAGTAAAATATGAAAATGATAACGAAATAGGAAACATTGAAACTATAACTACCAACAACTCATTCCCCAAAGATGAGGTATTGGAAAAACTTGAAGATAAGATTAGAGTATTAAGAGTTAGAATAAGAAATTGGAACATCGTGTTACATCGATTCTATTTCTTGATTGCTTCCGCTTATTTCCAGAAATATGATGAAGAATATGGGCAGATTATCAAAAAATTTGGCTTGGAAGACTCTCAGACTTTACTTCCTTTAGAGCTCGACTTACTCAAAACCTTTGATAATGAAGATGATGATTTGAAGGATGAGCTAGCTTCTTTGGTCAATAATGCAAATTTATTAGATTTTAAGTTTGATCAGAAGGATTACACCAAAATCAATGATTCCAAGGAGTATGACATCGAAGCAAAAACTGATGAGGAGAGACAATTGAAATACCTTGAACTAAAGTATTATGAATTGGCAGAACATACAAGACGGGACATTTTACTGAATTCTATAGAGAATGTTCAGAAGACAGTTAAAGCTAGGATTACTGGTAAAGGTGTCTACCATCTAAATGTGAAACATGAATTTGAGGATGATGGAAACCTACAACTTCCAAAAAATACAAAAAGTTTATTCATGAAAATTCCAGAAATAAGACTTGAAAATTTGAAAGACTTTCTGGTTACCATGAGTATAAAAGTATTTATTGATATTCTAGATAGAATGATAATTCAGTTGAATACTCAAACTGCTACTATCAATGATTGGATGAAAGATATGATTCAAATTTTAAGCAAAGAATTGTTAAGTCATGATAAAAACCCCAACGGAGAAGAATATGAAGAGAGCATTAAAGATCAAGACAAAGTCTCTTCATATTTATTTGTTCTTGGGCAAGTTCTTAACGACAGGTTTCAGGTTTTGAATGGGTTAGAGACATCAGTCAAATTTGTCACTATTAAAAAGGTTCAAGAACAAAGAGAAGCCGATCTTGAATTGCAAAAGGTGAACGATACTGAGTTCCTTTCTAATTTGCAGGTCAAACGAGAAGAAATCAAACCGACAGTAAAAAAATCGTTTCAAGAGATGGTGTTACATATTAAAACATTAGAAACAGAACTCAAAGATAGCTTGGGAGATGGTGACGATAAACGAATCAATCTACAATTAGAGTTAATTGAAGAATTGGGTAACAAAATGAGAGTTATTTATGAAAACCAAAAATTAGCCTTGATTCTTTTACAGAAAGAAATTAACTTGAATTGTAATGCCGTGTTTAATAGTCGTACCGATTATTTCAAGCAATTACAACAGATATCTGATTCTGTCAAAACGTCAGATTTTGGAATGAATCGAGAGAACTTAAATGGGACTCAAGTTCAAAAGAAACTCGTTCATTACGGGCACACTTGTAAATTGATCAAAGGTAAAATGGACAAATCAATTGCCAAATTTAGATACCTTCGAGGGTTAGTTGGAGGTGATAGCTCGGAAGAAGATGCATTGATGTGCAGTATCTGTCGATGTACGATTACTATTGGCTCCTTGACTCAATGTGGTCACAAATATTGTAAGGATTGTCTTGAGCAATGGTTAAAGACAGTACGAAATTGTCCCATGTGCAAATCGTCCAT
The DNA here is from genome assembly GCA_030568575.1 of Suhomyces ambrosiae. Lineage (NCBI taxonomy): Eukaryota > Fungi > Ascomycota > Pichiomycetes > Serinales > Debaryomycetaceae > Suhomyces > Suhomyces ambrosiae. The sequence goes on along the minus strand of JAJMGA010000010.1, from coordinate 172,826 downwards.
TTCTATGGATTCTGTCTATAATTTCACTCATCACAAGCCTGATTTAAAGGTGAATAAAGTTGAAGAACACAAGCTAGCTCTGCACGGACAAGCAAAAAATCTTCATTCAATTTATAAGCCAATTTCTAAAGATATTATTGAGGAGATTCAACAAATCAAGCTTAAAAACTCCTATTCATCCAAGGTAGATTTGATAGTGAAACAAGTCCTTCATCTTCGAAGCAGAGATCCCAAAGTTCAAATTGTGATATTCAGTCAATGGCAGGATATGTTATATATTTTAGGAACCGCTTTCAAAGCATCAGACATTTCATACCTTGGATCATACGGAACATTGACTCCAGAAGTTGGTACAGGTAGAAAACCTAGTAAGTCTGATTCTGTGGAATTATTTAAAGACCCTCGAAACGAAATAACTTGCTTCTTATTAAATGCGAAAGCGCAGTCAAGTGGTTTAACGCTTATAAATGCCACCCATATTTTCTTGTGTGAACCATTGGTAAACACGTCATTGGAACTACAAGCAATTTCAAGAATTCATCGAATTGGTCAAACAAAGCCTACTACGGTATGGATGTTTATAATTGAAAACACTGTTGAAGAAAGTGTGGTCCTAACTTCTACTAATAAGAGATTACAATATATGGAAAACGGAACTGAAAATACCAGCGAATTCAACGAGAAGAAGTTGAGTAAAGCTGAGTCCATTGCCCTCATGAATAGTGAAGGTATTGATTCTATGATCAACGATGGGAATTCCAGAGGAGAAGCCGTGACCAATTCCGATCTTTGGAATGCATTCTTTAGTGCACGGACGAGACTGATTGAGGGTAACGTTGACGTTCGTGATAAACAGCACCTTTAATATCCGTAAATATTAGTAAAATAATAATTTTTAAATATTAGCAGTAGAGTAATTCACAAACAAGTAAATTAATTAATAGTAATAATTTCATGATGGTGATTTGGCTGTAATTTGATTGTTTTATCCCTCTATAGCAATAAAACAAGTGTCCTCAGTACCCGAATAAACTCTTCCTCTTTCAGATAATTCACGAGAATAATCCAAAATCACTGCTGGACTAATAGACAACTCTTGAGCCACAAAAGAAATAGGTACCCCTTCTGGCATGCTTGCACTATGTTTCATATAAACGTCAAATACACGTTCAATTTCGGATTTTGAAGCCCCATCATCTGCACTAACAAAAAGCAGTTTTTCCGATTTGCTAGGAACAATACCTTGCGCCTTCAAATGGTTAGCAATAGCAGACAAGTTATGGTATAACACTTGGTTGTGGTCCTCAATCAAAGTCACAGAAGCATTCTGAACACTTTTCTTCTCCTGGAACAACTTCAAGGCTCCTCCAACATAGACATATTTATTTAAATAACTCTCGAATCTTTCTAATTCTTCTGCAGCGGATACTTTCTGATCATCAATCCACTTTCTAACTTCCACTGAGCCAGTACCATCTTCAATAGTAATCACGATCAAGTTGGCTAGTGGAACAACCTTTCTAACCACTCCCACAAACGATATCATACTCAAGTTGACATTATGAATTTTGAACTCGCCATCAGGTATAGGTTGCTGCGCGTCATTGAGCTGCTTGATGGTGACAGGAGTTAGACTTTGACGGGCACCGGCTTGTCTCTGGGAGTTTCTCTCTACGCTGAAGCCACCGTTGGCATCCAGACTGAATCCACCGTCGAATTCAGACATATGTAGTTTTGTAGGAAGTAGACGCGTCTGGAAATTGGGTTTATCATAGTCGGGCACGTGAGGAAAACGTGACATGCTAGCGGACTGTGATGGAGGAGATGCTGTGTATGATTGAAACAAAACTGGAGACCGGGGCATTAATTATGAGTTACTAATACAATAGACTGGCAAAGTAACTCGAATTGTGCAGTAGGGATTTTTCATAATGACCGTTGAATAATATTATCCGTTTTTTTAAATGTTTCATTTGAGCCAACAACTAAAACTCATATCCACAGAGGTATACCATTGAAATTAATTAGAAGTTAATACGAAAGGGGTAAAACTCACATAAAATACATACATAGAAATATCAAATATAATTAATACATATATATATATATATATATATGAACCAGGTATATGTGTGGTCAGCTATCTTGATATCATTACTGGCAGTGATATGCTAAGTACTGTTTTTCCATCTTGAACCGTTAAATGAATAATCCTAAACTCAAGACTCATCAATGGATAATTCGTGAACTATAATTGATGAATCTTGCTCATGCTCACTCGCTAGAATTATTAGGCAACATTCGCATCAATTGATAAATTCAATTGAATGGATACACACTCAACTTCGTACCCAATCGCCGACTTCAACCTGTTATGGATCCTATTGACTCCATCTCAGATGACTTGTTCGAGCCACTAGGCTCCAAAACCGATCTTGATCACTCCATTAACAACGTGTTTTTGAACCAGTATAGCCATGACCCGCACGATCATGACCACTCTGGTTCCTCCCATACCCGTAATCATATAGAACTTGAGAGTTCAAGTTCCGGACACCAACCGGCTACTCTGGACCCTCTTGGCCATCGTTCTGACTCGGTGGTGTTGGAGATTTCACTGGACTCAAACCTGCACCTGTCGCGCTTTAATCCATACAACCCAAGTGCAAAACCTCGTCGTCTTGGAAGGCCCCGCAAACACTACCAACCACAAGAATCACCATCAGATTTAAGCAGTCTGAACTTGAACCACTCGATTATCTCCAAGTTTCGATTCGATAACCAACCCATCGAAGGACCTGGATCTAGAGGAGGAAAACTAGAGCGATCCATACCTCGTGGGAAGATCACGATGTTGAAGAAAAAACAATCGAAATTACCATTTGAAGCCATTAGTGGAATGAATTTTCAGACACCAGACGATACCCCCCAGGGTTCTCCAGAAGTCACTAGTACGCTGGTGTCTTCAGAAAATGTCCAAACCCAATTAAAACAAGAAGTTCCTATTCAACACCAGCAATCAAAACATATTGACCAAATCGAACAGACTCCCTTGGAATCTCAAGCTGTTGCCTCTACCACAGTATCAGACAACATTCCTCATTTGGAGCCCAAACTAGAGTCGGTAGTCACAAATACAGACCTGGTAAAAGACTTGACTACAATTCCAAACGATATCTCAAACCATCCACCTTCAGACATTGCTAATCCATTACTGGTGCCTCCTACTCAACAAGCATCTGCAGAAACTAAACCAGATCCATCAGAAGTGAATCTCACTAAATCGCACTCTACAGAAGAGTCTTCTGCATTACCTGAAGACATCATTGCTGTAGATGATTCTAAGCCAGCTCCAAAGAAAAGAGCTACGAGAACTCGTACTCCCTCCAAAAAAATTACCCAGGATGAAACTGAAGAGCGTAAACCAAAACCTAAAAAGACCACTAAAAAGAAACCTAAAGCTGCATCTCCAAAGAAGAGACTGAAACAAGAAGAGCAAAGTTCTAAAAAGTTAAAGACCTCTAAAATAGTTTCGACTAGTAGGACTACAGTTTTGAATACTAGTCACAAGATTTCTAGACAATTACCTGGTCCTTTGGTTGGTTTATTCTATGATTTATACGATGATAACATACTCGATGCAGAACAGAATATTAAAGCTAAAAGCGAAAAAATCGCCTTTGGATTTCCGGTAACCAAAAACCCATACGCTTCTGATATCTTATTTATAATTGAGTTTCTCAATAAGTTCTATGAAGTCGTCAAGTTCCCTAACGTTTCACCTCAAGACATAGAAAAAGGATTGAGTTTACCCCCAGCATCAACTCCTCCAAGTGAAAAGTACTTTACAAAGCCACCATCACTACCAAATCCTGATCAAATAGAGGAGTATGATCCAAATTACATTTCATCAAAAATGAAGTTTCTATTCCTTAGATTAATGGGAATGGTATTGAACAGAAAAAGAGAGGTCACTTCTCATTCAAGTGCTATTTTAGAATTGAAACCATTGGCTGTGAATTTAGGTTTACCAGCCGAATGGAGAGTGAATAAAGTGGATCCTAGTGAAGTGGAAGATGAACCTTCCGGATCTCCGGTAGATCCACAACATCCAGATGTTATAACCACAAAAATCTACAAACAAGGTTATTCGATACCTACATTTAATCCGTTTGTATTACCTGAATTCGAGCAGTTGGGGTTAGAAGCTCTTGAGCCTAAGAATAGACTCATTCTTTTACGTATTTTGGTACAGTGGTCCTTATCGTCGTCTGATGCTCTTAAAAGTTACATTTTTAGAAATTCTCAAAATACCGATATTCCTGGTGATAAAGAGACTTTCTATGCATCCAGAGCAATTCTCAAAGGTTTCAAAAACGCCATGGATACGAAGGTGGAGGCTGAAGCCAAATTCAATAAGAGAGAAGATGATGTTAAATTTATAGATCCTACTTCTGATCCATTGGAACATTGTTTCAGGATCAGAATTCATGAAGAACTTGCCGGAGATGCAGGGTTTCATATTGGAAGATTTTATTTGTGTAGAATGGCAGATAAATCAAACGGTGGTTTGGCTTCCATGAAGAAAATGAGTTCGGTTTGGGCAGGACCTGCTAATGCTGCTATTGAATTGCCATCCAACTTCAAGCTCTTCGTACAAGATGTGCATGAAATGCTCGTGAAATCATTAGAGCATGATGGGGTTGAGTTTAATGATAAAGGAAACCAATTGAATAAATTAACTCCGACTCCCTCTGCTTCTGAATCATGGTATGAAGTGGCTAGTAATGTTGAAGAGCTTTCTATTTTTGTGAATTTCTTATCAAGAAGATTGGGTTATACAGGCACAGAAGAAGATGATATCGTCCCAATGACATCTATGATCTATAGACCCATGATTAATTTATTCAATTATTTGTCTAGTCTTCTTCCCTTATTAATAAGACAAGACCAAGTCAGCCAAGTGATTGCTAATCAAGACGAGCCAAGAGCAACAAGGCAAAAGGGTGGTGTCAATTACAATGACCGTGTCGCCAGTCAACATGGATACTTTGAGGATCCTGAAGAAGAAGTCCAAGGTGAATTGGAAGAAGACTTTGAGGAATACGACGAGGCAGCTGAAGGACCTTCGGAGGATGATGATTATATGGATTAAACATAGATGGATTGAAAACAAATGGGAAACATCACAGGTCAGCAATCATCATCCTCGCTGTAACATAGTGTATAGAGAAGTTGTACGTATAAAATAGAATTGTTCACGTTTATTAGTAATACATAAGAAGGAGAAGGATAATAATCAATGGTTGGAATCCAGCTGATCGAGCTGTTAGAATCCACTGGGTTATTTAAACGATTAGAATCTATTAGAACCCAACAATACATCGATTTTATCTCTGATCAAGCTTTCGTTTTCTTCAAAGTATTGAGCACGTCTAACCACTTCTTCATCGTATCCTTCATCACTCTTCAAAGCCTTCAAAGTCTCAGATTGACTTTCGATCCAATTTTCAATGAATTTTACAGGATCGTCACTCAACGATCTATAGAATTCTTCTCTCAAGTTTGTGTTTTGTAAGCTAACAATTCCCAAAGCAATTTTAGAGTTCAATTTTTGAATGATTCCATCAGCTTTAGTAAGGTTATCAAATGCCAATTTATTGAAATTGAGAAGATCCTTTTGTACCTTACTAAGATTCAATGGTAATTCAATTGGAATATCAAGCACTACTTCACCTAAGGTAGTAGATTTTCTGGTGTTGATTTCGTAATCAATCAAAATTGGAGCTCTTGGTTTAAAATGAGGTTGCAATAATCTATAAAGATCAGTAAATTTAAAAGTTTCAACTCTTAAAAGACTCTTCAATACAGAGTCGGCTTGAACTATAGTAAGATCTTCATTTTCAGCATCTTGATTGACACTACCATCGTGTAAACCAGATGAAACAGCTGGCACTTTAGTAAGCGAATCAGTCTTTCTAATCAAGTTCTTGTACAAAACATACTGCCAGATCAAGTATATTAATTCCTGTTGAGTAGATTCATGCTTACCAGTAAACTGAGACATTTCATCGCTGAGTTTAAGTTTTGCTGAATGACTTTTCACCAAAATGGCAATTTTGGTATTAATATTGAAAATTCCACTTCTTTTGATATCTAAACCATCGAAGGAAGCACTATTGATGTTTCGGGAAATATCACCAGTATCGTTTCTCCACTCGATGATGTTTGATGGAGAGTTTTGTAAAGCAGGGTAATCATCATTAGGAATTATATCAATAGAAATTCCTGACAAAAACGAACTGAACTTGAATGCTTCACTCTCAGTGCTATCCTTATTATCAGTCAAGAATCTTCCTTCAACTCTTAATGTCCAGGTTGACTCTGCTTGGGGTTCCAACAACGGTTTACCCTGTTCTTGTTGTAATTGTTTCTGCCATGGTTGATTCTCATTAGTGTTATAGATAAACACTCTCAAGATTCCCGTTTCTCCCTTGAAATTCAGTGGATGGATTGTCTTCTGTTGGATTGCCTGGAAGTCTAAAGCTTTCCTTGATATCAAGATATCCACATCCTTCTCTGCTGCCTTGAGTTTCTTGTACTGCTCCAAGTTAGGCACCTTGTCATACAACGAAGGAGGAATAACTGTTTCTGTGGGGGTATAAGATACCATAGGTGTAGCAGTTGCATGCTGCCTAGGCTTAGCATTAGTACCAAATTGCTGGCTTTGAGGAATAGGAGGCATTTGGATGAATAGACGTAATAAGTATAAACAGTTATGTCGCGGATAGCATGAAGTGTCGGCGATGTCGTACTGTCGCACGACATTGGTTGCCAGACATTTAGATCTACTGATCTCTGGAAATATTAGACAGACAACTCAAGTTGAATTTAGCTATAAATGTGTCCTTGGAATATATTGACAAGTTATAGATTTGAAGCTTTTATGAAGGCTCTTTTTGCGATAATCCTACTTGTCTTGATTAATCTATTTATCTACTCAGAAATGATATAAAAAATTCTCTAATTCATGACTAATGATAGTTATTATAGTCATTCTTACATCTAGTCTTTTTCTAATCTTTTTCTAATCTTTTTCTAATCTTGTTCTATGCCTTTGCTATTATTTCTGTTCTTATTTCTGTTCTCTTACAAAGGAGAAGCGATCTTGAATACCAGGTCCAAATTTTGATTGAGCAAACACCAACACCAAATAAATTAATTTTTAGAGATACTGCATTTGTATCAATTTCTAATCATTAACTGAAATCAATCACACCCTAACTTGATCCTATTTTTTATCCTGATCTTTATTACAAAAAGAATCACATTGGTTTGCTCATTATCAATTACAATAATTTTTATTCTCGGCTATTGACGAAAGATCTGGGAATTTCCTATTTTGTGTATAATTAATAGTGCTTGCTTTAATCTCTACTTACCGATTATCTTTAAAAACTATTGTGCTTTAACTCCCACTACATTTAGTCACCCGTGGCATGTTCGCATGCGACGTTTTTTGGAAATTGCGACGTCGCGACATACCATATCTACATGTCTCCACTCTGATCACTAATACTTTATCATGGGTAGGCCAGACGGATCGTCCGATTTAACACCTCCTGTAACACCTCCTACGGTGTCCCAGACCACTACCAGATCCTTCTCTCCTCGAACAACTGGAACAACCACCAAAGTCCAGAAGAAAAAGATCAAAAATGATACTAGCAGTCAAATCATCAATCATGCTGCACAACTTAAGAACACTCATATGAATGAGATGAGAAGGCGTAAACGTGACTTTCTTACTCGTATCAACTACGGATATACTATGACTGTGGCTGTCATTCCAGCATTGGCAGTGATTTATTTGTTACAAGGTAAAGAACCCATCATCCCCGCAAAATCTAGTACTTTATACTTCACTATTGCATACTTTCACTTTACATTGTTATCGTTCACCTCAGGTTACCATAAGTACTTTGCACATAATTCATTCAAGACCAAAAGCGCTTTAGTTCAGTTCTACTTTGCCATTTTTGGAAGTAGTATCGGATTGGGATCTATACGATGGTGGGCATCGTTACATCGTGCTCATCACCATTTCACAGACGACACTGAAAGGGACCCGTACCTGATTAAAAGAGGGTTTATCTGGGCACATTGGGGCTGGTTGGTGAAAAAACCAAAGATTGTTACATTTTACCGTGAATTTATGGAACAAGAGTTCCCAAAGAATGCAGAGGTAAATACTTTGGTCAATGAAGCCATGGATGATAATTTTGAGTATACCCAAGGAGACTTGGCCAGAAATGATTACGATACAACTATTCAACAATTACTCGTTTGGCAAGAAAAGTATTATTATATCCTTCATTTTATTACCAGCTGGGTCATACCCATATTTATCACAAAATTATTAGGTGATACCTTTGCTCATGGTTTATTATACCCGGGAATATTAAGAATGTTTGTGTGTCAACAAGCCCTTCTCAGTACAGAGTCTGTTTGTCACTTTAAAAATATTCATGTTTCCATTCCAAGCCAGCCTTTTAATGATAAGAACTCCTCACAAAACTGTAATAATCCATTAGTTTCACTTTTGACATACGGGCAAGCATTCCAAAATTACCACCATGAATTTCCACATGATTATCGAGCAACTTCGTCTCCGTTATCATTTGATCCTACCAAATGGTTTGTGTGGACGCTTGAAAAGATTGGATTGGTGGATGAAGTTTGTCGTACTCCTCAGAATTTAATTGCACAACTTCAAATCCAACAGCAACAACAGGTTATTAATAGATTGAAAAGTCAACTCAATTGGGGCACTCCGATTTCAAAACTTCCTAAATTCACACCTAATGATTTCAAACGAATAATAGCATCTTCTACGAATAAAGACAGAATTTATATTGTGATCCAAAATATTATACATGATATTACCCCATTTATGGATCAGCATCCTGGTGGGGTTCCCTTACTTAAAGCTTCGCATGGAAAAGATGCTACGAAAGCGTTCTATGGCGGGGTTTATGGTCATCTGACTGCAGCAATTAATCTCTTGGCCACCATGAGAATTGGAGTGTTAGATGTAGGAAACGATGAAGAAGTGTGGAGAAGAGTGGTAAGAGAGGAAGGTGACATGGATGATTCCTCTGGCCGTGAAATGAAGGCCTACCGCACAGCAGAAGCTGCATAAGCATATATTCATGAATTTGTATGAAAGGAATAAGCTTGATGGATTTGATATTGGGCTTGAAGCAATTAAGTCCACAAATTCTTCAGCTAAGCTATTCAATAAGATATAATTAGTTAATAATGTTCACATGTGTATATTAGTATACATCTAATTTAATCGCAAGCTAAGCTCTTGTAGCCAATATCCAGCATAAATTAAATTTATCTTTGTACACTATAGATAGGTTATAATCAAAAACAATTTATCTTTTGGCACTTCCAATCCAATAGTGAAACAGAATTGTGATTCCATAACTAATAATAGTGAATGAGTTACTCTGATAATAACTTTTCTGTTCTATGTTATCTTAATGCAAATAAATTGGTAATGTATAATGAATTCTATAATATATTAAATCAAAAAAAAAATAGCAATCAGGCATTTCTTCCTCAACCTATTGTACCAATTATACTAATAGTTAGTTAGCGAAAGTAGCCTTTTTCTTATCTCAGTCAATAAATAGATCACTGTGCTTGGATCGTAGCGATCACGTTCTCGCACCAAATCTCATAATATATGGAACAGATATATACATCACATAAGATCTAGCAATGAGTACGCCGCTATTATTCCGTTCCAGAGACTACCGTGGAGCCACCATAGAAGACTTGGACATCAAGCCTGCCATTTCCATAAACCCCAGTACACATCTCCAAGAAGCCTTGGAAATCTCGTTCGAGCACGAGTTCACATATTTGCCAGTGATTCATGAGTCCAACCGAAGATTACTAGGAGTGTTAAATGTTGAAGAACTCAAGAAGAATCCCGAGAAGGCCCAAAGAAGCTTCTTGAAGCCGTTGACTAAGAACTACATGATCTGGTTTCACCAAAAAGCCCGTGAAAAATACGAAACCGAAGTTTCTAATGAAATAAATAAAACTCCTTTGAACTCGACAATAATGAAGCCCCATTCTAATGGTAAGAAGTATTCAGTGTTGACTCCTATGAGTCCTCTCGAGGAATTGGCAAAGTTCTTCAATCTGGGACAATACTTCGCTATAGTAACTAATGATAAAGGCAATTTTGTGTATGGTGTTGCTACGCCTGAAGACTTAATGAAGTATGAAAATTCAAGGCCAAAGTTGTGAGTTGTTTTAGATTGTAATGAAATTGAAAATACAAGTATATATTAAAAATCGATCAAAATTGGTCAGAGCGGGTCTAAATAGTCATTCATTCATGCTATTGAAAATTATATTATTAAACATTGGGTCATTGAAGGTTCAAAATGTTCTTATTTAACTTAGCTGATACGGTATTGACTATTACATCCCTAAAAATTGTGATGATTATCTGTCTCAATGTTTCAATTTTAAACTCGCCAGTAGTTGATTGATCTTATAACCATTGCATGAAAGATGAGTCAAAAATCATTGGGGAATTTCCAATACTAATTTACCAGTAGTTTGACGGTTTTCCAAGGCTTTGGTGGCCTCGGCATAATCGGATAATTTATAGGTCTTTGAAATGTTAAAGTCTAAGCGTCCAGATTCGATTTCCTGGAATAAAATATTACTGTAGTGCTTCCACTCTTCTGGAGTCTCAATATATGGATTCAATTGAGGTCTCAAAAGCTTAATATTCTTAGCACTCAATCTGGAAATGGTTACGGGAGGTACCAAACCAGAAGAGTTTCCATAACTAACAAACGAACCCTTTCTAGCCAAAACTTCGAGAGAGATTTCAAATGAATCCTTACCCACGGAATCAAAGCTTACAGCCACGCCTTTTTCTCCTGTGATCTCTTTAACTTTGGCAACCACATCCTCATTGGTGTAATTAATGACAAATTCCGCACCTAAAGAAGAAGCGATTTTCAATTTCTCATCAGTGGAAGCAATTGCAATAACCCTACCACCTCTACTCTTTGCCAATTGAACAATCAATCTACCTACACCACCAGCTGCGGCCCAAACCAATACAAATTCACCCTTTTGAACTGGATGGGCCTCTGTGACAAAGGTCAAAGCAGTCAAGCCCTGAAGAATGGCAGAACCATAAAGTTTAAGCTTCTCATCTGATGCTTGAGGGTCAACCTTCAAGATTTTGACCCACGATTCAGCCAACTTGGTGTACTGAGCAAAGGTACTACCAGAAAGATAAGCAACTTTGTCCCCCACACTGTATTTAGACACCTTATCACCAACAGCCACCACCTCCCCACTAGCTTCTCTTCCAAAAATATAAGGAGTCTGGGCGGGATAGAATCCCTTTCTGAAATACGCCTCAATGAAGTTGATTCCTGCGTAGTGATTCTTGACTAAGATATCATTGGGACCCACAACAGGAACCTCGACATCAGTGTACTTTATGTTGTCATAGCCTTCACCTACGGTTTCAAAAAGCACGACTTTCTGGGTCTTTGGAATTGACATGTTTGTGAGATTTCTAATTGGAAACAATTGAGATGATTGTGTTAATTCAAAAGGAGAACGGTGGAAAATTGATGTGGTTATATAGTGACGGATTGCAGCCATGCTCGGGACTGTATACAGGACTCTGGCTATTGGTAATAACCTTCTGCCACAATTAGCAATAACTCTAAGGGGAGACATTAGTTTAGGTGAAGCGGGCTGAGTAAGCATTGATGGGTGCCTACATGGATTTTTTGACAGGTATTCACCGTTAGGTAAGTCCACAAGCACTGGTGCTGACTAATGCGAACACGACATGGAGACAATGTCGAACCGATTTATGATGTAAATGGAGATATCGGGAATCATAAACCAGCTCACTAAACCTGTAATCTGCCTTGATTGATTTCTTCTAACCTGAAAAGCTGTAGATTAATTATGAATGTTAATCATCGGCTTAAAATTCGAGTACTATCATGTGACACCACTATCCTATTAATATGGTATATCTAAATTGTGGTAATCAATTCACCTTTGTTTTACATTGAATTTTTAAGATTCTATCAATGCATCACATCGTATCATTTATATACATACTGTAGACACCAAAATACAAGTACTCTGAAATCCTGGATTCCATTGCTGTAGCATGATTAATAGGTCTATTTCTAAAGCTTTAAATTTCTTGGCTCCTGTTTTTGATGTAACGAAGAGAACCAATTGAACGTGAAATTCTCTTTCACCATCTCAGCACCAAAAGCGGTTGCGTATAAGAGCAAAATAAGCAATTTATGGCCAATTGACTCAACGTAACGGTTTAAGTGAGGCGATACTATTTGCTACCTTGAATTCAAGATTTAAAAAGTCCTCAGTGGCCGATAACTTTGCTCCAGTTGATCCTAATTCCCCAATGTCCTAGCTAGAACTAAGCTTTAACTTTTGGTATTGTGACAATGTTCCTAATGCAGATTTAATGCAGTAATCACTTCTTCTTTTCTCATCTTTCCCACCTTACTTTCTTCCCTTTTTCTTGGGCCTAGGAAGCATATTATTCGATTTAGCATTCTCTGCCAATAATCTCTCTACTTTATCACCATGTCGTATTTTTTGTTGATGCCCGGAAGGGTCTTCCTTGTATGCATAAGCTACATTAACCCTCGAATTCATGAGAGTTTGCCCATCCATTTTGTCTATAACGTAATCACTCGTACTAAAATCATCAAACGTTAAAAATGCATATCCTTTAGAATGTCCGTTCTCATCTCTTTGCACCTGGGGAGATTTAATTAGAGTACCAAATTTCGAGAATGTGTCCACCAAAAAAGCTTCATCTATCAAAGGGTTAAGATTGTTTATAAATAGCTTGGCTCCAACATCCACATAATTGACGTTTCCCGGTTCTGATGTACCCTTTATCGTGCTTTGTTTCGACAGATCAGTCTTTTTGAGCTTTAAGGATTTTCCATAAATTCTGATACCTCGTAATATGTCCACCACGTATTCGGCATCTTCTGCCGTTCTGAATTCCACAAACCCAAACCCTTGATGTGTCTTTAACACTCTATCCTTAGGCATGTTTAAGGACCTGACGGGTGCAAATTGAATGAAGAGTTCATACATAAGCAGTTCCGTAACCTGAATATCGATATTTCCAAAATAGAGTGTAGCCCTATGGTTCCTTTCGGAATCTGCAACTCTTTTGAATACCCTAGCCATGAAAACAGTAATAAATAGAAGTACTTCTAGTCTGCGATGGTATAGTATGATAAATCGGTCGTGTGATTACCATTAATGGTTAATAGCAAATGGCTAATTATATTATATTACATATAATGCTAATCTATTAGAGATGTAAACGGCCCTAATATTAATGGCCAGATTAGTTTCTGGTTATGCAGGTTCTTTGTGGCTTTTAAAGTTTGATGCTCTGAATTATGCTGATGGGTTTTCAAAAGATTCATTCTCAGCAGGCTCTTGTTCAGAAGTATTTCCCTTGACATTTCTGGGTACAACTTGTAGCGTACTGATGGTTTCTAAAGCATTCTCTGAAATTTGTTTTTGCTCTAAAAATTTTTGTTCTTTTGATTTGCCTTCTTCATGAGGAGATTTCCGCTCTTCTGGAGCTTTGGAAGACGATTCCTCCGGTGCACTATCACTATCACTATCGTTGACACTATCAGCATCCGAACTAGAGTCACTGGAATCCGAATCTGAATCTGAATCTGAATCTGAATCTGAATCTGAATCTGAATTGGTCAGGCTTGAGTCTGGCTCCTCTACCTGGTATGCATGCTTCTCGGTAATTACTGACTCCGCTGAAATCTCACCGCTTTTGATATAAATTGTAGGGTACTCCAAAACTATCTTATTTCTTAAATTTTTTAAAATGGATCCATCTCTATCCAACTGAATAACTGAAAGTTTTTGTTTGCTTTTGCAAACAACATTGTCTAAGTAAAATGATAAAGAATCCTTCTCAAACAGACCATGGTTATTCAATATATTCATGGGCACCGCATCCTTGATAAGAAGGTGATCCTTGAGTCTATAGCTCAAAAACCGAGATAATTCCGCATCATCGTGCCCCAAAAAAACCCATTCGATAGTCCAAATGAATGACTTGGACTTTTTATCATATCCAGTCTTATTCGACAACGATCTATGCATTCCACTTGGTAATTGTATGACCAAAGTATTCTCTCTTTTAATTATTGTATTTGGTTTTTGAGTATATATTTCGTTCACCACCGCTATCCTTGTGTCCTCAATTTCCTGGTTAGGTTTAAACCGTTTATTGCTCCTGTTATTACCATTTCCAGGGCCATGTTTAAACACATTTTTGGCATTTAATTTGATGTCTGATTTCCCCAATTGAATGCTCCGGTCAACATTTAACAAGAAGTTATAGTCTCTATTCAAATGAGAGGAGTCGTTTGCAAATTGATCCCTAGCAACAAATTTGGTCTGGTCTACCAAGCCGGTACACTCAGTCTGTTTTTTATGCCTTCTAACACATTCTATAGAGCATGTTTTTGTTCCGCAAGCAGGGCAAGTATATTTGAAGTTGTTCAAAAAGCATATAGAGCACAACAGCTTTTCAGTATCCATGGATCCGATGGTTTTAGAATTTACTTAGATATGTCTAGTTGTAATGGCTGCGATGCAATTTATAATTGTTTTTTACGCATACTTCAGTAGTTCTCAGCACTAAATAAATGAATTTTTCAGTTTGAAAAATCAAACTTGGAGACCTATAATTGCGAAACAAGACCATGTTTTCAGGCAGTGGGAGAGGAATTTTGTCTGGATCGAAGCCAGGTATGGTTCGGTTCAAATCTAAAGTCAGACTTCCAGAAAAAATCCCGGTTCAATTATTGAAAAATGTCCCCAGTGTCGGGGTAGCTGGCGAGATCATAAGAGTCAGGCCAGCATATATGAGAAACTTTTTACACCACAACAACAAGGCTGCCTATATTCTCAAAGGACAGGGTCCCAAAATTCCTATTGTTGAAAAGGCAGTCCAGATCGAAACTCCTGAGGTTATTATTGAAGAAAAGGTTGAGGTTGTAACCCCATCGACTCCAGAAAAGACAAAGGCTGGTGCCATGTCTTTGGACGAATTATCCAACCTTTTCAACACTATGAAGAATAAGAGAGCAAAGCATAATGCTGAAGGTCAATCATTCACCTCCAGCACCGAGATCTCGTACACTTTATCTGAATTAAAAGAATCCATTCCAAGTCCATATACTATTCAAAGCGACTTCCCAATCACAAAGGAATACTTTGTTTCTACCATTTTCGATTTATCTGGTATCCAGGTACCAGCCAATACCATCAAACTTGGTAAAGATAAGTCTTTCGTAAGTGAGATCACCGAGGCAGGAAAGTACAAATTGATAATATCCTCGACTGCTGAGAAAAACTCTATTAGTATTCCATTGAATATTAATTAAGTACACTGTATATATTATAAATAAAACCTAAAGAGATGCACTATATAATGTAGAATAATAATAATGTACGACTTTTTAAATATTTCACTCTGATAGAATTATCTTTGAGACTTAAAAATATTTCAAATTCCACTTAATATCGCTTCATCCCTAAATAACCATTAAGTGATTATTTAGTTATAGAAACGTGAACCACAACTATGTTTTACTGATGCACCTGACCAGTCACGTGGAGAGTGACTAAAATTCAATCGCAACCCATCTGTAATTATCTATGCCTTCAGATCTCCAATATACAGCAGCCAAGTCATCAAGGATTACCAAGAGACCAGCTTTGGGATCACCCATTAAAAAACTACTGAAAGGTCTTAAGTATTTTCTGGAACTGCCAAAACGGCCCCAAAAAGTAAATTTAGCAGCTTCAAGTGATGGCAAAACCACATCTAACAGCCCCAAGATCATCCAAAATGTTGATCCATTAATTGTTCAGGATTACAATGTCCAGCTTGATTATCAACTCTCTTCCAAGGATGACATACTAGTTGGAATCAATACTATTTTGAATAACCAGTGGTCCGAATCTTCCAAATTGAACCAAAGATACCATACCGAAGAATCCAAAAGAGCATTGGATTATGATATGGAAGCGTTAGTATTTCTGTTGAAGGGGCTAGGTCTGAGCACAAAGGCTGAGATTATGAAATATCGTACCAATCAACTACCAAATGGACTTATTACAACCTCGCAGTTATACTCGATGTATGAACATCATGGTAATACATTTGTTGATAGGAATATTGAAATTCAAATCCGTAAGGGTACTATAAGAAAATTTGTCATAACGAATGCTTCGCCGGTAATTCTGAATAATCCTCAAAAGTTTCAAAACGGAAAGGTTACTTATGGTTTTGAAAATGTTGAAATACTCTGCAAAGCCCAGTCATATTTAGAAATCATTTCCAACCATATGCGTTCAGTGGAAGCTGAAATAATTGAGAATATGCCTAGGGACTTGAAGTCTAAAAAATTAACGCAGCTGCAAAGTCTTGAAAAGTTCAAAAAATTCGTTATTAATAATCCTACTGCTTTATTCATTAATAATGATGAAACGTTGAACAAAGAGGAAATAGCAATTTTGGTGTCTTATGGATTAATTACATTAACTTCAAATCACTTAAATGAAATCGAATCTCATCAATATTCAATTTCTTATCCTGCTTGTGGAACATATTTAAAATTAATAAATGCTGGTAGAGTCTGGTTAGTCAAACTCTTGAGCAAAACTAAATACAAAGAAAGTTTGGAGGAACAAATTCTTACAAAGTGGGAAGGAACTAATTTCAATGGATCTTCAAAAATGAACAACTTCAGGAAACCATTTTATGGCTTTGAGTTGAATTGGATTTTGGCCGATGCTTTGGGCGTGGGCTTAATTGAGGTGTTTAATACTCCAGTCGGGCGTGGCTGGAGACTTACAGGAAAGGTATAAAAGCATTTAAACAAAAATGAATTAGTGCTATATTAATATACGGATTGGGTTATTATAATGTAAATCAGTAATTCCTAGCATCTTCATTTGTTGTGTTTCTATTGATCAAATTTTTGATTATTCGAGATGTTAGTACACAACTCATTCCATGTTTATACTGTAATTATAGAATACTATATTAACTTTTATTGCTATTAATTAGTGCGATAGATTACATAACAAGCTATCCAAAATCACATCTTAACTCTTGACTTTCTTTGTTGCTTCTTTTGCTTCTTTTCCAAAGCCTTCTTTTCCAACTTAGCTTGTTCTTCAGAAGACAAGTTTCTCAATCTTTCTCTTTCTTCTCTTCTCAACTTGGCCTTTTCAGCAAGAATTTCTTCCTTCTTCAATTCTTCGTTCAATTTCTTAATCTTAGACACTTCGAGTTCTCTGGTCTTAACAACTTTTTTCAAAGCTTCTGGCTTAAATGATATTTCCTTGGAAGCTAACTTATCAATAACATTGAAAACGGCATCCAAGATTCTGTTCAATTGCTCTAATTGATCCTTATTGGTAAACGCAGTGGTAGAAATAATAATTCTCTTTCTTGGAATTAAGTCATTCAAAGTTTCCGGTCTTTCAGTTGGTTGATCAGTAAAAGCAATGTAATTCAAAAAGGAAGCTGCTTGAACGGATAACGATTGCTTCAATTCTGGAGTAGTAATCTTATCTTGAAATTCGTTGGCTTCACCCATGTACACAAAAGATTCAGGTAAATTGACAGAATCAGAGGTTTTAGTCAAAGACAAAAAATAGTTGAATTTTCTAAATTCGTTCATACCCAACTTAGTAACAATAGCGGTGATGAAATTTTCATATTGAACATCTTTGTGTGGAGTAATAATTATATCAATCTTGTCAACAGGAGGCTGGACACTTTCAGTAAAGTAACCCATCAAAGTTTCTAAAATCCACACAAAAAGATTATGTCTTGGGATCAATCTGAATGAAATGTTGACTTTGGCGACATTGAGTCTACCGGTGGCATAAGACGAGTAGTTTTCTGATGAATCCTTGATGTAAAGTTTGTCTGGTGTGACACCGTACTGGAAGAAGTTCTTTTTGAATGAACGTTCCAATCCCTTTAAGTACTTGGTAACCAAGGATTGGTTGTAGAAGTCACCGATTTTAAAAAGGACGATGAATACTAAGGTAAATCCGACGGTAACAAACTCGACTTTCCAATCATAAAGAAGAACACGCTGAAGAATGGTGAGCTTGTTGAGCTCTTCAACAGTGTAATCGACATATCTCTTAGGACTAATGTTAGTACGACCCGAAGTGAATCAACAAACTTCAACTGTTGGATCTTGTCCCATGGACCCATACAATTGTGATGAATGAACCTCATTATGATAATCATTTTAATAGATTACGACCAAATTGGTCTGGAATATCCTTGGGTTCCCAATTGCTCAATACAGTCTTAAATTAGGGGGACAAAAACCAATCTAATAGATCCGGTAGTAATACTTACACTTCCTCAGCCAATGCTGTGGCTGCAACCGCTAAAGATGCCAATACGGTAGCCAACATGTTTTGGATGTAGTATGTATTGAAAAATTTCGACGTCCAATTAACGCCACAAAAAGTGGGGAGGATAACGAGGTGCCCAGCAGGTTATGGAGTACAAAGTGCATGGAAATGCAATAGTACTGACATCACATGAGTTAACATTACTGTGCTTTGGCTATATACAAGTAGACTACGTCATGAAACCCTGGGTTTGATACTAGTGAAGGGTTAGTTCGATCTATTGAAGATCTTTGGCAAATGCATAAAATAAATGAAAAATTACGAAACTGGACTAAATTTCAATTATAGATTAGGCTAAAATTGAGTATTGTGTGCCTGGAGAACAAAGTAGAATTTATCAGAGAATTTCCGGTAGACTATGGAAATGACGAATCGGCAGATTTGTCTTCTTTCTTCAAAATGATTTTTGTCAAAATTACAAGAAATTAGATAAATTGGTAAGTTAAGCTGGCAAAACATATGTGAAGTAACCTTTAAAGTTTCAGCTAATTAATGTAACAGTTGGACTGGCAGAGAATTAAGCATACATGTAAGTAAATATATATATATATAATTAGATCTGGGTTCTTTTTTTCAAAAGAGAGGTGGTTTTATCATATTTTGAGTACTTTCCGGATTTGATCCTAGTATTTTCTCCGAATAATCCAATAACTGAAACAATCAGCTCTGATTATACAGATAGAATTCAAATTAGAATCTACATAAAAATGATAGCAATGTAGGATCCCAAGTTCAGGTATTATTCAAATTGAATTTGTGATCTTAGTGGTTCTCATTCAGTTCATGTAACGTTCTAAACCGACTGTGAAAGTAGTTTACGTCAAAACTTTTCAATCATTGGGGAAATTCCACTCACAATTTCCTATTCAATTAATATTCTTTACACTATATAAATTTAACTAAAAACAAATATCTACGGCACCCCAAATATATCTAACCATTCGGTCTATCTTCAAATGATCTTGCTTATATACATTTCTTATATTCCTATTAAATTGTGAATTTGATCTAGTTGTAGGTCTTTATGCTTCAAAGTCATATATGGGACCTAAAAATCCTAGCTCCCTACGTTTTCATAGTGCACTTATTCGTAGTTCACTTTCTCTTCTTGGCTGAAGGTTCTTCACCCAGACCAGATTCTTGGGCTTGAAAGTTTAACATCCCCTCGTGTACAGCATTTCTCACAAGATCTCTTAATCCCTCTTCTGGATTCTCGCTATTCAAAATGCTCTCGATTTTCTTTCTTCTTTCTTCCAACTCTTGTTCTGAAAGCTGGATATCCTGTTTGCTGGGGTCATTTTCAAGACTATACCTAATCTCATGTCCATCGATGTTTCCCGGAGCAGGCAAAGAAGCTACAAAATCATGGGCCTCTTCGACCTTGGAGTCAGACACACCCCCATGAGCCAAAGTTCTTAAATATTCCACCACTTCAGGGAACTCATCATCTTCTTCAATATACTCTGCGGCAGTCAAACCATCATTATTCTTGACTTTGTAATCAGCACCCAAGGTCTCCACCAAATACCTGGCAGTCTTGACGTCTTCCACGTGGTGAAGTGGGGTGTCACCTTCATTGTCTTGAACATTCACATTTCCCTTCTTGTCTATCAAGTATTGCAATAATTGTAAATGACCGTAGGAAGCAGCTGCGTGAATGGGAGTATACCCATTAGGGTCCTTAGCATCAGCAGCAAACTGGCCCGAGGAAACGTACTTGTCTACGATATCGGTTTGGTTATCAGCAGCTGCTACCCATATATTGACCATGATGGCGATGAGAAGTTTCGCACAATTGTTTAGACATTTAATGGCACTGAATCGCAGAAATTGCACAATCAATTGCCAGATTAACCTTAGATCTCTATTCGTTGAACCAAGTAACCAAGCAAATAGTGTTGGTGGTGAACGCATCCAAAGCATTCTAAAGCTATTATTCATCACTGGTATTCCATTAATATTCATTTTTTTATCTATTTTTCATATCCAGAATTGATCCATATTACTGGAAAATGAGTCTGGAAAATAACAAGTTAGAACCATCTCCTCCGGAAAAGCTAACCGGGTTTGAATGGTGGAGGAGATCATTACAGTACAGAACCGGTCTTGGGCTTGACGACGTTGAAAAACGCCAGTTTGAAGTTGATTTCCAAGCCAAACAGGCTCCTGCTCGTTGCGCTCTGTGTGATGAGTGGAGGGACTGGATGCTCCAGTATTCTCCATCTGTCAATTTCATGATGGATCATATCAAAAAGCTTAGTAACGATTCTGGTGCTATTAGTAAGAGTAATATCCTTTGTGATGTCTGTGACGATATGAAGGGAGGAGGATTTCATCCCGATGTGGGGATCTTACTTTGCTCCAACTGGATTCGTAGCAAGTGGCAGCTTGAAGATATCATGACCCACGAATTGGTACATGCCTACGATTACCTCAAGTTCGATATAAATCTTAAGGATTTGAAACATCATGCTTGTACAGAAATCAGAGCCTCTATGCTAAGTGGAGAGTGTCGAATGTTCAATGAGATCCAGAAAACTGGATTAGGAAATTTTGGTAGTAAGTTCCAACTGTGTATTAGGCGGCGGGCGGTGCTTTCAGTGAGTGCCAATCCAAATTGCAAGGATAAAGAGGAGGCAGAAAAGGTGGTTAATTCGGTTTGGAATTCTTGTTTCAACGATACCAGACCCTTTGAGAGAATATATAGGTAGCCAAAACTAACGATCATATATAGTGTAAATAGAAGCACAAAGCACCCTAAACGAAGTGACTAGATTCCTTAAGGTGTGGATATCATAGTGTATACGAAAGAAATACAGACTTGGTCAAACGGTTGCAGAGGCATAATGAGAGCTCACATATGTATAACTGTATTTCAAAAAAATCACGAAGTACGTAGCAGAAAGTATATAAAAATTTCCATGTTCCCGTAGATCCACCAGCTAAAATAAACTGTTGTTATAACATTCGTATCTCAACTGAATTCTTATTATGTCATTTAAAGGAAATACTAGTAATTACAACTAAGAGAGGATACTCCATAGAAGTCTAGAACTTGAAGTAAGTACTGGGTGAGGATCTTTGCTAAATTAGCTAGTAAGAGTTGTTGACATGCGAGCCCAGCATGTTTTTTTATAAATGTAAATAAAAATACAAAAGCATACAACTACTACATTTAATAGCTAACATTTATTCCATTTTAACAATTTAACCAAACGCAATTATTTGTACTGATTTAGAACTAGCTATTCTCATCTATATTATAGATAAATTATGCTGACCGTTACAAGATTGCATTTGAAAGTTGGCTGAACACCCCCGAACTACCCTGATTTGATTTAATGAGTGGGCTTATTTCCATGACCCAAACTCACTTAGGTTATTTCGGGACTGGTTGCTTGAGAGCAGAACAGTTTTGGACGGACGTCGGAGATCGGAATTGGTTCGAAAATAGTATTAAGCATTCTACGTAAAATAAAAAGTTCTGGTGTCTGCATAATATACATCAAGCCTCATTACTCATTATTAACTAAAGCCGACTGATGGGAACTGATAAATTATTGTTCGTCACTCATCACTTACTTTGTTCGTCATCACTTTGTTCGTCATCCGTAGCTGGTCAACTCCGAAATGTACAACGGTTAAATCGGAAGTATCAATAACTTGCTGCCGCTTCCTCCGATAGTTTCGGACTTTATCCACGATTGGGCCCCTCACTCCCGTTGTAACCGATCGCAGCAACTATAAGAACGCACGATCGCAATAGTTATCTCATTATCTCATCACTACTCACTATTGACCGTTACAAACTTAAGAAGCTCATTAATCAAACCCCGGTGGTACAATTAGCACAACTCCTCTACACGTTGATAATTGCTGCCTCCTTGTTGGACTATATCAATTGCCATGTCAATCGCTATGCATAGACGCACCAACACTGAGGATAAGCTCAACATACTTCAGGACCGTAATGATGGCAAAAGAAGGTCGCTTCTTGTGAGCGATGAGTTCGAGGACTCCTACTCCAGTACCGGATCCAATTCAGAGTCAGAATCGCTTCAGGAACACCCAGAAGTGGCTACTGCGTTGGATTCCACCAGTCACAATCAGATAACCAAGGCATTCCACGACTTGAACAGAACGGCTGTCTATCGGTTGAGAAAACGCAAACCTAATAAGGATGTGGCTGCCAATGAGGCTACCGATAGCACCATCTCTCCAAAGGAGAAGTTTGTGTCCCGGTTTGGGGACATCAAGTTCTATGCCGTTTCCAGCACCATTTTTGATACCCCCAATTTCAAGCAGTCCGATGGATACGGAGTGTACGTACTATTTTGGTTGGGGATCGGATTTTTCATTTTCAATAGTCTTGTCCACTATTATCTCGAAAACAAACAGTCAAAAGTCATTTGGGAATGGCCAATCGTGCAAATCTTGCGAAAGGACCTTTTTAAGGTGGCTTTCACAGACTTGGCGATGTACTTCTCTACTTACTTTGTGTTTCTCCTTCAAAAGGCTATCAAGCATGGCTGGATCACTTGGCAAGCTTCAGGTTGGATTGTGCAATCGATTTATAGTGCTGGATTCTTTGTTTTTTGGTTGTATTTTGGTTCTAATAACTGGATGAACTATCCTTGGATCGCCAAAGTTTTCTTGGTGCTCCATAGCTTGGTGTTCGTTATGAAAATGCACTCCTACGGTTTTTACAATGGTTACTTGTGGAAGATTCACCGTGAGTTACTATACAGCACTTCCTACTACTCCAAATTGATAAGTGGGACCGTAAAACTTCCCGACGGTTTCGATAAGGAATCCACTATTCATTTATTAAAGGAAAGCATTGCTTTTTGTAAGTTTGAATTGGATTCCCAAGCGTACACCTCAACAATTGCAGAAGATGGAAGTGAATATAAACCAAAGAAGGTAGTTGAATTTCCTGATAATGTCACTCTTTTCAACTTTTTTGAGTTCTCTATGTTTCCAACCCTTGTGTACACATTGAACTTTCCACGTACACCAAAAATTAGATGGTTCTATGTGTTTGAGAAAGTGTGTGGTATTTTCGGAATTTTGTTCCTAATGGTCACTGTGGCCCAAAAATGGATGTATCCGTTAGTACATGAATGTTATGCGTCTAGAAACCTTACTGGATGGGATAAATTTTATAAATACACCTTAATTTCTTTGGATATTATTCCAGCATTTTTGCTTGAATATCTTCTCACCTTTTTTATGATTTGGGATGTGATTTTGAATTCGATTGCTGAACTTACGAGGTTTTCCGATCGTGATTTTTATGGTCCTTGGTGGTCTTGTACTGATTGGTCTGAATTCAGTAGAATCTGGAATGTACCAGTGTACAAGTTTTTGTTGCGTCATGTGTATCATTCATCCATCAGTGCTCTTCATTTAAACAAAGGACATGCTGCTCTCGTGACATTCACAATCTCTTCCATTGTTCATGAGCTTGTCATGTACGTTATATTTAACAACTTCAGGGGATATTTATTGGTTTTGCAGATGAGCCAGCTTCCAATGATTATGATTGCTAGAACCAAACTTATGCGTAATAGAAAGGTTCTAGGTAATGTTATTTGCTGGTTTGGCTTTATTACCGCACCCAGTGTCATATGCACATCTTATTTGATGTATTAGATTTTTGTTGAATGCCTGAGATCTGGTTATCTAAGCTGTGTAAATAGAATTATTTGATAGATGCGATATGTTTAATAATATAGTACATTTTTCAAGCTAATCCAAGGATCAATGATGTGACCTGGAAGTATATTCAAATTTTATCAAAATGAACAATTTGGATTCCGAAGATTCCTTTTACTCAATGCCAATAACGAAGGAAAGTTCTACATTTTCGTCAACTTTGGAA
This sequence comes from Suhomyces ambrosiae, assembly GCA_030568575.1. NCBI lineage: Eukaryota > Fungi > Ascomycota > Pichiomycetes > Serinales > Debaryomycetaceae > Suhomyces > Suhomyces ambrosiae. The sequence continues at coordinate 148,324 of JAJMGA010000010.1, read as the reverse complement.
AGAAAAACGAATCTCAAAAAGTTTCTAACTTCTCTTTATAGTTTGTTAGTTTTTCTCCATAAAGCTTCCAATAAAGACCAACCCCATAACACACTTCAAACTTTAATTAATTTCAGGTATCTCCGCGGAAAATCACCATGCAATCTAATACTAATTCGTACTCCTCTTTTGCCCAATCACATAATTTGTGATTCCAGCACAACGCATGGCCCCAAAAGAATAGTTTATAGATGGAAATCCATAACCCATAACTTCATCTAGAAGAATGTTTAATATGTAAATGCTGCAGCAAAATAAGAATGTTCAAGCCTCAAGAGTGATCAGTTGATTGGATAGAATGGTATAAAGTACTTAATGAGGTACAACTTTTGTATTTTTAAATTTACCCCTCCCAATACCTATCGCACTATTAATTCTTACGAGTGTCTTTTTGATTTCATATGACACGAAAAGAACTTAGCAATACAACCTTACCTTCTAAAGTAGTCAGTCACATTCTCAAACTTCAATAAGTCTGGAATATTAATACATTGCTTAATCAATAACTCGGACATGATTTCAAATTCTCCTCTCATAGCGATATTACTTGTTTAATTAATGAAAAAGAAGTTGAAACCTTCTCTTGGAATTTTAAACTTGCCTAAATACTTCTATCTTTCTAATATGAGAAAGAGTGGTTGTCAATTACTGTGAAAGTAGGACGACATGAAACGATGTGTTCTTGTTCATACCCATTAATTTGAGATTAATAACTACTCATTCAAATTGTTGGGAAGCCGTACTCCTGTTCTGGTTATGCTGAAAGTTACTTAGCACCAAACATTATTTCATCGAAGCTGAAAATGCACTTTTCCATTTGCCAATGAGGCGTATCCTGCAAGATCTTGATAAAGAAGGCTCAATCTATGTACTTGCCGAATTAGGAAATTTTTTGACATCGATCTACATAGAGGAATGCCTATTTAGGTATAAGAAGATTCTTTATCCCCACATGAGGTTTGAGCCCCGATACTTTACAATGCCAACCCTGCTTAGGCTTTGCTTCACTACTCCTGCTCAACAAGTACCCCCGGATACTGCACTAAAAACGGTGCATGCCGGGCGTTTAGTCACATGAAACTATTTAGGGTGTTACAGAAACATATCATATCTTGATGCACCAACTTAATTTCTAGATATGGCAAGGTTTATGCGGGGACTGGATATATAAACTGATCCATCCGTAATTTGCAAAAAAGCCACCTAGATCATAAATCATACATATACCCTGCATATCACTTTATCTTGATTGCATTTGCTCGATCAGAGTCTTGCCATGTCAGAGTCCAACTATACTGCAGTCGAAGGTTTGATGCAATTGTTGAAGGCCACCAATAATGGTGCAGCCGATGGGACTGGAATCAAGAACTTAATCAGCTTCAGCTACAATGCTCTTGGGCATCCAATTCCTCCAGTCTTGGTTCATTACTTGATATCTTTGCAAAATAATTTATTTGGTGATTATGCCAATAAATCAGATATAGCTCCATGTATTGTGTTTTGCGTGGCCTTCTTTGTACTATCACTACTGCATCTTTTTGTGTTTTTGGTCAACTTCAGCAGGGGCCATTACTTTTATATCTCTATGGGATGGGTAATATATTGCTGGATGCGTAGTGTGGGGTTTGCATTAAGAGCGGTTTGGGGTAATCAAGTGGTTTTGCTACCGGTGGGTTTAACCAGTGAAGTGTTGTTGATTATTCCTTCTGTTATAGTGGTGTCGCTAAACTTAATTCTTGCCCAAAGATTGTTCACCTGGAGACATCCAGTTGGTGGTACCAGAAAATTGTTTAATTTTTTTATGTTTGGTACCTATGGATTTGTGCTTGTGGTTGTGGCAATCACCATCACTGCTTCCTTTGTGCCCTATCTTTACTATTTGAGTGAATCTGCTTACCAAAAGTGGAAGAAGGTGGTGATGGCCACCTCGATTTTGGTCATTTTATACTCTCTTACCTCCATTGCATTATTAGGTTTATCATATTGGGCTCCAACTAAGAAGGATGAGAGATTATATACTTATCAACCATGGTGGATTGAAAGCTTCCACCCATTTTACTTTGTGAAGCCAAATGCTGCTCAAGAAGCGGAAGAATCATTTATGAAGAGAAATCACAACCATAGACATGCAATCCGAGTCATCGCATCTACCCATCACAACTTCAATATGGTCGAGGGGTTGACTAACCAAAGAGGTGACTTGATGCACAATAAATCCATTCTTATTCTTATTTGCAGTACTCTATTCATCTTTGTGGGTGCATTGGGAAGAGCCATTGTGGTATTTCAAAACCGTCAACAGCGGTACTCCTCAGGAATGTGCAGCAACATAGCCATGTACATATGTTGGGGATTACTTGAAGTGCTAATTAATATATTATATCTTGTCGGAAGAGTTGATTTAAGATTTTATAGGCCAGATGTGCTTCCTGCCAAGGTAAGAGCCATTATTACAGCGGAACAGACTTACTACCCATCGGAAGAAGAATATGATGATGAAGATGAAGAAGAAGCACACTATCTTGACGAAGGACACTACCATCTTTCTGAAGAGGATTATGAAAAATCTGACCCTAACTCCAATTCGTTCGACGAAGGCTGGAATTTCGTGGACGTGGACGTTAAATCGGAAGTCAGTGAAAAGAAACCTCAACCCCCATATCCAGTTTATAATAAAGAGAAAACGGATAATGACTCAGAATTCAATTTTTAAAATGTTAACACTTTTCTGTTATACCCTAGCTGAATGGCTCCATTGGAAGTGTGTTGAAGGCACATATTCCCCGGTGGAAATAATACCCATAAGGCACTAATGATCGCTTAATATACGAAATACCTGTAAATTACATTATTAATTAAATCGTACCAATGTCACACATTTAATCAGGGCAGAGTAGAGAACCAAAAACTAAACCCAAAAAAAGAAGAATTTCCAATTGGTTAACTCAATTTGTATCAAACTGGTTGGTTATGACTAGGGCCATATATTCTTGAAATCCTACTCCCCACTCTATTCACTCACTACTTGATTCTTGAGTAGTTCGTGGTTGGTACAATTCGCAACGGTTGCAATCGCACGCCCGATCGGGCAACTGAAAATTTTTACGACCCCGTGTAGATAGCAAAATAATCACTTAGATCTCTTTAGCATGTCTGAATTAACTCACCCCTCTATCAAAGACGGTTGGTTCGCCGAAGTGTCCGACACCATGTGGCCTGGTCAGGCCATGTCCCTTAAAGTGGACAAGGTGTTGCACGCCTCCAAGTCCAAGTACCAAGACGTTTTGGTGTTCAAGTCTACCGATTACGGTAACGTTTTGGTGTTGGACAATTGTATTCAGGTTACCGAACGTGATGAATTCTCCTACCAAGAGATGATTACTCACTTGGCCATGAATTCTCACCCTAACCCTAAGAAAGCTTTGGTTATTGGTGGTGGAGATGGAGGTGTTTTACGTGAAATCTTGAAGCACGAATCCATTGAAGAAGCCTGGTTATGTGACATTGATGAGGCTGTCATCGAGGTGTCCAAGAAGTACTTGCCAGAAATGTCCAAGTCTTACAATGACCCTAGAACCAAGGTTCACATTGGTGATGGTTTCAAGTTCTTGGCTGAGTATGTCAACCAATTTGATGTTATTATTACCGACTCTTCTGATCCAGAAGGTCCTGCTGAGTCTCTTTTCCAAAAGCCTTACTTTGAATTATTGAAGGGGGCCTTGACTGAAAAGGGAGTTATCACTACTCAAGCTGAAAACATCTGGTTGCACATGCCAATTATTTCTAAATTGAAGCAAGACTGTAAGGAAATCTTCCCAGTTGCTGAATACGGTTACACCATGATCCCTACTTATCCTTCTGGATCCATTGGTTTTATGGTATGCTCCAAGGACCCCAATGCGGTTGTGACCAAGCCTGCCAGATTCGACTGGTCAGATGAATTTGTTGCCAAGAACTTGAAATACTATAATAAGAGAATCCACGAAGCTGCTTTCGTATTGCCTACTTGGGCTGACCAAATTTTGAACAAAAACTGACATCACTAACCGGTGAAGCGCAAAGCTGAATGAAGCAAAAGCTATCTAAAGCAACGCGTGGCAGCGTAGGTGGGATTCTGCAATCATTGCTACTTCACACCTATACTGTATAATGTAATGAGTTTACGAATATAGGTTAGTTGGTTCACTTAGTAAATAGTGCGTAGAAGCGTGTAGGCCCGAAGTATGTAGGGTTGTAGAACTTGTGGTTTCAGTAAAGCTCCGCTGATAATTTTGTTTTGCTAACCTTTGACAATAATTGGTTTTCGGACATTAGGAACCAACGCTGGGAAAAAGAATTAATACCTGGAGTGCTGGCTATATAGTATACCATTTTTTCAATAACCCGATTATTGCAACGGTAAAATTAATCTGGAATTGTTGAGGTTGAATTCTAGCTTGAACTATAAAAACCAACCGAACCGTGGAATTCTTTCAAGAATCGGTTTATAAGCTAATGGAAAAGAGATTGTTGGCCCATTGTAAAATTACAGAATAGCAGCCACGTATTGACACCCAAGTAATAATCCACCAGTACAAATATTTACTCCTTTGGTACCACAAATGTTTTAAAATTAGAACCGATCATGAAAACGATCATTGATCAGTTTGATCTTCTCACTTGGTTCAAGCGATACCTCACTGTACCACCCACGACTAACCATGTTCATGTCGTATACTACGCGAAACTCATCCTCCACTTTCACAGACAATATAGTAGATGTCTAGTAATTTGTAATTGCATCTTATATATAACCCATTCCTCCTTCACAATCTCTTCTTGAGAGACCTAACCTTTTTCTTCTAACATTAGATACCATAACAGATCGACAACTATGACAAAACCGGACATATGTAGTGACTGACTCTGTGATATAAAAATAGATAGCGCGGATACAAATGGAGATAAGACCGAGAACTAAGTACGCGATACAAACCATACTTGTCTTCTTGGCTTCCTTGGCATGTTCGGATAGCATCCGACCCCTCGGCACCTGATGTAGGGCTTGTGCCGGGACCCTAAAGGTCAAGTCTGGTCACGATGTGGGGCTTTAGCCTAAACGATCTTGGTTAGCCGCAGCTACTCGGAAATCGATGATTGTCCAATTAGACCAAGCGCTGTAATCAACATGATTTCACGGTTTCTAGCACAAACCAAAATGATAACTAATGTGAAATTGTAGTGAATGCGTACGGAAGTACAAGTAATTAATTGTATACTCATACACCTACCATCCCATAATGAGATCTAGTTACTAATAGATAGATCCAATTTATTTCCAGGCCATTTCATCGTAAAATTCCCTTCGGTAGCAGGATCCCGTAAATACTCGTATCCAGTGAGGGCCGTATCCAGTGAGAGCCGTATCCAGTCTAGGCCCCCTACTGCTGACAGAGGGCAATCCCATTTGGTGGGTGACCAAGATAACTTCAGCCCTGTTAATCGTAGCCGTCCAAAGCCCAACGTTCGTAATCGTTTCGCTTCTATATTGATCCCCACAATTTATTGAATGACCTGGCAAGATAATGTAATTGCGACCTCTGGTGGTGGTTGTATGCAACTGAACCGTTGCATCTAACCGCAGCTGGTGCATATATGACCCGCATTATGATCGTAGCCAATTGTCTATGACCTACGTCATGATCGCGGCCGCTATTTTGAGGATGCCGCAGAGGCTCACAACGTAAATAATCCCATAAATAATATATAAAGAGTTGTCTCCGTCAATTGCCAAACACTTTATCTAAACTTATAACAGTAACAATGGATAACTCAAGCACTTCATTTACTACCAAAGAACCGGGTATCAAACCCGATATGGTGTTGAAAAACTTTGCCAAATCTTACGACACACCAGCCCCAAATTCCTACCAAAGCTTCATTAGTGGTATGGGTCGTTTATTTGGTGGATGTGGTGTTTTCTGCTGTCTTTGCTCTAACCCGTACAAGGTGGTTGACCAAGGTGAGGTTGGTTTGGTGCAAACCTTCGGTGCTTTATCAAGAACCGTAGAACCTGGTTTATCTTATGTTAATACCTGGAGTGAAAAATTAACCAAGGTTAGTATCAAAATAAACATCAAAGAAATACCTGCCCAAAAATGTTTTACTCGTGATAATGTCAGTGTAATTATCACCTCGGTGGTGTATTATAACATCATTGACCCACAAAAGGCAATCTATTCCATTGCCAATATTCACGAGGCCATCATGGAAAGAACCCAAACCACCTTGCGTGATGTTATTGGTGGTAGAATTTTACAAGATGTGGTTGAAAAACGTGAAGAAATTGCTGAAAGTATTGAACATATCATTGCCAAGACTGCCTTCGATTGGGGTGTGAATATTGAATCAATCTTGATCAAGGATTTGACTTTGCCAGAAAAGGTTCAAAGTTCGCTTTCTATGGCCGCTGAAGCCAAGAGAATTGGTGAAGGTAAGATTATCAATGCTAAGGCAGAAGTTGAAAGTGCCAAATTAATGAGAAAGGCAGCTGATATCTTGGCCTCGAAGCCTGCTATGCAAATCCGTTACTTGGACGCTATTCAAAACATGGCAAAGAGTCCAGGTACAAGAGTCATTTTTATGCCTTCTGCTCAGGAAGTGGAAAGAATTTCTTCTGGTGTTACTGAAAATTCCGGCAAGGACAAATTGGTAAATTATGAAGAAGATGAGGACTGGGCTGCAACCCAAATTTCTCCTCTTCCAACTGGAATTCATAACTCCAAGAATGTTGCTGATACTGTTGCCTTGCAAGAAGCTTTGAAATAAGAATCTCAATAATTGCAAGACGTTAATGGTACTATAGATACTTCGAATTGATTGTAAGAAGTTTTTAAGGAGCTTCAAAAATTACAAAAGATTTGGAGTGCTAAAATTTGTGAAACCTTTGAAGCTCAACATTTTGCATTATCCACTTCAATTCTCAATTTTATCTTTTGGTACTTATTATATGATGTACCTTTTTCTGTTGTTTTAATTGTACTTAGGTGCATTCCTTTTTAATGTTTATAGACTGTGCAAATGTCTAATCTCGATGAACACGTAAAGAAAATTATAATATGATCTTGCAAATTCAAAAATAAATATGTAATTAAGTGTATTGGTATTCAATTTAAATTGCAATAAATTTCAATGTTATCATTCATATCCCAGTTTAATCTCATTTGGAAAAGAGCCCCAATATCGAGGGGAAGATTTCGATTTCTGTTTAATAATATATCGATTTAATAAAATACCTAATATTTCTATCCACAGATAAAAATGCTTCAAATATCACTATCTCTTTAGTATCTGTCCATGTTGGCAGATAGATGTCTTCTATTCCAGTATCTCTGAGCGTATTGCTCTAAATCACTCTTGGAGAGCTTAGACTCGACCAATTTTTGCAAATACACCGATATTTTATCACCAGAACGAGATTTTGCCTGTAATGGATTCACTGGCTCCGTATCTACCGTTTCCGATCGCTTGAGGTTATATTTGGCTTCTTGTGTTCCACGATCCACGTGAACCTGTTTGTTGTCTCTTGCCGTCAACTGAAGCAAGGTTGATCGTATATTCCCGCTATGTTCCTCCTCGATTTCATCGGTTACCAGCTGCTTCTTTATTCTTTTATATTCTTCAGATTCAAACACAAATCCGTTATTTTGGCGAACTTTGTCGGCTTGTTTGTCAGCATGAGCGTGTCTATACTGCTGGTGTTCCTGCTTTCTCCTTTTCGTAGACTCTAAGAGGCTCTCAATATATTTTGGACCTTCAGAAACTGTCTTTTGCAATTTTGGTTCATTCAAAAGAGCATCATACTCCTCTGTGGCAGATTCTGTCTCCTTTACTGTTTCTATCACCTTCTGTGCCTTTTTCTTCATCATCAGCTTAAATCGAGACTCATCATCAGACTCCGATTCTGAATCAGATTGCAACTGCCGCTTGAGCTGTTGTTGCTGTTTTGGCTGTCTTTGTAGAGTAAATTTCATGATAAGCTATACAGTTTCACGGTCGTAATAAGTTACAATCTGTAAGACTATTTGTTGAATTTGTTCGACCTTTCAATTCTTACGTCGTTTATCTCTGATTCCTCTCTGGCTCGTGACTTGTCCCTCGTACCGACTCTACTTATCCTTGTAGTCCGTGCCTTGTCGTGTCCGCGCTTGATCTACTCACCGGAAACAGACGGACCTCCACAACGAAACCATAGACAACAGGCACAGTGGACTTCTAATACTCAGGGACCAAACATGGATGGCCCAGGATTTGATTGGTTGAATATACCGAATACCACTGACCCAGGAACTCACAATGTCAGACAAAACGGATATGGCAACAGTGGCACCAGTTCGCCAATCCCAGCAGTATCATTTGGCACAGGTGTTGGAGGAGTTTCCAATGGAGGTAGCTTGACTCCCATGACGAGCTCCAATGGCATAAATGGTGCCAATGGTGCCAATTCGGCAATTTCTAGCTCGAATTTACTGTCTACTTTGCTCACCCCAGATATTACCATCCAGCAAGTGGACTCCCGCCACCAACCCCATGACTACTATTTTCGTAATAACTCGGCTGACCAGTTAAGAGCAAGGAATTATCAGAATAACGATGCTTTGGGTCAGAGTAATAGCATGGATAGTCTTTTTCAAGATCCCAACGGTCATGACGACGACTACAGTATTCCCCTTTCGCTTACGGCTCAGGAACTTACTCTCCAGGAATCTAAAACATATATGCGGTGGTATAGTGACATATTGGCTCGAACAAACAGTAGAACAATCACTATGAACGATGTATTCACCTTCCTTAATAACTTCAAGATCCCGGGAACAGTAAAGGAGAAAATCCAGCGAATCTTCCAGAAACTTCTCCACTCTATCAATATTGGTGAATTCTTTGCCTTGTTGCGTTTGATCAGTCATACCCTTAACGGATCTGATCCCAAAAGAAAATTGATCAAGGTAATAGCCCCAGTTCCCACTCCCCCATCAATTCTCTCAAAAAAGAGACAAAATGATGATGACACTGAAAGCGATCCTAGCTTAGACTGGAACGATTCTACAGGTGTTTCGGGACTTTCTCCTCAGGGTTCGAACAGCAAACCTTTGGACTTGGACAGTTTTACTCAATTCATGTTGACAGGAGAAAGACCTGACGATATTCCTAAGAAGAAGAAATCTAAAAAATTGAAATCAGTCAAGTTTTCGGATCAAATAGTTACAGACATCCATGATAGCTCATTCATTGGTAGTCCCGTAGGGTCACCCACTCCTGATGCACAATTGGATTATTCGTTGCCAATGGATCAACTTTTGAATAGAATCAAACAACAACCATCTCAGCAACAATACAAACCTGATGAAGAAGAAAGACAAGTACTTGAAGAAATGGAACCACAAATAAATCACTTCAGAAACTTGAACGCGGTGGATACTGCGTCAATCAATGGTGTACCTGCAAATTTACAAGTTCATGATCATAATCATGATCAATTATTAAGGCCAAACATGACTGGTCCAGCACAAATGGCACAAATGTTCAGTCCCTCACCAGAACCGGAATTATTGAAACCAAATATGACTGGTCCTGCTCAAATGAAGCAGTATTACAATTCTGATCCATCTCTTCGGAACGATGTAGCTCCATTACGTCCAAATGCTACTGGACCTCTTGATATGGCAAGAATATTCTCACCGTCGGGCCCAGGCGAGGAACAACTTCAACAACAAGATACACCAAAAATTTCTTTACAGTCATTTACTAGTCAAATGACTGGGAATACTCTTGCAAATACACTCCAAAACTCGGGAGTTAATCAAGATGATACACCAAATAGAGCTCATGCATCTTCATTATCCAATAGACCGTTGCCTCCACCTCCAGTACCCAACACTAGAAGAACCAGATCGATATCTTCTCCTACCCCTAGGATTTATTCACCATTATCCAATCAAGACAATACTCCATATAGTGCTCAAAATAGTTCTACGAATTTAGCAGTTCCAAACCAACCACCCGCGATTCCTCCTAGATCACCATTATCAAGCAATTACCCAAATCACTTCTCAAATTACACAGGAAGCCCTACTCCCAACAATTCATCTAAGGTGCCCCCTCCTCCTCCTCCATCAAGAAGAAGAAACACATCAGTATCTTCAAATACACCATCTCAAGGAACTGCCCCTCCTTTGCCTCCAAAAGTTGGATTGGAACAGCATAACCAGCGGGTATCCTCCAACAACCCATACCGCACTGGAGAACCTTCTTCTCAAAGCATATACGGTGGAGACCAATCCAATGACAGTACTGTTAATATCTTGGATGATTTAAAGGCATTACAGGAAGAGGTAGACAAGATAAGAGACATGACTGGTGGGTTTTAACTAAAGTCGTGGACTTTTCTTCTAACCCAAAATATGATTCAATTCTCCTGGTTATACACAATAGAAACCCACTGGACTCTATTCACTTTTTATAACATTAGATTACTAGTGACTAAATAGGTTACAATCATAGGCAATCCTTTACAACTGTAGAACAAGTGATTCAATACGCACCAATAGGCAGACTTTAAGTATTTATTTGCAGACTACATCAAAGTATCATACACATTGAATTAGGACATAACTCAAAAGGTCAAACCAGAATACTGATTATATACAATGTGCTTTGTGTGACCATCCATATTACTCTGTTACAATGTGCTATACGACTAAATAAGATTATAGCTTGATCAACGAGAAACTCATAGTTTACATCCTATTATCTATTATGCTATTATAGGTAGATTTACAAGTTTTAATTCGAATCCTTTTATACAACTTGTGATATTGGTTTCATAATAAAACATATTATATAACCAGAAAGCTGTTGTTATTTATATCCAATTTCAAACTTGATGAATTTTCGGTGAATAGAGGTTTTTGAAATTAGAGGTAAATTTGAGAGTAAATAGACAGATTGCAATAATTTCATATGCCATAATAACCTCACCATTATCCCTAAACAAGTAGTTAAACCTACTAGTGCCAGATAACTTCCAATATCTTGATGTAGTAGAATGAGTTAACCGGGTTTGAGAGTTACTGGCTACTGAGCCAGTTGCTCCGAACATGAAGTTGCTTCACTAGCTCAGTTGGCAGAGCGTCAGTCTCATATCATTGGTGTGAAATCTGAAGGTCGACAGTTCGAACCTGCCGTGGAGCACTTCTTTTCATGCTTCACTAGCTCAGTTGGCAGAGCGTCAGTCTCATATCATTGGTGTGTAATCTGAAGGTCGACAGTTCGAACCTGCCGTGGAGCATTGATTTTTACACAATCGTCAACACTTATTAATCTGTTTTTATGGTTCTCCTTGACATTATTCATAGATTCTTTTTAACAGTATCGAGTCAAGATAATAAACTCAACAAGTAGATTTTCTTCATCCTGGTGCAAAACGTCAATCTAACGAAGTAAGTGGTATGATTCATAAGGTGAAAAAATAATCGGAATACACTCCGGCCTTTGATCTGTAGTTAAACATGGGTCGATAACCAGGCTGTCAACGGAAGATGGGTGATCTCTGAAAACGGAAAGCCCACGCCTCTAGCTGTAGATCACAACCATAGAGACTTGTACACTTTACTTTCACTATATTCATAAGTTCATACCTACTCATCCCACCTACCACCATTCCTAAGGTAGAAATATCAATAGAAGTAGAAAAAATTACGAGGAAGAAATAAAATAAGCCGATAAAGTTGTCCGAATAAATATGACTTTATTTTGGTTCACTATTCACTGCTAATGAGGTTTTATTCACTTCCAGGTAGCTGGAGTTTGGGTGCCCTTCCCGATCGGAGTTTCCCCGACCGCGCCCCTCCATCTCACGAGTCAAGGTCGGAGTCAGTTTTGGTTATCTTTACTTATCAACGTACCCCAGACTTGATTTGCAGCTAAATCACCGTGTAAACATATATGGGGGTCCTGGTGCTTCAAGTCTGGTTGAAACCAAGTTTATACACCCTCTACATCATCATTATGACGTGTTCATACCCCTATTGGTTGTATCAAGAAAAATTTTCGCCCCATGATTTCACCGATTCATTTCAAACCCCGGAATTTGGCCGGCCACCGGCAAACCGATTGGAGAAGTGCACGTGCGCCGCATACTTAATTTGGCCGGATGTCGCACCTCCGTAACGGTGACTATTACTCATAAAATTTTTCCACTATAACTTATAAAGAGCTCCATTTTTCACCTTAAATTCGGTAGATCAACTTTATCATCATCATGTCTTCTCCACAACAAATAGCTAATAGTTTCCAACAAGCGTTGAATCTTTCAGATTCAAGCAATGCTGTCTCCACCTCTCCTACTCAATCATACTTGAGTCAATATGTTCCAAGCTCACAGAAGAACACCAAGACTCTTAAACCATTTTCCACCGGTGATATCAAGATCTTGTTATTGGAAAACGTCAACCAGACTGCCATTAACATTTTCCAAAACCAAGGATACCAGGTTGAATTCTACAAGACTTCGTTGCCAGAAGATGAATTGATCGAAAAGATTAAAGACTTCCATGCCATTGGTATCAGATCCAAGACTAAGTTGACTAAGAGGGTGTTAGAAGCCGCTAAGAATCTCGTTGTTGCAGGTTGTTTCTGTATCGGTACTAACCAAGTTGATTTGGAATATGCTGCTAAGGCAGGTATCGCTGTATTCAACTCTCCATTTTCAAATTCCAGATCAGTAGCTGAATTGGTCATTGCTGAAATTATCACTTTGGCTAGACAATTGGGTGATCGTTCCATTGAAATGCATACTGGAACTTGGAACAAGGTTAGTGCAAAGTGCTGGGAAATCAGAGGTAAGACCTTAGGTATTATTGGTTATGGTCACATTGGTTCTCAATTGTCCGTTTTGGCTGAATCCATGGGTATGAACGTTATTTACTACGATGTCCAAATGATCATGTCCTTGGGTAACTCCAAGCAAGTTGACACCTTGGATGAGCTTTTATCCAAGTCCGATTTCGTCACTTGTCACGTTCCAGAAACCGACGAAACTAAGAACTTGTTGAGTGCTCCTCAATTTGCAGCAATGAAGGATGGCTCTTTCGTTATCAATGCTTCTAGAGGTTGCGTGGTCGACATTCCTGCCTTGGTTCAAGCCATGAAGGCAGGTAAGATTGCCGGTGCAGCCTTGGATGTTTATCCACAAGAACCAGCAAAGAACGGGGAAGGATTATTCTCCAACGAATTAAACGACTGGGCATCAGAATTATGTTCTTTGAGAAACGTGATTTTGACTCCACACATTGGTGGTTCTACTGAAGAAGCTCAATCAGCTATTGGTATTGAAGTGGGTACCGCTTTGACCAAATACATTAATGAAGGTACCACTACTGGTGCTGTGAATTTCCCAGAAGTTTCTTTAAGAGGATTGGACTTAGATCAACAAAACGTGGTCAGAGTATTGTATATCCATCAAAACGTTCCTGGTGTCTTGAAGACGGTGAACAATATTTTGTCCAACCACAATATCGAAAAGCAATATACTAACTCCACTGGTGATGTTGCTTACTTGATGGCTGACATTTCTGATGTGGATATCTCCGATATTAAGTCTTTATACGAACAATTGGAGCAAACTCCTTACAAGATTGCCACTCGTTTATTATACTAAATCATGTGGTGCCATTTAATGATTCAAAAAAAAATCAACTAGAATATTCTCTTTGTACTGTCCTATGTATGTTATAAATTAATGAACAAAATGTTTAATTCTCCGATCTAGTTTTGGAAAGTAAATAGGTCAATTACACCTAGGAGGTTAAATTAAACAATAAAATATCAGAGGCACTGGTATTCAATTGAGTAAAGAAATACAAAATACCAACAAATAGAGACTGCGCTTTCATGAGTAAATAATGTAATAAATAGGGCAATATTGACAAAATATTGGAGATGACATAAATTGCAGATATTATGACCTTTCTTTGTTCAAGATTATTAATTAGTTAAGATCATTACTTCTGTAACTACGCTTAACTGATTATTACAAGTAGCTAATTTAAAATAGCTTCATTCTCTTTTTCTACTCTTGAAACCAACAACCAGCAAATAAATGTAACTGCTTTAATAAAACGTACAATCTTACTATGTTTCCTTGTTGCCAATTCGCATTCTCCTCTAAAATTACCTGTTCATCATATTAGTTAGTTTCCGGGTAACACCTGCACACAACCTTCGTTGAGTATATGGTGGCAACACTCGTCCCAAGAAACCATATCCTTACAAACAACCATCCGTACATCCCCTACCACTTGTGAGCCAGTAACCAGCATTTTCAAGCTCGCCATATAAACTATCCCGAATTCCAACATTAAACTAAAAATGGCATTGGTTTCAGCAGCTCCGTATTTGGCCCTCTTGAGCGAGGAGGATTCTGGCTTGAAGTCATATGCCTTGACTTCCTTGAATGACGTGGTCGATCAATTGTGGGCGGAAATTGCCAATAACATTACCGATTTGGAAGAACTCTACGAAGATCAATCTTTTGAAAAGAGAGCTTTGGCAGCACTTATCATTTCAAAAGTATATTATAATTTGGGTGATTTTGATGCCTCGGTGAAATATTCTCTCTTTGCAGGTGAAGAATTTAACATCGAGGAGCAGTCCCAATATATTGAAACCATTGTTTCTCAATGCATTAATCTCTACAGTTCATTATCACAGAAGAAGTATACTGAAGCTAGTGTGGAAATCGATCCTCGCTTATCCGGAATCTTTGAGAGAATGTTGGAAAAATGTATCAAGACTAACGAATTGAAATTAGCCATTGGTATCTCCTTGGAAAGTTACAGACTAGATATCGTCAAGAACGTTTTGGAACATCAAATTAAAGTCAACGAAGAAAACGCATTGAGCTTGATAAACTATGTCTTGGTCTGTACTAACACCGTTATAACCAATACCTCCTTCAGATCAGATGTCTTGAACTCGTTGATTTCATTACTTTTATCGTTATCCAAGTCTCAAGACTTCTTCACTATTTTCAAAATTGTGGTGCAGTTGAATGATGCATCATTAGCTACCGCCATTTTCAAACAATTGATTCAAAATAATGAAGAATTGATCGCCTATCAAGGTGCATTTGACTTAGTGAGCACGGCATCTCAAGAATTATTAGACACAACAATCAGTGACTTAACAAATGATGCTACAATCGACGTTTCTGAACCTATTCCTAAAAAGTTATTGAGCATTTTATCTGGTGTGCCTACCTGTGATTTGGATATCACTTTCTTGTATAAGAATAACAACACCGATATCACCATATTAAACAAAACTAAGAATTTATTGGAAAGTAGATCATCGGTTTTCCATTCTGCTGTTACTTTTGCAAATGCTTTTATGCATGCAGGAACCACCGATGATTCGTTTTTCCGTAAGAATTTAGAATGGTTGGGTAGAGCTACTAACTGGTCTAAATTCTCCGCTACTGCAGCTTTGGGTGTTATACACAAGGGTAACTTGTCTCAAGGTCGTAACATATTAAAGCCTTACTTGCCAGGTTCATCTGGTGCTGCTCATTCTAAGGGTGGGTCTTTATTTGCGCTTGGTTTAATTTATGCCGGTCATGGAAGAGAAATCATTGATTACTTGAAGCTGTTCATTGATGAACACGGCAATTCGGCTGGAAGTAACGAAACAGAAGTTATCTTACATGGTGCAGCCCTCGGTGCTGGTGTTGCAGGAATGGCCTCTGGTAGTGAAAGTCTTTATGAAGCTTTGAAGGTTGTTTTATACTCGGATTCCGCCGTCTCGGGTCAAGCAGCAGGTTTAGCAATGGGTTTAGTAATGTTAGGATCAGGTAACGAAAGTGCTATAAATGATATGTTCACTTATGCCCAAGAAACCCAACATGAAAATATCATTCGTGGACTTGCAATTGGTATTGCTTTATTGAATTATGGACGTGAAGAAAAGGCTGATTATATTATTGAAAAATTGATGAAACAAGAGAACTCAATTTTAAGATACGGTGGTGCCTTCACCATCGCTTTGGCATATGCTGGAACTGGAAATAATGATGCAATTAAGAAGTTATTACATTATGCAGTTTCTGATCCTTCTGATGATGTAAGAAGAGCTTCTGTTTTATCATTAGGTTTCTTACTTATCCGTTCATACACTGCGGCTCCACAAATAGTTCAATTGTTGTCTCAAAGTCACAACCCACATGTTCGTTATGGTACTGCATTAGCATTGGGTATCTCATGTGCTGGTAGAAGCTTGCCAGCAGCAATTGAAGTATTGGAACCATTGACTAAAGATCCGGTTGATTTTGTGAGACAAGGTGCTTTGATGGCCAGTGCCATGATACTTATCCAACAAAATGATTCTGCCTATCCTAAGGTTCAAGATTTTACCAAACAATATGCCGATACAATTAAAAACAAGCATGAAGATGCTTTAGCGAAGTTCGGTGCTACTTTGGCCCAAGGTATTATTGATGCTGGAGGTAGAAATGTTACTATTAACTTGGAACATACGCAAACCAATACTTTGAACATTAAGGCTATTGTGGGTTTGACTGTTTTTGCTCAATCATGGTACTGGTTCCCATTGGCTCACTTTTTGTCGTTATCATTTGCACCAACTTCGATTATTGGTGTTAGAAGTGACTTGAAGGCACCACAATTTGAACTTAACTGTCATGCTAAACCTGAATTGTTCCAATATCCACCAAAGGTTGAAGAAGCGAAGGAGAAACAACCAGATAAGTTGGCTACAGCTGTTTTATCGACTACCAAGAAGGCCAAATCCAGAGCTAAACAAAAGCAAAACAAGAAGGACAAAATGGACGTAGATGATGAAAAACCAGAATTGCCCGAAGAGAAGGAGAAGGAGAAGGAGACGAAAACTACGACTGCAGTTGAAGAAGAACCAAAGGAAAACAAGAATGAACCTGCAGTTATTCGTTACACAAAGAATTCTTACAAAATTGCAAACATGTCAAGAGTTTTGCCTGTGCAATCCAACTACATTTCATTTCCTAAAGATGATAGATACGTGCCGGTGAGAAAGTTTAGAGGTACCAGTGGAATTGTAGTTTTGGAGGACACCAAGCCCGAAGAAAAGGCAGACACCATCAGAACTGTGAGACAACTTAATGCCACCGAAGCTCCAGTTCCAGAACCATTCACCTTGAGCGAGGAAGACTTGAAGGAGGAAGAGTAGCCAGAACCAAAAGTAGTACTATAATATAAACCAATTCAATGTAAATCACAATGTAGCCTGGTAGACTATGAATTATAATGTGAAACCCATATTATGAACCCACAATAGTTCGCCAACCGTTGCATGTTTGAGTTCATAACCATGTCATAGATCACTAGTTGAACCATCGCGTTTATTCTATATGATTTAGGATTCGTGGAGGTGACTATAAATTCCTTCAACTAATATTTGCAATGAGATCGAACACTGAAATCATATGTTATATTAATCCAGGTCTTCTAGGCACTATTCAGGTGTTGCAAAATGTGTTGCCGCACACCCAGTTCATATCCCGATCATGAGTCTATGTTTAAGACCGGATAAACCTCGATAGTAATTTATGCTGATGGAAACATTTAAATTTAACGGCATTTTATTGTTAGTAAGGAAGGTTTACTACTAATGATACTGGAGGAACAATTTGGTTGGAGAAATGCTTGTGGGGTTTGAAGCTTATCAAAACCATCTACAATAGAGGTTTCCAACAGGTATCACTAAAAAAACCTCTTTACAATAATAATGGGAAAATAGACCCAAGCCAGGTGTCTTAATATCACACAATTCGGTTTTTTTCGAGCTATAGTTGGGGGATCAGTTTCTGTGGTTCAACTTGCTTAAGCCACTCGCTTTAAAAAACTAAGCTTAATCCCAAGCAAATACCATAACCAGTCAATTATGGATCTAAACAGATTTCTACTGTCTGGTTCTCATACTCTGGATCCAGCCTGCATTTTCTTCACTCTTCCCATCTAAATTGCAGAAATGCCGGGCTCGGAATACGCCAGAATGCCAGAACAATCTAGTCTAGAACACACAGGGCTTATGGAACATAGACACAAACCACTTATATACTATAATTTATAACATAGCAATATATGGGCCACCACTTGATAGACTCACCCCAATCCAGTTTTTGAACCAGTCACCAATCATTTCATTTACTCCTTGTTTTGGTGCCTGCACAGTTCCCGGCTTTTCGGCTTGCCAATTGTGACGACAAATCCACCACCAGATAACACGTTAGGAGCACTTCTACCACCAACCGGTTCTGTTTTTGGGGGGACTTGGCAATTTTGCGTTTTGTATCCATCCCGAACTTCCGTGAAATTAACTTCGAGTGCGATAGGCTGCTACTACAATTGCCCTAAAAACCGTACGATTTCCTGGGTGTCCGTTCTCAATAATTTTCTTGTCTTGGTGCCAGTCTCTAACCGCTAAACATTGCCTACTACTGACTGTGATTCTATTGAAATCGCTACAGACCGTTGCCAACTGTTATAGATCTGACACGCTACCCTGAACCGTTGGACCCTTAATTGAACCCTTAGTTAGAACCTATTCCAGATTGTGCCCATAGTCTTGTTTCCTAAAATCAAAACTACCTTTTACTGTTTTTTTGATTAGACTGCCAAGGCTTTATCGTTGACACCATTCACTCCTCACTGCTACCCTTTATTTTAGTAGCACACACTCGTTTATGCTGGTCCCTAAATCTACCCTGTCCCGGGAACGCTTGTTATATGCCCCTGTGGGCCATAGTGGAGTGCTCGAGCCCGAAGGAATCCGGATCGTCTCTCAGGCAGTTGATGATCTTCGCTCCAGAGAAGAGGATTACCATGGCGATTGCGTTTACTACTCCAGACAACCGGTCGAATCCGAGTTCGACAGCTTCATTCCATACAGTGACATTCTTTACACTACAGCGGTGGATCCGGGCAATGTGGACGTCCAACAAGTGGAAGTCACCTATGTGCGTCCAGTAAGAAACACGGTAGAGCCCCGTAAAGTGGTACTTCATTTCCTTCAGGAGGATCCTGAACGTTCGAATCCAGTGGATTCAATCATCCTTGAACGGGCTTATCCTTATGGAACTCAAAAACCATCAATTTTACTTCTTATTAATCCTCATGGTGGGAAGGGGGAGGCCTTAAGAATCTATGAGAATAAAATCTTGCCCATATTCCAAGCAGCAAACCTTCAGTTCACCTATAAGGAGACTGAACATCCTGCCCATGCCATTGAGATTGCTAGAGAGTTGGATGTCAATAAATATGATATTATCGCTTGCTGCTCAGGGGATGGGATACCCCATGAAGTCATAAACGGGTTTTATCAGCAACCTGATAAAGGCGTTGCGGCATTTAATAAAGTTGCTGTCACTCAATTACCTTGTGGATCAGGGAATGCGATGGCTTTAAGCTCATATGGCTCGGTAGATGCTAGTGTTTGTACTTTCAAGATGTTAAAATCTAAAAGATCCAAGCTTGACTTAATGGCGGTGACCCAGCTAATTAATAATAATGAAGTTACCAAATTGTCATTCTTAACTCAATGCTTGGGTGCAGTAGCTGATTCAGATATAGGAACAGAAAGCTATAGATGGATTGGACCAATTCGATTTGAATTAGGGTGCATCCACAAAATCCTTACAAGAGCCACATATCCTTGTGACTTGTATGTCAAACCAGTCACTGAGACTAAAAGTCAAATTACTAAACATTACGAATATCATGCCCAAAACCCCAAGGATCATTTGCCTCTTTTAACAAAGGAAGACTTTACTTTAAGTGGTCCAAGCCTCACTGAAGACCCTCCTAGTGATTGGGTCAAACTTCCTGACAGTCAAACTAAAAAGTTGACTCTTTCCTACGTAAGTAAATTGCCTTATATATCTTACGAAGTCCAATTCTTTCCTGCTGCTCTCCCTGATGACAAAGCAATGGATATGATAATAGTGGACACTAACTCTACAATTCTTGAGACATTGGCAGTTTTAACAAATACGAAAGAGGGTAAACATGCTTTCCAAGAGAAAATTCATCACCAGAAAATTTTGTCTTATCGATTAATTCCTAAATCTAAAGACCCTGAAAATCATTATCTATCAGTAGACGGTGAAAGCTTTCCCTTTCAAACTTATCAAGTGGAACTAATCCCTCGTGCTCTTACAATCTTACTTCCAAATGGTACATTTGTGGACACCCATTTTTCAAAAGAGCTCTTTCAAAGATGATTTGAATCCCATCCAAGCATATTGATTATGTTTTATGTGTGCATGAGCTTCGTCTGGCTTTTCATTTAAATAGAAGGACACTACAGAATCTTTCAAATACTCCCGTGAACAATGTAATCGTCCCTCTTTGAAGAGGGAAATTTTCAAACTCCCAAGAACTAGATTATATTTACTACATTATCTGTTTTGGTACCGTAATTAATGTTTTCAATCTTCTCTTCCATTGCTTTAGTCAAAGTAGTCAACATCCCCGAGTAGTGTGCGTTCCTTTTGGAAATCTCTTCCTCGAGTTGTTTTTGATTTTCAATAAATAGCTCAATCAAATTTGAAATAGCGGAAACAATGAATTTGGTAAGCCGTGCAACGAGTAATTGGTCATTATTATTAAAAATTCTTTTTTTGGAAAATAATACATATAAATCACCAAAAAAATTGATAGACTCATCATGAAGAACTGGCGCCAACAATTCCATGGTCCCCTTAAATAGCAGAATCAAGGTTTCATACATCAATTTATTTGAAATTTCAAATTCCTGATTGAGCCTCGATGTCTTATCATTTGCGTTTTTTAGTGTACCAAACTTTTCTTGTAGTGCCAAAATTATCTTAGTAGCTTCATCGTTATAATCTTTGAGCAATTTGTTTTCATTATTCAAGGTATTAAAATCGTGAGTTATAGTTATATTGTTGATTTCACGAAGATAATCATTATCTTTTACTAATGATTCTCTGATTAAAGCAATTGCATTCTCATCTGGAATGCTCCCGGAGGTTGTTCTACTAATGGTCCCATTTTCAAAACCTTCGGACTCTAATCTCCCCTGTTTTAGTTTATTTATTTCTTCTATCAGCAATTGGTTTTGAAGTTTTAAGCTTTCTACTATGGATTTTAATTCCATCGCCTCTTGTTCATGGGTTTTTCTTTCATTTTGCAATGTTGAACTGTGTGATTCCAATTCCAGTACTAGACCCTCCAAATAGTTGATTTTTTCATCTTTTTGAACCATACATTTCTCGAAGAAAGTCGAGTTATTTTGTTTCTCTTCCATAACAGCATCCAAGCCATTGGTTAGTGAGTTAATTATGATTAATTTTTCTTTAATTGCCTGGCTAAGTTCTTCAATAGATAGTTTTTGGTGATCAGATTCATTAGAAATCTGATCTTTTTCTAAGATTACTCTTTGGTTAATCTCAATGATCGAAAGAATATTGGTGTAAAGACTTTCATCATCCTGATAATGATTGTCTATCAATAATTTAATAATTGCAGATCTTTCTTCCATCAATTTTGAATGGTCTTTCAAGCTAATACCGATCATTTCGTTCTCTTCGCAAGCCCGGGAATACTCTCTATTCTGGGCCAGGTATTCTTCTTTTAATCTTCCAAGCTCCAATGTCAATTCCAGATTCCTGAGAACTGCATCATTAAGCTGGAGAGTAAGAACTTCACAATTCTCAGAATAGGCATTATTCATTTGCCTCAAATCATTCTGTAAACTAGTAATTTCTTCATTATTCCTTCGCATAGTATCAATTGCTACGTCAATAGCTTCTGCTAAGGTCGAATTGGAAGAAATATTTAAAGTCTCTAAGAGTTGGAAAAAATTTACCCCAGAATAATCAGTGGAACTATTGGGAGCCGATTGTGATTTCTGGACATCAGTAGGTTTGGGCAGCTCGGCAAGACTAGTGGAAAAATCGAGTTCTTCTAAGTGATGAGTTTGAGTAGTGAAAAGTTCACTAAGATGTAAAGGTTCCTTATCTTCCAAAGAATTGTCATCGTATTTTGGTGTGCTTTCATTATCATCACTTATTGAAAACTCCTGATTATTAAGTTCAACCAACTTCTCTGTCTGCACGGGTGACTTATTTTTGATACTTCCAGAATTTCCATCATCTTGAAGGTTGAATTCATGTACTATCCTAGCCAGTGAATCTTGTTTTGTTGCCATTGCACCATCTTCGACTTCAAGCTGAAATTGAACTGAACGTTTTCCAAACCTGGAAAAGCTTGATTTTTGAGGAAACCGAAAGTTTAAACTTCTACTTCTCTTCAATTGAGGGGATGAAAAAGGATCGAAGCTAATATCTGGATTGAACATCAGATTTGCTTTTGCCTCAAGATCTCTGGGATCAATTGGGGAATTAAAAGACCTGCTTCTTTTAATTTTGGGAATTTCACTTAGGGCAATGCACTCTTCAGAAGCGTTCTTTGAACTTGCTGTTGTGGTAGAACCGGTACTCAAATTATTAACATCTTCATCCATTGACTTACTTGACCTTCTTGAGAATAAGTTCCGAAACATTGTTGTTAAACGAGAATGTATCTAATAATGATTGCAAAATTTTGCAATAAAGTTTACAAACGCTGGCTGCGAATTTTGAATTGCTAATAGCACTACCAAAATTAGGCAATCACACTTCAATGGCAAAGACTTAGTGTGTAGTTATTTTATACATATATTCTATGTTAATATTTAGAGCTTTAATGATAGACTGGAATAGCAAGAAACAAGATAATTATCATGGTTCAAAAAAGCTATCACTAAGCAATTCGTCGACACTTGCTCTTTCAGTCGGATCCCAAACAAAGATTCTATTCAACATTTGATAGAATTGTTTGCTTTGGGAAACTTCGTCACCTTCTATTCCTAAAACTATTGCTAGATTCTTGGAACTTGGTTTGAAATTTTTAGTTCCACTGAGTGAAGTTTTGTTAGATGCAGACAGAGTACTTGAATTCAACATATAATAATTTAAAAGTGCCAAATTCAATCTTCCATTAATGTCGAATAACTTGAATAATAACGTCTTCTTTAAATTTTTGTCATTCGATGTTGGTTGTTCGAAATTTTTGGATAATTGCTTTTTGATCAATCCCCTTTGTCTTAAAATCATTGAACTCTTAGGGGCTCCAATTAATTCTACAATCATTCCAATTTGTTCAAACTCATTCTTTCCAGGTAGCAAAGGATTCCCAGTAAAGATCTCCGTTAAAATACATCCGAGTGACCAAATATCAATTTTTTCATTATAGTTTGATCCCAACATCACTTCGGGTGCACGATAAAAACGTGATTGAATGTAAGTGTACGAAACCTCATTTTTGAAACATGAAGAACCAAAATCAATGATTTTAATTTGATAATCAGAGGATTCTGAATGGGCTGGAAACTTGATCATTATATTTTCAGGTTTTATATCACAATGTATGATGTTCTTGGTTTGAAGAAATTGTAATCCTTTTAGTATTTGGCATCCAAACCCTTTTATTACCGGAAAAGAAAATCCTGCGAAATCTGTTCTTTCGAGTAAAGTAAATAGATTCATTGAGAGTATCTCACTAACAATGCATATATGACTCCTAAAGTTGAAATGATCAAAATATTTTAGAATAAAAGGAGAAACATCTTGGGAAGTGCTTGTAGTTGTGGTAGATGTCGGAGGTATAATTGTCTCAGTGGTTTTAGAGGACCCCATACCGTTTAAAAGTTTTAAGAGTTTGATTTCATTTAATGATTGCAAAGACCAGTTCAAATCATTTTTTATAATTTTTATAGCCACGGTTTTGTTCAATTTATGATCTTTGGTTTCTATAACCTTACCAAACGAACCGTTACCTAAAATGGATAGTATTTCGTACCTGAAGTTTATATGATCATGAGGTATAATTAAATAGTTTCCGCTTGAATCATCGAAACCAAAATTATTTTGATAGTTCTTTATATTGATTTGTCTTGGGGATTGCAACTTTGGAACGAAGTAAACGTCTTTTTTCCTACTGATTTCTTCCTTTTCGTATGCGTTCAACGAGATATTTGGTATTTGAGATACATCAATTGTAGTGGAGGGGATTTCATCAATTTCATTATATGTTTTGAATAATGTAGGTTCTTTCTGATGCATGATTTGGTATAATTCAACTACAGATTCGATTTTACGTGAGTTGTGTGCAGATTTTGAACGAGGTGTCGGTTTATGATATGGTAAATTTTGGGGACTAACTGTTCTTGATGAAGATGATGGTTTGTCGAATTTGGGTCCGGGATATAATCTGTTGAAAACATCACCTTTCTTCACGGGCAATGGTTGTGAGACATTTCTGAAACCCAGCTGTTTTGTAGGAGAATCACCTACATCCTTATTTGAGGAAGCATATGACAAATTGGTGATATCAGTAGGAGGACAGTTACTAGAGACTAATCTTCTGGAACGTAATGACTGGGACAATTGGC
This sequence comes from Suhomyces ambrosiae, assembly GCA_030568575.1. Taxonomy (NCBI): domain Eukaryota; kingdom Fungi; phylum Ascomycota; class Pichiomycetes; order Serinales; family Debaryomycetaceae; genus Suhomyces; species Suhomyces ambrosiae. Next base: position 123,742 of record JAJMGA010000010.1, on the reverse strand, counting down.
GAGAATATTCATTTCTCTTCTTAGCTGACGAAACAGGGGCAATGGCCGGAACCACTGCAGCCTTGCTGGCAGTGTACTTTTTCAGTAGAGAAGAAGACGTCTCCTTCATAAAGGAGAATTGATAATCTTTCTTCAGATTAGAGATTTCCGATAGAGGGTAGCTAAGAACTCGTTTTTCATTTGGTTTTTTGACTGTGGAAAACGATTTATTGGAAGAAATGATCCTTGCGGGTGTAGTGGGCCCCGGGGGCTTCCCAGAGCCTGCTCTGGTAGGTTCTTGTGGCGCTATCTTGCTGGTGATCCCATCTGGATAAAGATGCGATGGATATACTTTTTTCTTTCGAGTAGGAGACTTATTGATATTGATCTTGGAGAACTTGTCTTCGAAGTATGGGATACTCAGCAGCGTATCCATGCCTTACGGAATAGGAGAACAAATACAGTGGTAATGTATATGGATCCTGAGATTTGAGTTATTGACAAATCCGGCCGCGCACACCACACATGTTATAGATGAGACTAACAACTGTGAAGGTGACAAATCGTTCCAAATGAGTAGTGAAGTGGATTCAAAACACTACGGAAGGCGTGATGTGTTGATACTTGCCCAGATTCTTCACGTGAACGGTATCTCCAACTTGGAGAAGTTGCAAGAGACTAGTGACACTTTGGTGGACAAAGTGATAAAGGAGTGGGCTGAACACGTAAGTTTCAAGCTTGAAGACTTGAATAGTGGCGTAGCTACCCGTGTGCAGCTTGAAGATGTTTATATAACGTTGTTAGAACAGTATGGAGTGAGCACGACTGTGGAATTGGCTAATACAGCGTATTTTTTGCGGATAGAAGAGTTGGAGGGGGAAATGGCAGAGTATAAGGAACAATTTGCAAAGGTATTGGAGAGTAGTTGAGAAACAGTATAAGATGGTTTTTAAATTTTTGGATCGGATTATTAATCAAAGTACGGCAAAATGGCCCAAGAGTATGGGTTAAGTCCTACTAAGCTGGTCAAATTGCATAAAATACCGGTTTCAATTCGCTGACTTAGTTCAAGGCAATAGTACCAAGCCAACTTGATATTGAGGAGCTATTAGTATTTAACCGAAACGTGTTGGTACCAAAGGCTTTCTAGCAAGATTAATCATATCAGGACATGTTTATCTTCGAGTATAACATCGTGCAATTATAACATCTTGCACTACCTGCTGTTAATCAGAATTCATTCAATACGTCGACATTTACGAGGATGTACCAATGTTTCAATAGTCAGCTTAAAGTCTGACTTTCCACTCATTAGAATAATGGTACAATCAGCATTAAAGGTCTAAAGTCAGCTAACGGTAGCCAGTTCCAAATGCCTGTACACAATGTGGCTGTTTATGACATAATTAAAAAGGGATAAAACAGACCCCAGCATTTAGAACCCCAATCTGGAACAGTTGTGCTACCCTTCACACTGAGCACGTTGTTGACAAACTAATAGCTCGCAAAAATTGTCAATTAAATTCATGATTTGTAATACCTACAACTAGCCTACACCTCTCTACTAAAGCTAGATATGAATATGCTATCCAAATCAAAGCAATAAAATCGATCAAAGTGTCGATACCCTCTAAAGCACTCGGTGAGATACTTTCTCACTACAGCTTGACGCACAATATATGCGTTCACACGGGCATGCTTATCAATCCCCCGTAACCGCAATAACCTACGTAGTGACATAGGCACCGATGTTGGATCCCAAGATACCCATCAGGACCTTTGGTAACCGTGCATGGCAGTTAGGCTAAACCATACCTTTATAAACCTCACATACTATCTCTAACTCGGGTTCGGCCATCGGTTCGGGCCCTCGGGACCCCATTTTCACGTGCATACGTCACTAATTGTGGGGATGCTGTATGACGGCCCAACTCGGAGTTCTCACATTCATATCAGAACTCGTATCTATCACACCCCTCTTGAGTGAAGATGTCGAAGCCCATTAGCCAGAACAAGCTAGCGGTATCGCTATTACGGGTGTACAAGTCAAACCGGTCGCTTTTTCTTAATGCCTCATATATAATCTTATTAACGGCAGCGTTTAGCAAGGCCACCTACACCGGCAAGGAAGACAGCCCCAAGAGCAAGAAGAAAGATAAGGATGGTAAGGAGGTGTCTAGTGAGAAGTCGAAGTCTCCTCGTATGTCACGGGAAGCGTTTATCAACTTGATGAAGGTAACGATTCCGTCGGTCACCAACCCAGCCTTGTTGTACTTGGCCACTCATTTGGTGTTATTGGTGATTCGAGCAATTATCACCATAAAAGTGGCTAGCTTGGACGGTAAGTTGGTTGGAGCTTTAGTTTCCAAGAGACTCAGACGTTTCTCTAAATTGTTGTTATACTGGATGCTCATTGGTTTCCCGGCTGCGTTTGTTAATGGTTTGCTTACATGGACAAGACAAAGATTAAGCAGGTCCATTCGTAAGAACCTTAATAATGGAATCATGGAAGATTACCTTCCCGATAACCTTGATGCAAACTATTATTCCCTTATTCACTTGTCAGGTAACAAAATTAAGGATCCTAATCAAAGAATCACCACCGATATTTCCAGGTTGTCCACTGCTTTGAGTAATTTGCCGGGTCAGCTATTAAAACCTACCTTGGATTTACTCTTGTGCGCTCAAGAATTAAGTAGAAGTGGTGTCGGAAATGGTGAAGGAACTTTGGCTCTTGGTTTATTGGCCCATTTCTCTACCATGATTCTCCGATTATTCTCTCCTCCATTTGCCAAGTTGGCCTCTGAAAAGGCCAATTTGGAGGGTCAATTAAGATCCGCTCATTCAAAAATTGTTACCAATAATGAAGAAATTGCATTTTTAAGAGGACACACTAAAGAGTTGGACTATATTGACTATTGCTACTATCAACTAGAAAGATTCCTCAAAAATGAATTTTGGAAAAAGGCCGTACATGAAATCGCTCAGACTTTTATTGTAAAATATTTATGGGGTGCTGCTGGTTTGGTTTTATGTTCAGCCCCTGTTTTCATTCTGAAATATATGGGTGAAGAACCTAATCCTGATCATGCTGGTGATTTCATTACTAATAGAAGATTGTTATTGAGTGCTTCTGATTCTTTGGATAGATTAATCTATTCAAGGAGGTACATTTTGCAAGTCATTGGACATGCTGCCAGAGTATCTGATTTCAAGGTGATATTGGACGGATTAAAGAATAGGTCAACTGCTAGCAAAAATGTCACAATTAATAATGACGAGATTCATTTCAAACATGTCAAACTTACGACCCCTGCTGATGTTACCTTAATCGAAGATTTAAATTTCTCCATTTCTAGTGGTGATCATTTACTTATCGCAGGTCCTAATGGTTCGGGTAAATCTTCATTATTCAGAATTTTGGGTGGTCTTTGGCCATGTAAATACGGTGAAATTAGTATTCCAAACTCAGAGAATGTATTCTACTTACCTCAAAGAGCCTACTTGTGTCAAGGTTCTTTGAAGGAACAAATCATATACCCACATAGTATTGAGCAGTATAAAAATCAAAATAAGAAAGACCAAGACCTAAAAGACATTTTGAAGATCTTGAAACTTGATGACTACAGTGACAATCTTGAAGTGGTTAAAAACTGGAACGAAGAATTGTCCACAGGTGCTCAACAAAGATTGGCAATGGCTAGGTTATTCTATCATCAACCAAAGTTTGCAGTTTTGGATGAATGTACATCAGCAGTTTCGCCAGACATGGAACAGTTCATGTACGAGCATGCTCAGAGTTTAGGAATCACAGTATTATCAGTGGCCCATAGATCTGCTTTGTGGCATTTCCACAAGTATTTATTGAAATTCGATGGAAAAGGAAATTACTACTTTGGTAAACTCGATGCAGAAAGAAGACTCAAATTCGAACAGGAAAGGTTGCTATTAGAAAAGAACTTAAGAGATTTACCAACCTTGAAAGAAAGATTATCCGAATTACAAAGAGTATCTAACGCTCAACATAAGAAACATAAATCGTGAATATTTATAATACATGCTATTTAGTAACTCTATCAGTGTATAATTTCTATAAATAATTATTATGGATGACCGTGATTAGATCCTGGCCATGCAGATATCTTCTCTGGACCCGGAGGGGTTGAACCTCGACTAATTGTAGAATCATCCAACAATTCGATAATGTTCTTGTCATTAACAGATTCAATTAGACTATCAATTTGTTTCAATAGTTCGGTCTTCTCTGGACCTTCAGGAAATTCCTCTGAGTCTTGACGCACTTTAGCAAGTTTTTCATCCACTATTTCATCTAAACTTCTAATTAATCTGTCACCAAAATTGGCATCAATGGGCAAATTATTGTATATCTTTTTTTCCAAAGTTTTTATGATTTTAAGATTCCCTATCACCTTGAGGTTATATGTGTAAAGATCTAACTGAATAGAGGTGTTGTTCGACTTCATGGGAGGATTGAGTAATAATAAAGCCGCATAATATAACATGATGTGAATATGAACGGGAACATACTTTAAATTATCTAAAATGTCATTATCATTAATCACCAAATTGAGCACTGTCTGGGCAGCATTAATTGCTATATTGGCATTAACAATCGTTTCATCCTCGGATAAGAGTCCCTTATTCGAAATGAACTCGTCTTCATTGGTACTATCGTCCTCACTATCGCTATCGTCTGTATCATCCGTTTCCTGACTTTTTTTGGAACTCGGTATATTGAGCACAATCCGATTCGGTGTTGTATTAGAAGATGTTTTAGTAATAGCATCCCATTTTGGAAGCATTTTATCCGGATTTACTTGAAGCTGCCGCACAGCAGATGAATTGAGGTGCATTTTTGCAAAGTTGTAGTAAATCAATGTTGATTTGGATGACCATACCGCTCCGTTATTACTTGGAGCCAAAAGAACAGTCCATGAGACCATCCATTTATCCAATTCCAAATTACTCTTAGAGGGAATACCAAAGGAAGACGGAACCAAAAGATCCCAAGCATTTCCCTTAAAAGCCTCATTTAACGCCTGATTGTATTCAACTTGGGAAACTAGTCTCATATCAGCATTAAGATCTCTCTTTTTATCATCAAGCTTTTCCTTCGAAGACTTCTCTTTATTCTTATTATGTTCTGGTTCTATCAAATTCATAACTGGATTATTACCCTTGACCTCTAGCTGTTTTGAAGAGAGTAATATTTCTTTACTATGAACTAAAGAATATTCTTGAGAGTTGACCAAAGGTTGTCTATTCAAAGTCAAACTTTGTTGTCCATCTAAAACGTACAATAAGTACCAAAGCTTTAACTTGTCTTTATTTTGAGTGTAGGGATTATTCAAACCGTACTCCTTGGCTAGTTGCAAAGCCAATCCAGTAAACATTTGTGAATCTGAAAGCCAAAAACTGCATAATATCAACGCTACAATAGTATTAAATCCCTCTTCTTCGTTCTTAGGTTTGCCTCTGTACAATAAAGAACCACACAAATCTTGTAAATGGATCTTTAATTTTTCTGACTTCCCTGAAAGTTTAGGATGATGAATTGAAGCAATTGTCGAAATAGCACATACTAACACTGGGCTCGAATCCCAAATTGAATCAACTGAAAATCGAGAGATTTCAAATCCAAAAAGTTGCTGAGAGATGTTAGCATCAAAAAAGTTAAAAAGCTCTTTAGCCTCATCTTTGGATAAAAATGTATCTCTGAAATCAGTAATTGTATTAGTTTCATCTAAGGACTCTTTTAATCGTTTTCTGGGGATTTCTGGTGAAGCACTAGCACTGGAGGAGGATGGAGACAGGGGCTCCAACTGCCTCTTGAGGTCAGTTCGATAATTAATGGATTGTGGTTGGGTATGGGTATTAAGATATTGATAAGGATTTTGCTGACCCATTCGAGGGTCAACAGGCTGGTGTTGCCTTGTCTGGATATAATTTTGAGTCTGATGGACCAGAGGGTTTTGCATGTGATATGAGTACTGAGAGAGTCTTTGTTGATCCAAAAGCATTTGATGATTGGATTTCATTATATCTACCAAATCATTCAATTTATTATCAAAAGAATTGATTCTGTTTTCGATTTGAGACTTCCATTGAGTCTCTACTTCCTGGTTATGATTGGGTATGACCATATTGGGCATAGGAGTGGGCTGGTTGGGTCCCGGAACCATCAGATGTCCTGGGATGTTTGATGGGACATTCGCCGGAGTAGACATATTGGAAATATTTGGAGTCATAGCTATTGAAGGAGGTGCAGTAGTCATAGTAATGGGAGCTATATCCATAGAATAAGGCTGTCTAGAAGCCACATGGGGTGTTGGTTGTATAGGATTTATTGGAGGAAATGGAATTTCATCGTTGGAGGGCTGCTGAGATCCAAGAACCCCCTGATTAAACAGGGGGAGTTTCAAAGATGGCAACTTCGGTACGAACTGACAGTTGACCGCTTGACCTGTCTTTATACATCGTTCACAGGGGAGGGACGAACTATAAATACATTTAACCTTTGATTTCTTGCAGTTTGAACAAGGCTTTGTTCGCTTTTCTTTGGCCATTACACCAGCAGGTCAAAAGAGGGGGATGCCGATCGGGATATTCGAGTGGTATATCTGGAAGCTTGGAGCAGTATTGTGATAATAGGGTCTATTCAATGATATTAGGGCGATTTGCGGCTTGTGTGCAGGATGATTTCTACAATATAGTCAAGTTTGTAGAGTAATGTGGATATATACTTATAGAACTGCGAGGCTTGGACTCGAATGCATGATCCCAATTTGCAACTAATTGAAAATCATAAACTATACAAGTGATTCAAAATTTTCTTAGGTGAATCGATGAATAAATCACCATGATGAGTAATATGTCTCAAAATTCATTAAGCTACAATGTAGGATAATACAGTATGATAATGATTATCTTAATCACCGCATTTTCAGTTGCAACCAGTATCTTAATATAAGTCCTTATTAATGTAAATTATATTTGAAATCTGTATATTAAGTAACTTTTATTGTGGATAAGTTACAAATCCAATATTTTAAAATAAATCAACAAATCCTAATAGATATAATCGAATCAGTATGGCCTTGGTAAATCAATCAACGTGCCGCCATAGTTGACTAATCATGGTAAATCTACTTTCACAAGCTGGCTCGTTTTGCAGGTTACAGTCAAAGTGCAATTATAAAATATCACACTTCCAATTCAGATTGACCCCAGATTAATCTTATTCACTTTTTATCTTCAATATGTCAATGAAAGTAAGGATTAAGTCATTTTTCGGTCCTACCCGTCAATACGCCGTTGCTGGTGCTTCCAATAATCCAAGCAAATTCGGATTCAAAATCCTTCTGTGGTATGTTAACCATGGCCTCTCCGCAATTCCTATAAATCCTCGGGAAAAGGAAATTTTGGGTCAACCGGTAATCCCATCAATTAAAGCAGTATTGGAGGCTGTTAATAGTCATCAGGACATCGACACTTATGGTTTATCCAAGGTCGATGGCGTAAGTGTTTCGTTCTTGACTCCACCTCACATCACCGCAACTACGTTAAAAGAGATTGCTACCGTTTCGGGTTATAGGGATGTGATTAAAGGTTTGTGGTTACAGCCCGGCAGTTATGACCATGATGTTTTGGAATTGGTAAAGCAGATTGGTTTGGAGGATGTGGTTGTTCACGAAGATGAGTGTATTTTAGTGAGAGGCGAGGAGGGAATGTATAGTGCAAATTTATAGTTACGGACTCTATAACTATCCGTGTGCTATTAACACGCATGACTATCAGAAGGCAATCGATGTAATTCTCCAACAAACACTCCATGCTTTCAGCAATCAAATCATTAATTTTCAATCAAAAATCGATCCGCAGTAGCATGCCCTTATAATATAAATTATTATGACCCAAATCACTGAGATCGAAGCAGATTCTAATTATCACTTGATTATCAGCGAACATTAGAAATTGTAATTAAGCATTACCATAAGCTTGACATAATATAGTATATCTCTCAACTCCGTTGCTTTTAGGATTCACATCCATGATAGAGTCTACTATAACAGTTGTCCCTCCTGGTAAAAGCAACTGTCGGTCATTCAACAATATTTATTGGTTGGTGAATTCTGAGTTTATTAAGTGGTGATCGTGCCAAATATCTGTCTCTATTAATATCCGAATGACTTCTACTTATAAAAGTCATTAATATAGCATATGCTATTATATTGTTGATGACATTTGACTACCGTTTCATTTCTGCTTGGTGGCATTAACTCAATTCCAACGTTAATCATATCAAAGGCACATCATGTAGCGCCCAGTATTAACTAGGGTATCAAACCCTAATCGAGCATCTTCTTTATATACCTTCCCCAGCTCTCATTCTCCTCTGTCGCGTAATTTAAATTCGTTAAACTTCGCTCCACATCGATCGTATAGGGAAACGGCAGGCTTTCTAATGATGTTATGGGTGGTATGTGATCTTTGTGCGTATCCACAACATTAATTATCTGGTGCAAATTCTCCTCAAAGCTCTTAATTGATGTCTCCATGTTAGGATTCTTGTCTTGTTGCTCCCGAGCTATTGGTAGGCACTCTACCGATATGATCCACGATTCCCACAACTTCAAGTCATCTGAGCTTTCAGACTTGCCAAACCAGCCTGTACGCTTACTCTTGCCTGCTTTCTTATCAAGAAACTGAATGATTACATGTCCGCGAGTAATCTCCTGAGTGTTACCATCAAATTGGAGCTTGATGAGTTGGTTGACTTTATCATCGATCAATGCATCCAAATCGGGAAGATTGCTAGCCATGCTATATGTTACACTTAGAAAATCGTTCGTTATTGGCGTTATAGGACCAAAGAGTCTATTGAAGAAGATGGTCCATATCACACCTAACTGTTAGTATTGGATCAAAAAAGTTGGACGGTGCATATCTCAAGTGCTATACTTACCTTTAACAGATTCTCTCACTACAGATCGTTCTGCTGTGAGGTATAAAGTGTACTCCATAGTAGACAGCGGCAAATACTATGTTAGTAAGTTAAGATATATGATGTGTGACTCACGTGTGCTATCACGTGATGCGGCTGGCTTGATCCTACCCCAAAGCTCATGAACGGTTAAAGATAACATCTAAAACATATATGAAACAGTGTTGCCATTCATTATGTCTGTAACATGGTTTGTATATGATGATATGATAAATAGAGGCTTTAGCTTTTACTATTGATACTAACTCATTTCAGCAGTAAACAATTATCTTTAACGTATATTTTAGATGATTTGCAGTGGTTTTAATCACAATACTTAATAGTAACAAACCCACACGCAAACTGAACCTTACCAAAATTCAATCGTTAAACTTTGATTGAAATCAGCGTTTTGCCTTTAAACACTTTTGTAGGTTTTTTCATGTTAATCTTCTGTTTCCCATTCTTTGCCCTTCCTATGCTCTATTTTTTAATGTTTGCCCTTGTCTGTTTGTTTCCAACTTTCTATTTATGTTCATACTCAACTCCATCTATTATCCACAGATCATCTATAACTGTGATTAAAGTCACTATTTACATGATTTTGTTCTCACCGGTGGTTGTGGATTTCAAGCTCTGCCAATCTCTCTATAATATTTTGCCATACAATAGTAGTTTTAAAGCCCTTCAGGTTTGGCTACTCGTTGTCAATTCCTTTTCTATTATGAACATTGATTTCCTGTTTAACCTTTATTTTCTGCTCTTCTGGTATCCTCTCCAACACGTACCTTCTGTCCTTCGGATTGTTCGTATTCTTCAACTATTATCTCTAGCTCTCTAAGTGCCTTTTCAAAGACAACTTCGATCAACTCCATCTCCCCCTCCGAAAATTTTCCAAGAACATGATCCAACACTTCAGACTTATCAGAGGGTCTTCCAATCCCAATACCAATTTTTTTATAATTATTAGAAAGAAACGAGTTGATGGACTTCAACCCATTGTGACCCCTAGGACTTGTCCCTGACTTTCTGACTTGGATTTTTCCTAAATCCAATTGAAGCTCATCGTGAATTATGACAAGAGATGAGCCGTACTTTTTATAATGTTTCGATATGGGACGACCCTGAAGATTCATATATGCCTTGCAAGACTTGAAAAAAACCACATGTGGATACTTCTGGGATATGTAATAGTCTCCATCGGACTTAAGATGACTACCCCATTGAGCAGTGACATAGTCAAAGAACATATGACCAATGTTATGACGAGTGTTTTTGTATTCAGGTTCGGGATTCCCGATAGAGGCAATGAAGAGGGAGCGTTGCGATGCTAGAGAGGACGCTCGTACGGGAATGTGGTATGAGTTGAAGATGTGTCTAAGGAACATTTGGTTGATAAGTCTTAGTTCTTGGACCACGACAAAAGTGAGAATTCAATGAATCCTGGAACAAAGGGCACAAACAAATACACGCCAACACTGATCTTACTCAGATGAAAGGTTTGAAGAAATTAATTTTCATAGTTAGATAATGATTCAATGATGAGAAGACATAATTATTTGAATACTACTATGAATGTTCAGATCACTGAATAATTTGAATTCCTGGATGTAATCCATATTGAGTGATAGAGTAAAATTGACATTATTCAACTGAAACCAATTATTTTAAGAACCTATAATAATATTCATCATTAGTTTTATTCTCCATTCATTTTCATCTCAGATTGGCATACATTGAAATTTTGCCTTACAGAATTGGTGTATTTCACAATTGAATCAATTCTTTGAAATTAAAACTGATGGAACTTAACGATAAGTTTGAATTCTAGGATAAATCTATAAGTAACCTACTAATCTATATTAATCTATATTGTCTCCTGAGAAATATCGCTCAATAAAATATGCGTAACAGGTTCATCTCTCAGTTACTTACATTGAAAGTATAAGAATAAGAGCCTTATGTGTCAAGACATAACGTGAACTAGTAATTAAGTCCTTAGAATCTCATCATGAACTGATGACAATGACATAACCAAAATAATCCGAGGAGCGTATCCAATATATTCTGTGGTCAATGAAACTGTACTCAAGGCATATTATAATATGATTCGGGATCTATTCAAACTCGTAGCACCCAATGTGTAACTATGCTAATAAAACATATCCCAACTCAATTTCTCATTACTCTCATTCTGAATATTGGTCATATAAGAAACCTCGGTCAACTCCTTGGGTGCAAAATTTGTTTGTGCACCATGGACCTTAGCCAAGCATCCAAACTCACCACCAAGCAAGTAAAGGTTATTGGAACTAAGATCAAGTCGCTCGATTGGGTCCCCATCAAAAAGCTGCCCTTGTTGTTTCGAAAGGCAAGATTAACCACTACCACTTATGATAGTGAATTTGAAAATATGGAAGCAGTTTTGAAAACATATGAAAAGATCCTTCAAAGTATTGTCGACCAGACAAAAGCTCTTCATACTAAGTCAAGCCATCTCCTTTCTAGCTCAGAAATAATATCGTCTATAATTAAAAAACTTCTAGAACCTGAATTAAACTCGGATAGTTACCAGCATCAATATGAAGTATGGCAAAATGTTTGTTTTTACCAGTCTGAAATCCAAAAAGGAAATATTCTGGTCGGGTCTGACTATAAGGCTCTTCTGGAATTGACCGCAACAAAAGTGGGCCAAATCTTTACTATTATTAAGAGGATCAAACATAATATTAAATTACGAAAAAAAGCGTTGCTTGACTATGACCAAATTCTCAACCATCATGATAAATTGATATTTGTTCAAACAACTCGTAACCTCAGTGAGAAAGAACTTGACCGCTTTCATCATTTTGAAAAGAAGCTTGAGACAAGCCAAAGGAATTATGAACAAATTAACGACTCTCTAAAGCACGAATTGCCTATTTTCTTCAATTTAACATGTAAATTCAAGGAGCCGTTGAATGTAATAATATTTTTCACACAATGGAGGGAAAGCTACAAACTAGTCAACAAACCCCTCATGGGATTGTATGGTGAAGACAGGTTTCCCACGGTACTGTTATGAACTTGAAGGTACGGAAAAGAAAGTGCAAATGGTGAATATATGGCTAATATTTACAGCAGTATATCGACCTTTGATCTTTTCACTTATCAATAGCCTAAGTTGCACCTAATATATGAAGAGCTCTTACAAAAGATTTTGGATCGCTCCCATGATTCAATTAGATTCTAGCAAATTGAAAAACCAACCTGATATTCAAATGCCATAGATTACCTTGTGGAATTGATAAATCTGAGATTTAGGGCATGCAGATAAAATCAATAATGCCTATCCGGTCAGAATTGGAAGTTGTTAAAAAGACCAAACTTACTAATTAAATCTGGAATTACCACACTTATGGAAGACAAGGATTGCTATTTAGTCCATTATAGAATACTAACGTCTGCAACAGCTGTACTCAACATATTTCTTTCAATTTTCCCTAATAAAAGTTTCTTGAACAATTCTTGAGATAAGAAGCTTAATATGAAAGCTTTATTTCCGTTGTAGAAGTACCCACACAAACGTTACTTAATATTATTTCTCTTAGAAGTATGTTTTCCAGAGGGTATTTCAAAAGCCATTATTCAGATAATTAATAACTAAAAAATATTCTTTCGATTATCGCAACTATTTATCTATCACAATATATATTAAAACCTGTATATGCTACTATCGATCATGGTGGGGACACCTATGCAAATTCGTTCAACTCATTAATAAATCTCGATTGGTATTTCTTGACACAACCCCCACTACAAAACTGACGTTTGAACGGAACGTTTTTGTTTTTCAAGAAATACCACCACTCAATAACTTCAGCAAATGGTTCAACTACGTAATTTTTACACTCGCAGCATGTTTCTCCGTATTTGCCTTTGGTGATGGCTTGTATGATTAGTTTGTGGTAAATCTTGGGGGTATTTCTTTTCCAATTTTTTGTCTCTTGATATGAAACATCATATCTGGCTATTTGGTTCAAGCAGAAGCATTTCAAAGAAGGTACTACTTTGGTCTGATTTGAAGAAGGAGTAAGAAATTTAACTTGTGATACGTAGACCTTTTGCTTTTCCTGATTAAACGTCGAAGTTGTAACAGCTATTGCATCTTCGGGTATAGGCAAAAATGGATTAGGACCAGCACGAAATGTTTGTAATTTAGGCAATTCTAAAATTTGGAATGGGAAAAATTCCAATCTATTTGATGCCAAAGACAAATCTACCAAATTGACGAGTTTGCCTATTGAAGAAGGAATTTTGACAAGCTTATTTTGTCTCAATCCAAGCACGTTTAACTTGGTAAACTTAAATAGTGATGGAGGCAATTCTTTTAACTTGTTACCAGTCAAATACAATTGATAAGAAACAGGTTCTTCGTTGTTAAATATAACCAAATTGTTTAAATCTTTTATTTCATCAGGCACATCATACAAGTCCATATTTTCCAAATTGATAGTAGTTTTGATTTCTTCGAATGCCTCTATAATGTAATCTCTTGCCTTGTTGAAAGAGGACAGTTTTTGCTCCTCAAATTCTCTATCAGCTGTAGACGAAGGTAATTCATTGACACTAGGATTCTTGAATCTATTGAAGTTATCAATTCCAAAATCGGCATCAGAACTGAAATGTTTCAGTACTCCCTTCTGTGGTGAATATGTTTGAGAAAAGCTATGATGATTTTCTGGTTTCAAAAAATCTACTTCACTCGGAAAATCATCGAAGTGATTCACTCTGCGAAGTATCGGGTGCTGATTTTGTATATCACGTTTAGGAGAATCAGGAAGACCGTATGTTTGGCTGGGGTCCGTTGTAAAATCGAATTCAGACATTAAATTTTCGTCAATTGGCGGACTGCTTGGTGGTAGAATACTCCCATAGGTTACTTGGGTGCCGTTGGCCGTATCTTGTTCCTCATCTTCCACATTGTCTTCATCAATAATGGTTGGATCGCTTCCAAATTCCATATCTCTTCTTTTGACGTCATCTTTTTCATTGAAACTTTCACCCATTTTACGCTTCAACGTAGGCATAAAATTCAAAACAGGCCTTTTCTTCATTTGAGGAGTTCGTGTATGATATTGACTACTTGCATTTTGATCAATAGTAGTACGGTCTCTAGGAGAAGTATTTAAAGGAATTTTGTCGTCATACGAAAGCCCCGAGTACGCAAATGGAAGTAGCGGATTCTGCTTCTCCATCCTCAAGCTTCTTCTCTCTCGCTGACTCTTTTAGACGCCAATTAGTAAGAATTGTGGTGATAAGAGAGTAAGCTTACGCGTCTCGGGAAAGATCACGTGATTGGTGGCACTCCATGTTATATACACTTCCATGGATGCTGTTAGGACAGGAGTTATTCTAAGAGAGTTATCCTGTTCACTATATATTTCAAAAGTTTCAATCTTACTAAACCCAAATTTCGAGAGAAATCAGAGAAATCAGTTAAACTAAAGAAATTTAAAAGAATCCAACAACAGCAGATATATACTTACTAGCACATAAAATGACAGCCAGAAATACACAATAGACACAATTTTTAATGTGAGGTGAACTTGGAAGTTCAAGTTCGCTCTATTTTCTTGAACTTGATGTGTAGTATTGAACATATTTATTTACTCCTTAGAAAAGAGGAAGGAGAAACGAGGAACAAGAAAACTATAGTTAATAGATGACTCATAAACCCTTTCTTCTTTGAATGATAATTGAATGGCACAAGAGTGAATATTAACTGTTTCAAGTCCAGGTATTGAATATATCAAAACATCAGCCAATTATCCATTTACCAGTCCAGTTAAAATTTTAATGCCGGCAGTCACCACTTGATCACGCTCATACAAAAGAGTCTACGTTTGAGAAGAGGCTAACATAAACACATAATACTAACGTTACCAATTAAATAACGGCTGTTTCGCTTAGTCCATTGCCAAATTTTTTATCCTAAGCAAAAAAACAGGTCGTACCCGGATTCGAACCGGGGTTGTTCGGATCAAAACCGAAAGTGATAACCACTACACTATACAACCAGAACTTCGAGCTCATCATGCAGTTCAATATTCACGACATTTCAAAATATTGATTGCGCCATGTGGAGAAGGTGACTAAGCTGTTTTACCCGTGAATGTACTAAATAAAAAAAGACATCGTGGTGAATAAGCCACCAGGCTTATCTCATCTTTCGAGAATTATTGGTGGCTGGCATGTTTAGAAAAACCTTTAATAGGATCACCTAATCTTGTAGTTGAATTTCAGTTTATACCTATTCTTCAACGAACAAAACAAAAAAAACTAAATTAATGGATAACTCCCAAATGTTTAATGAATACGCCTCAATTCAGCTTGACGAAAAGAAACCCGTCACTTTTCTATTCAAATTTTGGGCCCAAGTTATCATGTAGACACCATCCAGTACCTAAAGGGGGCAAAGCAAAGTGGTTACATCTTCATTATTTTGTGTCAGTGTACCTTATTTGAACTACCGTGCAACTTCTTTTCATGTCCCAAAATTACTGACAATTAGAGTTATTGAACATGGACTATTGTGATATTATTTCCCTCGGAGCCGTTCTGTCTCGTGTAAGGTTAAATATTAAGAAATAAAAATATTCGACCAGACCATTGCTTCAATTGGCACATCGTTTCCAACCAAAAACTCGATTTCTCAATTTGCTGCAGCCCATAAAGTCTATCGTATTGGTATAGTTCAATTCTCACCCGGCACAGCATGGTATGTAAGGAAATAGGTTCCAAAACTCTAACTATGAACCAACATTTGAAACAACATTGAATATGCTTTATTGCTTGTCAGAATGATCAAATTCACAAAAACCTCTGGCATACACTACTCTCATCGTCCATAGTTCGTAACCAACCTGGGCTGTGCATTTAAATTGAAAACTAACAATTTTGGACAAAGAGTGTGAACGGGTAATGCAATGAGCTCATGTGGACCCAAATATGACACATGAGATCAATGTTGCTTGAAACCAAAATGAATCCAAATGTGTCCTACAAGAAAACTGCTACAACCGCATTCTAATTCCCAAAAAGGATTTCGAAGCCCGTTTGGGTGGTGTAAGTTCCGTGCTTCTAACTGAACCAGGGGAATGAATCTATGAGATACATCATGTTTACTCTCGCGTGTGGTTGGGATCTTATTAACTTACCCTACACGGTACCAATTTAGTTTTGGGTAGGGTAGCACCTATTGAAATCGTACCATTGCTCTATAAATGTGACAGCACAAGGTACATGTGGAGTATACAGTACTGGTCGCTGTAACCGAGCATCACATCATGCATCGTGAGGTACATGATCAACAGCACATGCGGTCACCACCAATTAAAGTTTGTGTGTAGCATCTCTGCAAAAGGTACATACCACCCCTGGACTTAATTTACTATAAACCACGATCGGCAGTTGGTCCAACCACAATAAGCAGAATAAGTGAACAAACCATCACGCACAAAAATGTTTCCCCATCTTTTGTTATTGTCTTCCATAACTGATTCTCCTGGCTATCATTATTGTTAAGAACGATACAAAAATTTGACGATGAAGCGGATGTCCGCCCGGTATTCGAAAAAGGTAAACAGCGGGAAAATCAGCATTCCCTTTAACATGTAAGTACTTGATTTCACGTAATGATGCATGAGGTAAAAAAGCATAAAGCTTATTGTGAGGCTTTTGTGGCACTCAGTGTGTTTACCCCTGACATTGTTGACGCACAAAATTGGCGCCAACCGGTGGGTGCCTGAATTTTGAAGTGGTTCGAAGCGCTGTCCCTGCATGTACGTCTCATCATCGTACAGATTTTTTAAGTTGTTGTCGACTATTATAAAAGACCAGATTCCCCTGAACTTCTGGAATGTTCAACCCTTCACCTTAAGACCTATCGTTACATGTCTGGACTTTTATTAGATACCGCTGCCACTGCCACTGGCACATCGCTCGCTTCCCCTTCATACACCAGCTTGTCGCTCGTAACTTCTTCAGCTTCTGATTCAGGTGTGGTGAATTCAGGAGCTTACAATAACTTGGATGCTCTGGGTTTACTTGTACAAAACGATGGTGCAAGCACCCAAGTAGGTCTGTTCAGTGAGGCCTCTGATTTGCATACTTTGACGTTACTTTCGTCCACAATTGCAGGAAAACACGCAGCTAAATCACTGGTGGCATCTGCCTCCTCCTCATCATCATCATCAGGAAATTCGTTAAGATCAGCCAACGAGGGTAGCGGGTTATCTAAGATGACCATGATACTAAGTTCGGCGTTTGTCTGTACTTTTTTGGCTGCCTTGTAAGGTTTGCGTTTACGATTAATGATGATATAATGAAAGTCGCATTGCGCTTAATGACAATAATTTTTACTTAAAATGGTTTTTCATGATAGGATATAATAATTTCAGGACCGATCCGGATACCAGTTGAATAACACCCAGAAGGGTGAAAACTTGATATTCGTGACTGGTGATCCTGGCACCTGCTGAATAATGCAGGCATTGTGATGGCAAACCTCCAAACGCGATATCCCAATTTTTGTCCTCACCTTGAGGTTCACTCAGTATAGTACAATATATGCGTGGTGTGTGTGAAGTTAACCGTAGCAAGTGTGTAGTGTGAATACCAAATTCTCGACTATTGTCACTGCATGGCTTCTATTGAGACACCAATCCGCGTGTCTCACTGCACATAAACCATGAATATATGCAGTGTCTATTATTCGCAATCGCAATGACAATGTAGGTGGGAACGTGATTTGCAGTAGTTTTCTTGGAACCGCTCCTCTATTGTTTAGCTCTTTTAGCAAGAAAATGATCGCAAAGTCATTCTTCCTAATTCGGGGATGTAATGGCCCCTCCAGTATCTCCTTATCGAAGATGCTCTTTTACTATCGCATGTCGTCAACTATTGCCTGCAACTAAAATATGGAGGATCATCCATAATCTGCATAGATCACCTTTAAGTAATATCTTCATATTTTGCAGTAAGTATGAGAGAATTGAGTTGCTGCTAGTTGTGAGGCAATGATATTATTTAATCTTATCGAATGTCAATCGTGTATTTTTGGGAACCGGACAAGCTATGATCGTACTACAAATTATCTATGTAGTTTATTATTGATTGGCAATACGAACTTTAAATACTCATAATTAAACTTAATTCGGAAACCTCGGCTAATCACGATAAATGTGTAGTCGTAACTACTAATAGTTGCAAAATATCCAATGCCGTTCAATTATAATATTTTCATTTATTATAATCGATTGGTTTATTTTTCTGCCAATGGGTAAACGCTGCTTTGAAAAAACGTACCCCCATACCAATATCTTTATATCCTGCTATACTTCTAGCATTATGCATGGCTAAAATTGGCATCCCCACGTCGATAATAAGAGCGGCACCATTGATACCTCTACGACCTGAACTCATGATCGGCCCAATCGTGCCACCCAGTCTGCCGTCGTTCCTGATATGGAATTTTTGAAGCTCGATGCCTGGCAAAGTGGCCACAATTTTCTCTACGAAAAATAACCCCTCAAGATCAGTTAATACATTCTGGCTAACATCAATTTTCACAGTAGGTCCAGTATTTGGCTTGGGATAGTGGTTTTCCAAATAAGCATCCTTGTAATTTGGATTCAATGCATGAGTCACGTCCGAGGAAAACACTATTGTGTTTGTCATAAGTTGGGCCAAGTGTTCTTTTGGTACAGAAGATTCAGAACTGTCGATTATCAGGGCCAAAGTATCTCTTAAAAATCCCCCTCCTGCTCCTGTTGTAGAAGTACTTCCTGTTTCTTCATGGTTTGCAAAATAAACCCCAACAAGCCCGTCATATTCTTCTATGTCTTGGTTCAAATAGAAGTTTTTGCTGAACTCAAGCAATCCATAAAGAGCATCAAAAGAACACAATCTGTCATCAAGACTTGAAGCATAAATAAATTCATGGGATAATCCACCACGAGCAGCCTTTTGAACAGGTACCAATTCCAAATCAAGCTCTATTAACTGGGAAACTGGAGTCTCCGAGAGTGAGCTTACCAATCTAAGTAAAGATAATGGATGATGGGAGTACAACGGGGAAGCCTGCTCCTCCTCTGTAGGTTCAAGGTTTTCGTTGCCGTATCCAATAACTGGAACAACTTCTGTCTGAAGGTCTGGTCTTGTAGTAATACCAAAATGTGCTGCAATTGATGGAATAATAGCCACAGGTTTCGAACCTGTAGAAATCAATTTTCGGGTGACCTTCCCATCCTTGCCCTTTATCAACACTGAACCTGCGAGCCCTAAATCTCGGTCCAACATACCCTCGATCAATCCTCCGGAATATGGTGCAACTCCCAACAATTCGTAGCCTTCCTTTGTAGGTTTCACCAGTCCTCCCGGATTAACTTTGAGGGTGACGGAGTCTACATGGGTACCCACAAAAATACTACCATTTTGAGGCTTCCATTTCCCACCTCTAATGAAAGCCACCAATGTCACGCCATCCTTAATTACAT
This sequence comes from Suhomyces ambrosiae, assembly GCA_030568575.1. Classification (NCBI taxonomy): domain Eukaryota; kingdom Fungi; phylum Ascomycota; class Pichiomycetes; order Serinales; family Debaryomycetaceae; genus Suhomyces; species Suhomyces ambrosiae. Next base: position 104,221 of record JAJMGA010000010.1, on the reverse strand, counting down.
AGTATAGTCCAGGCTTGCTGAAATCACGCTTTTGCTTATCCTTGTAACCTTTGAAGCCATTGTTGTCCAAAATTGAACGGAAATGATCCACAAAATGGTAGGTGGTTGGCGACTGGTTCATACAATCGATAAATTGTTGAGAATAGCTCTCGTAATAAGCAGAATAATCGTTGTCGGTAGCAACTGGTATTTGAAATTGTTTAGAGAGATCTTCCGGTGTGATATTTGACAATTCTTTCTCTTCCAAACTCTTTTGATTGGCAAGCAACATCTTTAGCTTTTGTTCGATCTCAACCAATGTAGAGCTCTGTGATGGGTGTTGAACATCACCAGACTTTTTAGGTGAATTTTGTCCAATTTCACTCGACTTGGGCTCTGTCGATCTTACAGAATTTTCTCTTGTATCCATGTCTTGAAGCACGGTCTTTTCAGGTTCAATTGACTTGGACATAGCCATTTTAGGGAGCTTATATATGTATGAACCATCAATAGGATTGAGCGTTGTTCCCTGGCTCAATTCCTCATCTGCCTCCTCCGCTTCCGTCTCCACCTCACTTTCTTGCTCCTCTGCTTCAATCTCGTCCCCAGTAGAAATATCATCAGTTTCTTCTAGATCCCCATCAATCTCACACCAATCTTCGTCAGTAGAGATTATTGCTTCACGGTCCAATACCGCTAGCGTATCCTGTGCCAGTTCTCTATGCAATACCATGTGACTAATGGAAGTGTGGAATTCTCTATCTCTAATGGCACCTCTTGGTAGGTAAAGAATCTGTTAATTAGAATATGTATGTCTTTTACGTTGTAGTGTCTTACTGGGAGGGCAACGTATAATAAACGGCTCACCTTATCACCAGCCTGCACCAAAGTCGCAGGGCCCAAATGGGACAAAAAATGACCGAATGTGGATCAGACTGTCGTATATATATGATCCTATATCAAGGATCGTTCGAAAGAGTGGCACGGAGAGGTCAATTGCTATAGATTGTAAGCTAAACTTCGATGGAATTGTTTGAATTCAATTACATAAATGTTTGATATATGTTTAGTATATATATTATTATGGAATCTAATTATGCCCTTCAAATTCTTTTTGCATTTGTTGTGGCATCAAATTTAAAGCATTACCAAGGAATATATCACATCATTGGTGTGGAGTGTCAATAACAAACCCCTTAAATGGTATTGAGCTATATTATTCCGGATGCCATTCACATATATTAGTTATATGCAGTATATATCATCAATAGTTAAACCACACCGAATCGACCAACTCGGCTCAAATATGAATTAAAAGAAGCCTTGTACTGCTTAATGGGTAGTGCCCTAATAAATTGGTTAAATTCCCAATTTTTATCGAATATAATAATTGCAGTCTTTTAATTTTTCAAAATGAATTCCTAAGATCATCCAACTGTCTAGATCACCTAACGAAGGAAGACCCACTGTAATTTCCTTATATAAACCAACTTAAACAAATTTTTGGCCAACTTATATCCTATCAAATATTGCAATACACAACCATTACGAATCACTTCCTTAATACATGTCGTACTGCATACACTGCTTCTTTATAGGCTTATGTTCATACTAACAAAGATGAGACCTACGCGTCTGAAACCCAAACTTCAATACTTACCACTCACTTATCCCTTCATTTGAATATGAATGCTTCTGCCATTGTGGTCCATTGGCATAACGAAAGCCAGCCCATCTATGCAGTTGACTTTCAGCCTTCCTCAAACCAAACTTCCCCACGTTTAGTCACTGGAGGAGGTGACAATAATGTCAGAGTATGGAAAGTATCAACAAATCAGTCTGTGGACAAATCTACCCCACCGGAACTTGAGTACTTGAGTACATTGAGAAAACATACTCAGGCAGTCAATGTGGTTAGGTTTGATCCATCAGGCGAACTTCTAGCCAGTGCAGGTGATGACGGCACACTAATTGTCTGGAAACTTGCAAATGGGATCATTCGAGACTTTGAAAGTGAAGATGAAGATGAAGACATCAAGGAGAGCTGGGAGGTGGTACTCCAGCTTAGATCCTCTACCAGTGAGATTAACGATATTTGTTGGTCTCCTGATTCTAGGTACATCGTAACTGGTTCCATGGATAATACCATCAGAATTTATCAACTTGAGATCGATAGTCAAAGCCTAAAATTGTCTGGAAAATTGGTGGAATCGTTAAAGAATCATTCTCATTATGTTCAGGGAGTATATTGGGACCCTTTAAATCAATACATTGCCACACAATCTGCAGATAGATCGGTTATTATCTATAGCATCGCCCAAGTTAACAACCAAATATCTTTGAAAATTTTCCATAGGTTCATAAAACATGAAAATCAGTTCATTTATCATTCAGAGACCCTTCAGTCCTTCTTTAGAAGGCTTAATTTTTCTCCAGATGGAAGCTTTTTGATAACCCCAGCTGGAATGTGGAATCAAATACGAAGTTCATCGAGTCCAGGTACTCCTACAAAGTCCCAGAAACCGGAAGAGGCAGATTCTCTGGATCAAAAGCCGGAAGGAAGTATCATCAACGCAGCATACGTTTACGCACGTTCTACACTATCAACATCACCTATAATCAAACTTTCCGGTCTTAACAAACCGGCGATAGCCGTTGCATTCAGTCCTAAGTGTTATAATCTGTCACAAACAAAGGACTCGTTAATCTCACTTCCATATAAAATGATTTTTGCTATTGCAACCCAAGACTCGGTTATAGTATACGATACAGAAAGCTTTCAACCATTGGGTTTTGTGGGGAATGTCCATTACTCGTCAATAACGGATTTAAAATGGGATTTGGACGGACGAAAAATTATAGTGAGCTCAACTGATGGATTTTGTTCCGTGGTCACATTTGATGAGGGTGTTTTTGGTACAGAGTATGTTAAACCGTTGACGATACCAGACTTGAAAAAAGAAATCAAACAAATTGTGTCTCAAGAACCAACTCAAATAGGCCAACAATCCTCTACAAATGAGGCGAGTCTTCAAGTAGACAATGAAGAAATCAAGCCCAATAAACCCACAATAGATCAGTTTCTTAAAGTGAAGGAAAAGAAAAGAGTTGCACCCACGTTACTACGGTAATAGGATAAATTTTCTAAATTACCATGTATTCTTAGTATAACCATGCAGTATAGAGATGACATTATTTATTAGCCCAACAATACTACCACCATATGGCTGACATAATATATATTATGTTGTAAATCTTCGTATTCGATTTCTAGCACAGCTGGATCCATTATTTCAATGAAATCAATCGATATACTTTATTTTGATCAGATTAATTCAGTGGATACAAACTAATAAATCGTTGAGACAATTCATATATCTAAATTGACTCATATTTATTTAATCTGTCAACAATTTCAATCAAAATTTCAAAGCTTTATTGTTATCTTGAATAATCTATGATTCATTCTATCGCATCTTAAAGGCTCACAAGTTTATCTCATTCTTTAACTGAGCCTCTAACCTTTTTCTTGCAGCAATAATCATCTCCTGCTTCCTCCTATGGATAGAACTCTCTGAATCCTCAACTGGATCGTCCAATTTGGACACATCAATATCATATTTTTCAAGAAGATTCACCTTCTTCGATGATAACTTTGCATCTCCAGTAGTACTAGAAGCATTTGTTTCCGATTCTTGAGCTCTTTCAGGAGGGTATGGCAAGTTACCATTCTCCATATATGCTTCCACCGTCAATTCCACAGAACCAGTTCTAGTTAAATCCATAATAATCTGTTCTCTGGTCAAAGATGGAGCAATAGTCTGCACTACCTCGATCATGCTGTCCGATACAGGTCTACGGACACGGTTATTTGAATTTCTAATGGTTGTATCGTCATTCTCGCTAGTTCTGGCCCCGCTGGAGGATGCCTGTTGAGTTTCTCTGGGTCTTTGTCCAATATTGAGTTCGTTTGCTTCGGGAATAGGCGAGATCAACCATCTTAAGAAAATAAAGGCTATCGCCAAGGTGGCGATAAATAGGAGTGTAGATGAGTCCATAGTGATGAATGAGCCTATAAATAGCTTCAAGTAGAGGATAACAGAATAGGTGTCACAACTATAGAGACCTTTTTTTATATAGCGACATTTTTGGAGACATAGGCACGACATTGATTGCGAAAAGGCTTATATTAAATATACAGGGGGAGAGAAATGAACAGAAATAAACAGAAATTAAACCAGTGCAATGTGGGGTTGATCACAGCCAAATTCTTTGTAGTTTATGGGAATCAGAATTAGTAGCGTTTCAAGTGATAGGTGGAACATTCGACTATGCTCACTTGAAAGTCAACTTGAAGTCATTATCCTGGTGTCTCACTTTGTATAAGAAATTAGTAATAATCTCATTCTCTTTGCAGGGCAAGTTAAGGAAATGTGTCTTGATATGGTTGGACGTTTCCTGCTTGGTGACGCCTCCTCTAGCACGTCTGGTCTTGCTGCGCTTAGAGTGGGTTTTTTTACCAATTTCACTGTTCAAAATGTCGCTGTTGATGGTGGTGATGGGGGGAAGCCCCAACCCATACTTTTGGTTATACTTGGCCAAAACTTCATCGTCATACTCGTCAAAGTCCAAAGGGTTCGGCTTTGGCTTGTCATGTGGACCATTGGAGTTAATATGCTTCGATAAGTACTCTTGTTGAGCTTGCAAGGCGGCTTGGGTTTTCGCTTTCAGTGACGTCTTAGTTAATGATGCCGAGGATATGATGGACGATGCTCCTAAACTGTTGTAGTGTTTGTATGACTCGGACTCTGAGGCCGATTCTTTATGGCTTCGAGGAGGCATGGCAAGTCTGTAATGATTTGTGTGAAGTGAATGAAACAGCACTTGCATGGATGATTCAAATATGTCACGTGATGCTCCATGTCGCAGTCTCCAGGTTTATTCTGGCGACATTTACTGACGGACATACCGGCTACTGGATTCCACGGGAATTATCACACGGGAATACTGCACTAGTTGTGTAAAAACAGGGAACCGTAACTAGTACTAGCTAATTGAAAAAAATAGTCCTATACTTCCGACAACTGCAGGATTCGAACCTGCGCGGGCAAAGCCCAAAAGATTTCGAGTCTTTCTCCTTAACCGCTCGGACAAGTTGCCTAGTATACTTGATCTTTTTTTTTTGTTTTGTGTGGTGATGTAGAAAATGTACTTATATTATTCATAAATTTGCGAAAAAAGTTTAAAAATTTATAAATATACTTAAAAAAGAATAATGAATTAGCTAGACACTTGTAAAAGCATATATTTTTAGATGATTTTCAGCTTCGTAAGCTAGCTGATAATTGCCCAATCGATTGACGGAACCAAAAATCAGTTATTCTAGTTGATTGAACCATAAAATTCGAAAAATTTCAACTCGGTATAGTCATCAAAACACTGAAGACTTATTTGAAATTACCCTTCTTTAATGATACGGTTAAATAAATTGAATATCTGAATGGCACAAGCAAAAAGGTGGTCCCTGAATTTAGAATTAGAGTTCAGATCCGATGACATAATCGATTACAAATACACGTGGAGGAGTCTTTTTGTTAGGATCTCAATCGTAATTTCTGCTTAGATTGATGAAGGCGTGAAGAATATCAATGATAGCAATGTCAGGAATTGAACTTTCTTGCTTTTAGCAATAGCATATATAGAATTCCGAATTTCTCTTCGGCTTCTTTCTAAAGAATTTTACCAGCTTTCTAAGATATTTTCCGTATGATAGATAATTAGCTTAATCAAATATTCTTGTTCTCAGATATTTTACAACAAAAATTCAAAAATAACGACAACTGCAGGACTCGAACCTGCGCGGGCATAGCCCAAAAGATTTCAAGTCTTTCTCCTTAACCGCTCGGACAAGTTGCCTAATCTGTAACTCTTCTTCAATATTCAATTAGTGCATCTTTCAAACGAATTTGCCATACTGGCTTGGCTTCCAAGATAAGCATTTCTTTGAATGTGCTTCGAGAAATGGTTCGTTACGCGACACAATTTTGAATTTTATTTTGGCCACGTCAATTTTATTGCAAAGCTGCTGATGTTCATTTTCCTTAAAGCAGCAAGAAAGTCTATTAGAAAGCAAGATATTTTACAAATTTTAACTACTACATACCTCAAGCAGTAATAAGAGATCTCAGATCAGATATGTCTTGAAAGTATGAACGATTGAATAAAATCACGTGTCACAAGCTCACGTGACAGCAAAATTTTCTAGAACATTGTAGAACTAACTAATCGATTCAACCAGTCATCATATATTCCCAGGTTTTAAACACACAGTCATTTCCATTTAATTAAACCTACAGAGAGACGAATGAGAATTTGTACTTCGATCCCGTATACTTTTAAGCGCTCTCCACTTTTCAGAGCAGGTGCAAGACCAAAGTGGTTGCCAAGTGTGAGAGCGTTCCATGCCACGGTAACGCCTAGAATAAACTTTGATCCATACAAAACCTTGGGGGTAGAGAAAGGTGCTGATCAGAAAGATATCAAGAAGGCATACTATCAATTGGTTAAGAAGTTCCATCCAGATGTGAACAAGGAGAAAGATGCAGAGACGAGATTCCACAAGATTCAGGAATCATATGAACTTTTAAGTGATAAGGAAAAGAGGGCACAGTATGATCAATTTGGAGCATCTGCTTTCGATGCTAATGGAAATGCTAATCCATTTGCGGGTGGTGGTAATCCATTTGGAGGGGCAGGTGGTGGAAACCCTTTCGGAGGAGCAGGAGGAGGCCAAGGATTTGGATTTAATTTTGAGGATTTATTTACAGAAGCATTTGGTGGAGGTGCTCGTGGGGGTAGGGGCCGTGGATCTTTTGTAACAGAACATGTTGGTGATAACATCGAAGTGCTTAAGTCGATATCATTCAAAGAGGCTATTTTTGGTAAGAAAGTCCAAATTAATTACAAGGCTGTTGACAAGTGCAACACCTGTAAGGGGAGTGGTTTGAAGACTGGAAAGAAGAGAAAGACGTGTGGAACATGTCATGGTACGGGTCAAAGCACTCATGTCTTGGGAGGTTTCCATATGTCCTCTACTTGTACTAGTTGTGGTGGTTCTGGTGTTACTATTGACAAAGCCGACCAATGTAATACCTGTCATGGTCATGGGGTGGAAGAGGTTCCTAAGTCTACTACTGTTGACTTACCTTGCGGTATAGAAGACGGTACAAGGTTGAGAGTTCCAGGCGCTGGAGATGCACCATTTGTGGCTCAGGATGAATATAACCGTGTGCGTAATGGAGACTTGATCATTAGAGTGAATGTATCAAAAGATCCAGTTTTCCTGCGTTCCGGAAACAACATTGTGGTCAAACAGGAGATTTTAATGACTACTGCTGCATTGGGTGGAGAAATCGTCGTGCCTACAATTGACGGACAAAACATCAAATTAAAACTTCGTTCTGGGGTGCAAAATGGTCGCAAGATGACCATTCCAGACAAAGGTGTGCCCATAGGGAGAAACTTAAACAATAGAGGAGACTTGGAAGTGGTTCTTAATGTCAAGACTTTAGTCCCAGAGACCCCAATACAAACCGCATTATTGGAAGCATTAGCTGATGCTTACAATGATAAGAACGCCAAGCGGACCGATGCTCATTGGAAATTGGACGTGGATGAGAAGGTTGAGACCTTCCAAGAAGATGAACATCCAACTAAGACCAGAATTGGCAAGTTTTTAGGTAAATTTTTCAATCTTGGTGACAAGGAGAAGAAGGAGAAGTAAACTCTCAAAGAGTAATTCTACCGAGTTCTTGTATATACTGTATAGCTGTCATATGTATATAGCAAATAGCCATAATTTTTAGATCATATCGTTAAATACGCTGAAAATCTAACTTATAGAATGCAAAATTTAGTTAAAAGATCTAGTTTAACGATACTGATATAGAACTATCCATATTGTCAACAAATATTGAAGGGTTTCACGGAATCTTCATTTGGCTTTAAAATATTTTGCAATATTTTATTTTATAAATATTTTCCATTTTATTTGAGGTTGTCAAATTGTATGGCTCACAAATTCGAACCGTATAATAGGACGAATGAATTGATTAAATGAGTACTATTCAGACAGCTAATATTCTAGAAAACCTTGGTCGATACAGATTCAAGATTCCTAATCCACTATAGTTAAGATTTGAAATAAAGAGCTACAAATATCCCTAATTCCAACAATATAATGCATGAAAACTTGAAATATTACAGTAGTAAGTAGAACAATTTGCAAGTTGGGATGAGAAACCGAACAAACCCCAGTATTAAGGAAACTGACTTTTCCAGAATCTATGTGGTAGATCAGTACACTCACTCCGATTATTTATGTTTGAAAAGGAATTCAACCATGGTTTGATAGAGGTGAAAGTCCAACTTGCAATGGCTTTGTAAACCGTCCACTTGAAGGACCACTACCATTTCACTTTACTCCGCTTAGCTGGCTATGCATGTTGGCCATGCAGAGAATGAAACAAACAATTATTATCATAATTCCATAATAATACCAGATAATAGTGCACTTAATATATCACATATACCCGAACCCAACTCTTATAACCATCAACCATATTTCGTAGGTTCCGAGATCTACTCGGAACTTACAATGAATTCAATAGGGCCTACTTCAATGTTTCCGGACTAGTGCCTGCCAATACTGTATTGATCTTGGTGGAATATCTCCATACACCCAATCTGACCGATCCCAATTCATTCAATATTTTGCCTATTTTGGCACACCCGGGGTCGCAACCTTCCGCAAACGGCCTCGCGTCTTCGTCGATGGTTCCTTACGTCTAGACCTTAGTACAAGCGCGTTTGTTTTCACCGCGTTGACCTCCGTTCCTCAACTCATGACAATTGACACCACCACTTGGTTATCTATCCCCATCTCTAGTCCAACATCAAGCCCATGCCCCTCAATCCATCCCATGCCCTCTCAACCATCCTTGTAGCCCCACTCCCCTTCTCTATCTTTATTGTTACGAGCTCTCTACCGAACATCTATTGTTAGCACAAGCCGCGATGAAATTGTAGTCGTGTTTATCTTTGTTTCTACACGGTTACTGTATCCACGGTGCATTCTGTTTTTCTTCCATACCGCAGTGCATCGTTCGTTTTAAACATCTTCCGTTGTCTTTTGGCATATTCCTTGTTGTTCTTCGTATACTTCCTGAGTGTTATATTCCAGGTATACTCGTGGCACTTCACTCATTTACCATCGTGGGTCAACATCCATGGTCTAGTCACTCGTTATGCTGCCTATGTCTAACAAAGAGCTTCCTAATCTTCCGGTGGACCACAACTTGCAAGATATCAGCTTGGTCTCTCAAATGGCAAAACAGGACCCCCTGATCATTGCCATCAACCCTCCGGGTCCTTACGCAAAGGGTTTAGCAAAACAATCACGTTCAAAGGAACTGTCCATGCAAACAACTCATACTCCAAGCCCGTTGAAAAATCAGATCCCAGTATCAAGATCGTCTTCCGTCACTAGCTCCAGCTCCTCAACTTCCAATCCCTCTTCGAAGACATCCACCGCTCAGTACCTTGTTCAGGTGGATAAAACCCCTCAAAACTTGACCCCATCCCAACGATTGATGTTGAGAAAGACCCAATTGAATTCTAGCATTGCCCGTTTCAAAACTAATGAAGTGGTGGGTTCTTCCCTTGAACCCGTGCCTCCTTTACCCAAAATGGCCACTATTGACAGCGAGGATGAAGAAATTGAAGACGGCGAATACGTGTTTAACGTGCCGATCTCTCAATCGTTAGTGTCTTTAAACCAACGTGAAAAGTTCACTTTTGGTAATACAGATAGAAAGTACTCTTTCGCAAATACGGACTCGACTCGTTCTTCATCGATCTTGAGTCATGGTAGCCTGATAGATACAGAATCAACCTTTACAAGTTACGATGATATTTCATTCAATGGAAGCAAATTCAATTTGAATATTGATGAACTCAGACTCTCTAAGGACGCTCATGATCTTTCATTATTATTTAATCAGAATGAATTTATTCAGACCTATGAGGAAAGCAGACAGAGAAAGAAATTGTTAAATACCTTTACCAAGGTGAACATGTCAACACCTTCATTATCTACGCCACAGGAAAATAGTTTATTCTATAATCTAACCGATGCCAAGGCTTCCTCTTCGCCCGTGCTTCCTCAATCTCAAAATTCGAAGCCAAGATCAGTTTCGGTTCAATCATTACCTCTGCAATCCCTTGCGTCTAAAACAACGCAACAAAGAGCATTCAGTCAACCATCATTGCCATTGAAACCACCACCACCATCCTCTCCACAGGCGTCATCCTTCTCCAAATATTATTCCTTTACTAGGCCAACCTGGTTGCCACCAAAATCTACTCATGACAAAAAGAAGCATCAAAAAGAGTCTGAAGATATGATTTATCAAGCCTTGATTAAGGAATCTAAGGAACAGAGTAAAAAAATGTATTACTTAGAAAGAATAAAAAAGCTCAAAATAAAGGATACTAAGATCTGGTACCTGTTACTTGATACTGATGACCATAAGGAGTTTATTAAAAAGGCTGAGAAGGTGGAGCATGCATGGTGGAGAGGAATTGCACCAGAAATGAGAGGTCAACTCTGGTGGAAGCATTTTGGAGGAACATCTAAGTTTAATGCAAAGATTTGTACTTATTTCTTTGACAAGATAGATGTATCAATTCTTCCTCAAATAAAATCGTTGGAGAACTTACTTTTGGAGAGTAAAAAATTGAAATTCTCGCTTGATCAATATAAGAAAATTGCTTACAGGGAACCTTCGTCAAAGTCAATTTATAAAAATTTAATGGAAACTGAAGCTAAATTGAATGAACAAATACTGAATGCATTAAATATCAAAATTGAAGGAAATTTAAGCGTCTCTTCGATTAAATTGCTCTATGATAGAATAACGGATGACTTATTGGACGTTTATCCTGACTCAAATTTCTTCCAAAATTATGAAGTTATACAAAGTATGACCAGAATCATTTTATGTTTGGTATTTTATCTTTACGAGTCGGCTCCTGCCTATCAAGATGAAAATTTACTAAAATTTTATTTTCCAGGTTTGAATCATTTGGTTGCAATTTTTTTCTACAATTACAAGAATATCAACAAAACATTCGTTAGTCTTTGTCATTTCTATGACCATCAAATACAAAGTTTATTGTTGAATTATAAATTGTTGTCATGTTCCAAGGATAACAATATGGAAAGATCCATAGTGGTTGATTCATTATACGACTTTTTTATAGAGAAATTTGAAGCTACTTTTTTCAACAAATTCAATCTGTTGTTTACTCACTTCAAATTTGTTGGCATCTCAACTTTTGATTACCTACCACTGTTAATTCTTGGTCTTTTTTCTAATTTATTGAATTTTCAAGTTTCTAATCATTTGATAGATGTTTACATCTTTGAAAAAGAAGATTACCTTATCAAATTAATACTAGGTTTTTTCAAAACCATTCAGCATAAGTTATTTGGAAACAAATCCGAAATTTTGGCTTTATTGGGTGTGAAGGGTTCATCTAATGATATACGTAATCATACCCATACTTATCTTAATGTTGGTAACGAGTATGAGTTTATGGAGACTATAAAAAATATTGAAATTTGATTATGATCTTTTTCTTTATGCTCTTTCATTCTTTATTCATTTATTATACTAATTTGGATCCATGCATTTACATGCGTACATCATAATTATTTCACGGAGTTCTACAGCTTGCATTTCATAGTTTACAATTTATGACAACTTTCACAGTTTTTGGATGTAAAAACTAATTAATAAATTACATAATACATTATTAAATTGCAAATCATTGCTTTGCATCGTTTAGAGTTTTCAAGAATTCTTGTCCATCTGCTGGAGTTTTGACTTTTATCACAAAAGTCTCAAGTTTCTTATCCTCTGGTTTAATTGTAGGAATTCTGACCATTGAGCCATTTCCTATTGTGCTGTATGTAAAATCCTTAGACACTGCGGTATTTAAAAGGACTCTTAAACCTCCATCTGCTCTAATTAAAACTCTAGATTTTTGAGTTTGAGTATTTTTCAAGACTTTCAAGTCACCCAATCCTTTATTTATGTATGGCAGCTCCTTGTTCTCAGGATCAAAAAGCATCAATTTAGCTCTCTTTGTATAAAGGACTTCTTCCCCTTCTTCACCAGTATTAGGAGTTTCAATCTTTTCTGCTCCTAATTTTGCAATTGGCTTAAAGTCACCTCCAGTTTCTTCTTCAGGAACCTTATCATCTTCATCAGCTTCATTCTTTTTATCAGCAGATCCACTGCTTCCAAATAATCCACTCTTGTTCGATCCTCCAAATAGACTGTTATTGCTGTTGGTACGTCCGAATAAATTTCCATTACTTGTACCAAATGTATTTGATCCGAAGGAAAATGGTTTTGATGTGTCGTTATTTGAGCCAAAGGAGAATGGTTTAGGAGCTTCTTCTTTCTTCTCGGCAACTTTAATGGCAAAGGGGTTTGAAGCATCATCTTTTTTATCGGTACTTCCAAATGAAAATGGTTTTGGAACTTCGTCTTTCTTTTCTGCATCAGTGGAAAGTGAAGTCTTCGAAGCATCTTCTTTTATTTCAGTATTTCCAAATAAGAACGATTTTGGAGTTTCTTCTTTCTTTTCGTTGTTACCAAAGGAAAAGGATCCACCAAAAGTATTTCCTTGTTTTTTAGCTTCGTTGTCGGCATTCGGAGCAAAGTTGAAAATTGCTTTAGGTGTTTCATTAGTTGAAGAACCTCCATTTTTGGTTACACCAGTGTTAAATACAAACTGTGGCTTTTCCTTGCTGTTCTCCTTATTATCTTCACTTTTAGAGACGAAAGCGAAAGCATTTGGAAGAGCTGATTGATTTGAGGAGAATAATGAAGGCTTCGTTTGTTCAATCTTTTCCGAGTTGTCTATTGGCTTAGATGAAAAACTGAATGCTGGTTTTTGGGCCACTTCGAGCACCTTGGGAGTTTCAGATTTTGATCCAATGTTGAATGCTGGTTTATTCAATGCTGCAGTGCTGCCAAAACTGAAACTAGGTTTAGCTGAGTCGGAATTGGCCTTGACAGGAGCATTGTTTGTAGTACTGGATCCGAAAGAAAATGTAGATTTTGTCTGTGGTTCAGTTTCCTTCCCCTTGCTATTTTGACCATCGTCAGACACACTAGGTAATTTGAATACATTATCCTTAATAGTTTTGTTGAAAGTAAAGGTAGGGCCCTTGATCTCTATTTCAGATTCAGAATCTGAATCTGAATCTGGTTTCTTGACCGGTTTTGGTCCAAAGCTAAAAGGCGAATTTTTTACCGTTGGTTGTGTAGCAAGAGTGAACTTAGGACCTTCGATTTTTATATCTGAATCAGAATCGGAATCAGAATCGGAATCAGAATCTGGTTTTTTCTGAGATATTGGAGCAGCAGTAGTTTCCACACCCTTACTGTCAGGTTTTACAGGAGCTTTTGAAGCGAAATTAAATGTGCTGGTAGGAAAAGATGTTGCTGTTTTCTGGGCAGAAGGCACTTGGTTTGGTACATCTGGAGATTCCTTTTCGATCTGCTCATAATACTCAATATATTTCTTGGCCATCGTAGTAAAATTCGCCACAGTATTAGGAACATTAGCTCTGTTTAATGATTCGATGAACTTTTCATTCAATGCTCTAATTTTGACATTCCTGTCATGGCCATCATTAGATGCTGTTGATCCGTTAATAGATTCAGAATTGCTAAAAGCATTTGCAGCAGGTTTGAAGGCGTTCTCGGAGGACTTGAATCCAAATGCATTTCCGCCCTGAATACCCTTGAATGGGTTTCCATTACCGCTGGCATTATGGCCACGAGGTTTGATAATCTTTCTCTTGGCCATCACATCAGACAGAGCTTTGGCAAATTGAGGAACATCCTCCTCTTCTTGATCTTCTGGGAAATCACTCGTGATTTGTTTGTCTGCTGCTCTCTTAGACATATCCGTTGAGTATTGTTACTCCACTTCATCGAAATATGTTTTGTTAGTGTGTGTATCACGTGGAGGGCAAAAGACCTAATATACGTGATATTAATTCATTTACGCGTGATGAAAAGATGTCACATATATCATGTGACTGCAATCTGTGTGGAGCTAGTGTGCGGCGCGATGCTGATTACTTACTCGGGAAATAACATTGGATTTTAGGTTCACGTGATGTATATGTGTACTGCATGCAGTCCGCCAACAAATTTTTCCTCCCTAACCTACCATGGAAAATTTTTAAGAGTGCTGTTTTTTGAAAGAATTCTTTTTAGTTAGCATCTAAGGAAAAGTATGTGATATCGAGATACAGTGAAGCGATAGAGTCAGAGTAATGAGTGAAAGTCGAATCATAGAGAATAGAAGAAGTCTTTTTGATAAATCAGATCAATAGAAGTAACGGAATTAATTGACAAGAGTGAATATTCACCTACAAACTTGAAGAAGTTTAGTGAGAGGAACGAATACTTCTATACAAACAACACATAAATGAATTAAGGTGGTTGAATCATGACTGTTGACTTCGTTAGCTTTATTAAGTAGTAACAATTACTAACATTCTAGAATGGCTCCAAAGGTTCAACAAACTAAAGCTGCTAAGGCCGCTGCCGCTTTGGCCGGTGGTAAGAAGGGTAAGAAGAAGTGGAACAAGGGTAAGGTTAAGGACAAGGCCCAACACGTTGTCTCCTTGAACCAAGAAAAATATGACAGAATCTTGAAGGATGTTCCAGGTTACAAGTTCGTCTCTGTTTCCGTTTTAGTTGACAGATTGAAGATCGGTGGTTCCCTTGCCAGAGTTGCTTTGAGACAATTGGAAGAAGATGGTATCATCACCCCAGTCTTGAAACACTCCAAGCAATCCATCTACACCCGTGCTTAAATTGAAAATTCACCAATATTGTCCTGAATAAGACTTACCTTCTAATGTTTTATTTATATAGTATAAAATGGGAAATCCTCGTATCATGTTAGTTTTATTTGGTCTATGTTTATGAATTTTTAAATGTATCATCATCTGTTCGAATCGATCGTAGAAGTAATAGGTATTGGCTGTATGCCAACATATAGAGAGGACTAATTTTTGAAGTTTTGAGTAAGTGCTACTGGAAGATCACGAGGGATTCGAAGTCGTTTATCAATAGGAAATCATATAGTAAGGAATCACACCGACTTCAGTTGGATATCATTGTTAAATAATGATCAGAACAATCAACACAAGCTTCTTACATAAACTGGTACGAAGTATCCCAGTGAATCGATGTCTTCCAGAGCACTCACTGGTGTACGTGCCATCTCGTTCCTTTTTGAATCTTCCATTTGGTAATAGCGAAACACAATCCCACAAAGTCTCAAAAGTGATACACGGAAACCAAAGACAAATCTACGAAGTGGTATCTAACGTAGCATTGTACAAAGAGTTTGTTCCGTTCGTTGAGGAATCATATATTGATCAAAAGTCAGGAGATTCTTCCATTGCTGGATTGAGAGTTGGTTGGAAGCAGTATGATGAGACTTTCGAGTGCAAATTGACGTGTAAGCCATATGAATCCGTGGTAGCTGAAAGTCTTACATTATCCTTATTTACTGAGTTGCACACCAAATGGAGTTTCAAGCCAAGAAAGACTCTACATGGTGAAAGCTGTACGGTCGATTTGGAGCTCAAGTACCGATTCAAAAACCCTATCTACAACACCATGAGCTCTATGTTTTCAGATCAGGTAACAACTATCATGATTAAAGCATTTGAGGGTCGTGTTAAGAGTCTAGCATATCAGAATAAGACTAACCGTCAAGAGTTATAGAATGGCAAACTGCCGGATTTTACTAAGAATTATTGTTTACTATAAACGAAAATTCATCCAAAATTAGCATGATACATGTACATAGACCATAGTTAAAGTAAACTAAAGTATTAGATTGATATAACCTTTTATTTCCATGTACAAATACTGATTAAAAATGAAACCTATTTTTCAAGGATATAGAATATTAGTATTACAATTTAACCCAATTTTTTACATATCAAATAGACATTGTATATTTCAAGTAAATTCTTTTATCCTAAGATTTACTCGTTCCGGTTAACATGAAAATGGTCATATCTGAATCTATGTGCTAATGAATGGTGTTTATACATCCTTGGGAATTAAACCGTGACTACCAACTATAAATTCTTTAAGAAAATGGTTAGGCACTTTGGTTAATGCTGAATCAGGCAAATTTAAGCCATTTATGTCTTTTATAGAAAAGTTTCGCTTTCTGAAACTTCCACTCCAAGAAGTTGAATTGTTCCCTCCCGGTGGTGCTCCCATTGAGTTCATACTCACCAAACTCGTTGCACTACTTGAATTGGAGAAGAATGAAGAAAACCCTGATGGAGGTGTGCTTATAGGGTTATTGTTGGCATATTTTACTCTTAAATATGCAAAATTCAATGGTGATAAAGTGGTTGGACGGCACAACGATTTGTTTACCCAGCTGTCGTCCATAGTTAGTGGCTTGATACATCTTAGACAGTTCCTGTAATATTTTCTCCTACTTTGGAATTTTTGATCCAATGGCTCCCACTTATGGTCTCTGAATACAGTTTGTTTCTTTGCAACATTGGTCACCGCATCGACTTCTTCGTTATCTGCCAAGACCACTTCGTCTTCGTCTTCATCTTCATCATCAGAATTATGAAGATCGCTCATGTTTTCAATATCATCCTCTTCGTAGTCCATATTACGAATTGAAGTAGAATGATTAGGGGAACTTGTTGAATTACTAGTCGAATAATTTCGAGACGATTGTCTTGATCTTTCAGTTGAATTTAAATTGATTCGATTTATCATAGCACTTCTAGCTACAAGTTCGAGCGCTTCCTCTTCATCATAATCTTCGTCATCATCATCATCCTCAAAATCGTACATCAAAGGATCTTGAGGGCGATTTGATCTAGTATTCTCTTCATATTGACCATTAATATTCAAACGACTAAGTTCACCTCCTGGCAAACGAGCTGCAGATGCTAAGGAATTGAGCCCGAGACTTTGACTCCTTGCCCGGACATTCTGAGAAGATTTTGAATTTGTGCTGTCTATACTTCCATTTCTTGACGAAGACCCAAGCTTTAATTTCAACTTGGATAGTTTTCCCTTCAACTTTGAAGTGGGTTCAGAATTCGATCTCAGTCTGTTTGAGCTTTCGTTATTTGTCATATTTCTTAATATAGAGCTAGGAGTTGAACAATTTGCAGAGTCCGATCTATTTCTTCTTCTTCTCCTAGGAACGGTTCTGAAGCGTGGCAACTCTCTCTCATTTAAATCAAGGGATATGTCTCTTCCTATTCCGAGAGCCACGTTCCAATCAATTAAGTCCTTGGTGGATTGAAAATTGATAAGAAGTTGCTCACTTTCCACTCTTAATCTTAAAACATTCGGTCTTTTTTTGTAATCTATTGCTAACCCGATTCTCGAGCGCTGCAAGGAATAAGAGCGAATAAGCTTTTTGTAGGTGCCTTTTCTGATCGATTTTGAACTTGAATCGGAATCTTCGTCCATAATTGTATTAGCGTCAGTTAACAAGTTGAGCCTCTGGCAGTATTTGAAGAACTGTAAATCTGTATCCAACGTCAAGTAAGAATTCATATGACTGAGTTCTCTCTCTTCAAACTCGTTATAAGTCCGACTTGGAGACTGTGAGATGGGTCTGAACTGGATTAAATGAGCCTCCAAAGCACTAGGAATATAATAGAAGTTGAGTTGAGTAGAGTTTAACTCCATGATAACGTTTTTCCATGATCTAGTAGGAGCAGGCTCGTATGGAGTAAGCCACTCTAACTTCCGAGAGACTACACCAATCTTATATATGGAAGGAGAATACTCAGGAACCGGTTCATGAAGATTTTCCACGTTTTGAATGATAGGGTACCGCGGACATCCTCCTGGAGGTAGCGTATCGTAGGTTGGAGGAGCCACTGGGTTTGGCTCTATAAGCTGAAGAAAATCATCCTGACTGGAATCCACGAACAGCTGAGCAGGGGTTGGTTGTATAAGGGTGTTGGTGGAATATGTATGCTTTGGAGAAGTTACCTGGTCTTCTATGGAAACGGGGGTGGGAGGAGTGGTGGATCTATTCAGTTTTAAGGCCGGACTGGTAGCTCTGGAAGAAGGGGGAGAGCTAGGAGATGATCGCATGCTGGAGGAGTAGGCGGAGGATGAGTCTGGAGAGGAGTTGGAGATAGTAGGTTTGGTGAAACCGGCGCTGCCAGCAGCGCTATCGGGAATATCTATGGATGATGCACAGGATTTAGGAAAGATTCCAGAAGGCTGAAGGATCACCATGATGAGTAGTTAAACAGTTATCGTCAATATACGACACTAGTGGTAGGATGGGATTTGTAAAAATATCCGATGATGGAATGGTTTGTGAAAGAAACAAGTACTGACTGAAGCCTGTGAAAATAAGCAAGCACAGGACTAATATCGGAAAAGTTCAAAGTGACTTAAGGGTTGGAACACTGTTGCAACCAATAACCAGCAAGTCAGGCTAGAAGTGACAGATCCCCTCAAATGAACGTGAAGCAACTAGAAAGCGCTCAACGACTGTATACGGAGTGAGGGATCAATACGGTGGAGGTCACGGTATGATGTATTATAATGCGGTATAGACAGGGCCCGATATAGTTCAAAGGATCTATGTATCCCTATTGCCTAGAGTATATATAACTAAGTCAGAGGTCGGGTTATTTCATCTACAGCCAGTATCCACAGTCTCAGCAGATACCGTTTTAAGCCCCTATCTAAAAGGGGGAAGTAGCACAATCTGGCGGTAGCTGGCGGGTGATCCTTGTGACCGGGCCACGAGCCAGAGCGTGCCCCGCCTGGGGTGTAGCCGGAACGAGGCCGGGAAAAACGGAGGTGATGAGCTCTTTACCACTCCACTAGTCCTGGTGGAGGTGTCTGTATCCGCCTAATCCGGCGTAAATCACGCTGTAATGAAATTTCAAGGACCCAAGCTAGTAATATGATAAGCAAGCTCAGTTTATGAAAGGGAGATACCGGCGGAAATTATCTGTATAGATTCCAGCCAAGCTTGCATAGCTGATAAGTTTGTTTTCCTAGTGTATTCCTTTTACTCCTTCTACTACGTTAACTCTGACCGTAGCTAATAATTGTGCAATAGCTAGGAATGCTCACGCATTTAATTGGAGAGTAATTTGCGGTCCCTTAGAATTTCAGCCAGGGGTTCCGGATAGAGCCCCTTGTAGCGAAGCTGATGAGATGGTCCGGAGCCAGGTAAAACGATTTGTTCACTTACATTATTGCTATTGGTCCTGATTGCTGATGAGAGCAATGACTGAAGATCCCCTCAGCTTTTGGCATCCCCTCAACTCATCAGCAGTCATTGCTGAGTAGACTGACTGGTCTGATATAATCCGAGGAGGGCCCGGTAGAGTTTCCAACCGCAAGTACGGACCGGTTTGATTGCAGCCGTCATGTGTCGCAACCTGCAGCTTGGCATCTCCAGTTGGCGCATAGACCTGCATTTGACTGATCTCAACTGTTGCTTATGTCATCTCATCTCACCACTCTCTACACTAAATGGACGTCAACACAGTGGCTACAGAGCTAGTAGACGTGCAGACCGTGTTACAATCTGGGGAAATCTCCCATGATGTTTTCGAATCCAAATTGAAATTTGTCGGACTTTTAATACGCCGAACAACCGTCGATGATGGCTTGAGACAATCATTCCCACAAGAAGCCTGGCAGCATCTAACCCAAATCCTTGAAAATTCGATTACTTATACTTATGATACTGTAAGTGGTGAACGCTTCATTCGATTGTTTAGGGGAGTTCTATTATTAATTAGAAACCTAGTCATGAATTTGCCACATTCGGATGTTCTTGAACTTATTGTGAAAAGTGCTAATAACTTCAATGACCAATTTCCAAGGAATAACGACTTCTACTCAAAGACATTGGTGGTGTATTACCAAGCCATTTCGAATTGTTCTGTCTTAGAACGAGAAAGATTCTCCGAACTCGTTGAGGCAAAAGAGTTCATAATTTCTTTGAATAATTCTCTTCCAGATTCGGATTATAGCATTTATCAAGAGCCATTGATTTTTTTACTTTTCAATTTACTTCTGAACCCGGGGAATGTTGACATCCAACGAAACTTTGCTCTTTTCCATGTATTGAAAATTAAAAGTGATCAAAATCTAATAATGAACTTTTTAATTCATACCTTCGATAAAATTGATTTTGAATCTGAGTTGAAAGGATACGAATTGAAACTTATTGCATTGTTATATGATGTGATTACACACGAAAGTTTTGGGAAATGGTTGAATAACCAAGATGCTTCACATTTTAAAAGATGGATTAAATTAGCTCAACTTGTGATTACATCAAAAGAAGACTGGGATAATTTTCAACTACTAACCCTTTTATCTTGGAACCATGAAATATTTGAAATTTACTCCAAAAAAAGCATTGAACTAATAGAAAGGAACAAAACAGGATTGCTGAGCGACCCTGATGATCAGTCTATTGTACTAACCACACTCATAGTATTGGATATTTTCACTGATTTGAGTAAATTTCACCATACGAAAGAATTCTTAATTCATTATAATATTCTTGAGTCATTAATTAGTCTTCTCAGAAAAATTCACGAAACAGTAGAGCCTGTTACTTTCAAGAATCGAAGCAAAATTGAAGAACTTGATAATGAAGGCAAGATCTATAAATTTCCCCAAGCTAAATCTTTAATAATTGAAATTATTTCTTTATTGACACATGACTCTTTCGAAATTCAGGAAAAGGTTAGGGAATTACATGGATTAGAATTGATTTTATCGAACTGCATAATTGATGAAAACAATCCTTTTATTAAAGAGAGGTCTATCATTTGTCTAAAATTTTTGCTAGATAAAAATAAGGGCAACCAAAGTTTTGTTGCGGAATTGGAAGCCAAAAAATCTTATGATGATTCCATTCTTCAAGAAGCGGGATATGAGATTGATGTAGTTGATGGGAAAGTGGGTGTCAAGAAGTTGACCAACATACCAGAGTAAACTTCTATATACTTTAAAAATCTAATAAGCCAGTCAACAGGTCAGAATTATTTTATAGAAAATGCAACAATGCCCTTTTAACATAGATTGGGAAAATGATTTTGGAGATAATTCATCATTATAAAAGACTTGGAACCTTTAAACTAATCATTTTAACGTACAAGCAGTTTTTTATTGCTCTTCAGAGCTTCTACTGACTATGATTAATCGAAAAATTTTCTATTGTACCTAGTAATATGGTACAAGTGTCACGAAAATATACAAATGCCTAAAAAACGGCTTAACTTGATTTTTCTGCAGGATATTGCTTGACTACATACAACTATACATAGTTTTGAAATTATGTTTCTGGAGTTGAAGGATGTTTTAAATCTTAGAATTAAACTATCATTTCCTGGAAACGTCGAAGATAATTAAGTTAGAGTCGTTTTCAATACTTGTGCCAATATTCTAATTCCGATTCCTAACGTAATTCTTGCTCGTAGTATAACTTGATATTACTTCTGTAATCTTAGCATTAACATATTAAAAATCTTTCTTACCTAGTTTATATCTAACTTCCAATTAAGAATTTTTACATAAACTGGGCGTGTGGCGTAGTTGGTAGCGCGTTTGCCTTGCAAGCAAAAGGTCACTGGTTCGATTCCTGTCTCGTCCAATTTTTTTCATACAGTTACTATTAATTCGATAGGTTGGATGTAGTTCAATCGTTCAGCTAATTCCGCAGCAAAATTGGAAGTTAACTGAAAAAGAGCTGTTGCATTCAGTTATGGTATCAGTCAGTTTTGTGATTTGTTAAAGTATTACATATAATAATCAAAACAATAGTTTTTTTGCGTTCTTACTAGGTCTCCGATTTGCTTCTGAAATTAATGTTATGAACTATGAAAACTATACAAGTAGCTAATGCTTAAAAGTTCAACTCCTTGACAATAGCATTTTTGACTTTTTCTAAAGAGGCCTCATCAATCAACTTAATTCTCTTTTCCTTGGTTCTCAATTGTTTCAAATCGTCAGGAATAAAGTCTGTATAGCCTTCAACAGAATCCAATGCTTGATTGACAACATCAGAAAACTTGGCTGGGTGAGCGGTTGACAATGATATATACTTGATTTGATCATCCTTGTTGTCCTTTGCAACGAATCTGTAAGTGGTAGCTACACCAACAGCAGTATGTGGATCTAAGACATACTTGTCAGAGTTGCTTGTGTACACCTGTTTGATGGTTTTGACTGTGTCATCGTTACTAACTCTTTCAGAATCAAACGTTATTCTGGCATTCTTAACAACAGCATCTGGAATAGTGACTGATCCAGTTTCCTTCAATTGTTTCATCCAATCATTCAATACTTCTCCAGCTTTATTATCATCTCCATTGGCGACATTTTCTCTAGCCAAATACCACAACAATCTTTCAAAGTTGGATGAAATCAAAATATCCATAGCAGGAGAGTGAGTAGCTCTGACAGCACCATCGGTGCCAGATTTCTTCTCATAGCGTCCAGATTTCAAAAATCTATCCAAGATATCATTTTCGTTAGTAGCAATGATCAACTTATCGACAGGTAAACCCATTTCTTTAGCATAATAACCAGCCAAGATATCACCAAAGTTACCAGATGGAACAACATATCTGATTTTGTCACTGGTCCTGCCCAATTGCTTTCTTAATTGAAAGTAGGAATAGAAGTAATATGTCTGTTGAGCCAAAATACGAGCCCAATTAATGGAGTTCACGGCACCAACGTGATACTTCTCGTTGAACTCTTTGTCACCAAAGATTTGCTTAACAATGTCTTGACAATCATCAAAAGTCCCCTTGACAGATAAAGTGTGAACATTAGCATCTTCCACTGTAGTCATCTGTTCCTCTTGTATAGGAGAAATTCTACCTGTAGGATACAAAATGAAAACGGAAACATCCTTCTTACCTCTTAAACCATAAATGGCTGCGGAACCTGTATCACCTGAAGTAGCACCAACTACAGTGATAATATCTTTTGGTTCACCAGCAGCTTTCTTCGCATTACGTCTGTTCAAGAAAAATTCGAACAAGTTACCCACAAATTGTAATGCAACATCTTTGAAGGCATAAGTTGGACCGTGGAATAATTCCAACAAGTAAACTTCGTTATCAATCTTTTTGATTGGAGTGACTTCTGGAGTTCTAAAAGAAGAGTAAGACCTTGTAACTAAATCTTTTAATTCAGCATTGGAGATTTCTGATTCCTTGATATACAATCTCAAAATGTTGAAAGCCAACTCATTAAAAGTCAAATCTTTCCACTCTTCTAAAAACGTGGATGGAAGTTGTGGAATTTTTGATGGAACGAACAAACCACCGTCTTTAGCCAAACCGGTCATGACTACATCTTCGAAAGACAAGACTTGGTGTTCACTGGAACGTGTAGATCTGTATACTTGTGACGACATTATGGGTGGTCTAAACTCTTGAAAGTTAGTCATACTGAAAATTTATACCGGCCAAAAAACGCCGGTCAGGCGATCTCTACATCACGTGCATTAATGAAACACTGATAAAGATTTTTACAATCTAGTCACGTGCTACTATACTTGTGAAAAGTTGTAGTCGTTTATTAACTAATTAATCCTATCAAATATATTGACATTCCTTAAAGAAGGGAGGGATTGGTTGATCTTGGAACTTTTACAATTTATAACTTCTTATTTAGTATCTGTTTTTTTTTGTTCAATTTTATTAAATTTTCAGTAAAATACATTTTTAATAGATACTAAAAGGTTTAAAGTGCATACTCCACGTTATTCATATAAATGTTCTGAAAATGTTTTGAGCTTATTCTGTCATACAAAGTGTTACGAATGTGATACCACCTTTACATCATAATATCGAATTGTCACGATCACGATCACGTGACTTTGATCGTCGACAATCAATACACTATTACAAGGAGACACCATTCAAAGTACATCTTTGCAAGAAAATCTGCCTACGTTTTGCGGCAGAGATGATTAGACGGATTTTACTCAAAACTCAATATCGATTCAATAGTGGCTTAGTATCAGGACGAACATCGGGAGCCTCCAGTAAGGCATTTCAAGGACTCGGTAGTTTTGGATATGAAGGGATCAGTAGCATAGGACTTGAGAAAGATTCAAACAAAAATGTGACAACTCCATATTCAGATAAATATTATCAACCTATAATAAGTGAAGGGTTCTTAGGATTTGATAAGTTAATCATTCCCAAAGACTTTAGAGCTAGAAATCAAGAAGTAGAAATTACAGATGAAGAGGGCCACCGACAGCAACACGAATTAACGGATGTGGTTAATTCATTTAAAGCTCCAATAAAGGTAGCGATTGGTTACGGTTCTGGGGTGTTTCCTCAGGATGGATACGAGGAACCAAAAAAAAATGGAGATCTGTTAGATCAAAGACAGATTGATTTTATAAATATAGTTCAAGACAATGATTCATTCCATCGCATTAACATTGAACAAAATAAGGATCATTACTCAATCAAGAGTCCGGCATGGGTGAGGTTAATACAAGGAAGTACAGGTATTTATTTTAACCCATTTGTCCGTATGCGTCTGAAATTGATCAAGTATGGTATAATTTCGACCAATGCTAGTTTGCTCGATTTAAGTGAATGGTCATCGTTATATTTTGCAGGTCGTTTACATAAACCGGTCAATTTCGTGAAAGATGATGAACCTATGGTAAAGTTTCTAAATCAGTATAATTTAAAAAATGCCGTCACGCTTTCAATTTTGTTGATTGAAAGCTCTCAATTTACCGAACGTCAGCTTTACGAACAAATAACCAAAATCTCATACTCTGGTGATTTTCGAATGTATATTGGTGGTGAGAATCCAAATAAGGTTCGAAATATTGTCAACAAACAATTTTTACAATTCATGAGACTATATGAACCAATATTGCAATATTTCATTCATAAAAACTGTCTTATAATTGTGGATAGTAACGAGAGTGACAACAATATGAAGACTTTCCGCAAGAACTTGACTATCAATAACAAGATCAAACTCATTAGCACATTGCCTTTACAGTTTCGTTCGAAATTGTACCAAATGTACCAGGAAAAATCAATTAAGGAGATTGTCAAAGATAAGGATCTTTCCAAGAACTTGATGAGAATTGTGAGTCGTACGATTCAAATTTCGTCAGTTAAACAAACAATTCGTGGGATATTCAGTTCAGGGATCATTAAGTCAATTAAATATGCTTTTGCCAAACAGGTTAAGTTCTGGAAAGGAAAGATATTTGAAACTAAATCCCATAGCCTTTAGATAGTACTAGTGTAGTATTATTACTTAAAAATTTATAGATAGATTGAAATAAAGTTTAAATTACCGGAAATACCCACCCCGGTTATAGTTGCCCTTTTTAAATATACGAGCAACCCTGATTGCAAAATTCTTTAATGCACAAATATGTCAGATTTGGACTAAATCCAGGGCAATATACATATAATTAAATTATATATGTTATAGATATGAAAGCCTTCAAATAAGGATGACTTTTCAAAATTTTTCTGTGATATAATTTATTATGAAACGCCGCAACGACGATCTCTTGAATCAAGCCTTAGTAAGGTTGACGATCTAAGAAAACCCTCTGTCAAGCATACTGAGAGTTTGTGAGTCGCTGTTAGCGATATTAAGTCTGTAATGTGTGGGCTTTGGAGGAGGAGGAGGAGGTAGCCGGATTACTCCTGGTGGACTTTGTGAATGCGAATGTTGTACATCCGAAGAGTACAGAATTGATTCTATATATGGAATTCTATTTTGAGTTAGGGGATGTGTTGGATCCTCACTATAATCTGTTCTCTCGTATTTAGGATGTCTGAATGATTGTAGCAGCGTTGAAGTGATATGTCGTACTTCGTTACTTCTAATGAGTAGTTTTCTAGAGTTCATTTGTGGCGTTTCATTAGTAAAGTTTTGATCGACTAATTTCGTTTTAGAAGACGTATGCCTTATGATACTTGGGTGATGTGATGCTTCAGAAGGTGGATTGCGTATTGATGAAGGCGTTTCTTTTGTAGAGTCATTTTCTGGTGGTAAAATGTTGTCAGGATAAATGTCAGCGGAAAGTTTAAGATTGAAGAACTTTGGATCTGTGGATGGGCACCGCCCATCATTATCTCCCTGTTTGTAGTAGCAAATTAAATGCAACTTTTGATCTTGTTTAGTTAGCACAGACATACTTTGTTTGACAAGACCATCGTTTATTTCTCCAGCTTTAGTCAAATTCTTATACTTTAAAAACAGGCCGTGGTGTACTTTGGAAGGAGACCATATTTTTCCATCGGTCCATCTTTTGACACCACATTGAGTTTCGTTCCATATGAAAACGGCGTTAGGCTTGATAAATTTCGTCTTCTCTACTGTAGTTAGGCGACGGTTAATAGTAGGAATCATATTTAAACGTGCTGCTTCGAATAGTAACAATGCATCTTTAATACTTTTGATTCGTCCTCTATAGCTTATAACATTAGATTGTCGCCTATCATCCCGACTTTCAAACACTATTCCTAATTCACCACCAGTTTGGGATTCACGGGATACTTCTTCAGAACCTGTTTCTTGGATACTCAGTTCTTGTACGTCACTATTTTCAGAATCTTGATGTGGGTTATACTCCGAGATTATCAACATAGTCACATATAAGAAAATGGGTTAATGCATAATACGGTACGCAAAATTACGAAAAGGCTGAGGAAGAATAAGGCATCTAGTTTTAAGAAGTGATAAATATACTGTTGATGTGGAATGAAGGATATGTAACTCAGGGTACGGCACAAACCATGAAATTCGGAGTTATAGACGACTTATTTAATACTCGCACACGGCTCAAACGTTGCCATTTAGCCGCCCAAGAGCATACCTTGTCTAAGACTACATGATTTGCCCTATGGCAAGGGCTCAACTCTGATGCAACCTAATTAGTTAAAAGCTTATAAAATAACAAAGGAGCCGGATATATTGCGGAAATTAAATCTGCGGACGGTTGAATTAGTGTTTCAAAGCTGATATTGTTATGCAAGCTGACAAAATAATAGGGTGAAACAGGTTTGAGTATACAAGGATAACACATATGAGAAAAAAACAAGATAATATCTGATTTTATCACTCATTTATTACTTAGATGTCCAGTCCCGTTTGGGTAGGTTCCGGAGTTCAGTGCGTTTAACTCGTAACTTACTTTTATTTGTTACTTGCTATGTTGGCATACATAAGCAGCAAACATAAATATATTGTAATATTATTGTTTCCACGCTTCAGGGTTCTGGTTTGGAGCGGGGAATTAAAATGGATCAGCGTGTCTATATATCAAATTTCAACAAGCTTTGACTTTAAGATGGGGACACCCTGCATCCTAGTAATTTATGCACTCTGCATGAGCCATTACTGCATCATTTTATAAAACACAAAACTGTTTATCCGAATTATTATGACAGTTGCATGGATCTTGAAAGCAGTGCGCGTTCACGACAAGACTATTGTCCCCCAATTTACTGGCATCATATCACCAGCCATGTGTATTAGCATTTGCATCCTGGCGGGGCGGGTTGGCTGGCTGCAAAATCTCATAACTGATTTATTTATTACGCGTGTACT
Source organism: Suhomyces ambrosiae (assembly GCA_030568575.1). Classification (NCBI taxonomy): domain Eukaryota; kingdom Fungi; phylum Ascomycota; class Pichiomycetes; order Serinales; family Debaryomycetaceae; genus Suhomyces; species Suhomyces ambrosiae. The sequence goes on along the minus strand of JAJMGA010000010.1, from coordinate 76,457 downwards.
ATATATAGGTAATTAGAATTTCTGATCCCAAGATTGCAATTTCATGGTTCCGTTCTCTTGGAAGTTCATGTGCATCTTGAAAGCATCCTTCAAAATGTGGGGTTCATGCAAGCTCTTGTTCTTGGTGCTGTAGAAAATGGATCTGTCCAAGTAATCTTGCAATTGATCTCTGTAATCTGGATGAGACGTCTTATTGATAATTTCACGGGCACGTTCCTTTGGTGATAAACCTCTCAAGTCAGCCAAACCTTGGTCAGTGACAACCACATCCAAATCATGTTCAGTTTGATCAACATGGGTGGCCATAGGAACAATACAAGAGACACCGGTGGGATCAGTCTTACTTGGTCTAGCAGAAGGGGTATGCATGATGGATAACTTTGCGTTTCTGAGGAAATCAGCAGAACCACCTAATCCATTTAACATACGGGATCCCATGACGTTGGTAGAGTTAGCATGGGCATAGATATCAACTTCAACAGGGGTGTTCATAGCAATAACACCCAATCTTCTAATGATCTCCGGGGAGTTTGAAACCACTTGAGATCTCAAACATAATTTCTTACTATAAGTATCCCAGTTCTCATAGAACTTTTCGAAACCAGCTTCAGTCAATCTGATAGAAGTAGCGGTTGCATAGTCCAAAGATCCAGACTCAAAGAAGTCCAAGAAAGAATCTTGTAATACCTCAGTCCAGACTGTTAAATTTTTGAATTTAGATTCAGCTAAACCTTCAACAACAGCATTAGCAATGTTACCAATACCGGATTGTAATGGATGCAAATTTTCAGGTAATCTTCCAACCTTGACTTCATGTTCCAAGAATTCAATCAAGTGGTTAGCAATATTCTTGGAAGCTTGGTCAGAGGGGGTGTTAGGAGGAACAATGTCACCAGTTGTACTCTCGACGATAGCTACAACCTTAGATGGGTCGACTGGGATAGCTACTCTTCCAATTTTGTAATCAGATGAAGTATGTGGGTAGGGCTGTCTAAAAGGTGGATTGACAGGCATATCAATGTCGTGAATACCTTCGAAAGATGGGGTCTTGGTGTTGACTTCAATAATGATCTTGTCCGATACTGAGATCATCTCTGGAGAGGCACCCACAGCTGGACCAGGGACAATTGAGCCATCCTCAGTGATTGCAGTAGCTTCAATGATGGTATAATCCAACAAATCATTCTCTGGTTTGTTTCTAGTGTAAAAACCATAGGTCAAATCTTGTGGGAACATTGACAAATGCTTATCGAAGAATTGGGTTCTACCATCATTGATAGACTGAGCGATTGGCTTACCAACCTGATGAGGAGAGCGCCTTAAAAGCATGCTGTTTGCAGCCCAACGACTTTCTTCAGGTCCCGCTGAAGCACCGACAAACAAATTGAACGCAAGTTTACCCTGTAAGTTATTCTTTTCTACATGATCAGCCAATGCAGATGGAATAACCTTTGGGGCACCAACACCAGTGAATCCTGACCACCCCAAGTATTGTCCATGCTTGAAAAGTTCAACACACTGTTCACCAGTTCTTAATTTATTCAAGTAGGGCGCATACCTAACTCTTTGCTTCAAGATAGATGACATCTCCAATCGATAAGTTGTTCTGTAAGTATGCCTTCTAAAACGATTTTATAGATTGATTACTCCTCAAATAATAAGGAAATGAACCCCAATAAATTCGTTTGTGGACAATCCCCAACATATATAAACTTGTTTCTTACGATGAAAAACGACACAAAACCAGCTCCGACTCACGGATGCTATCGTAAAAGAAATTTTTTGTTGAGAAACGAGGAAAGGCTGATGGATCACGTCGTTCCGCGCAACATTCGAGGGTCAAAGGAACTCTGTTTTTTTTTGGGAGTGGAGAGAAGAGGGGAGCACTAAAATTATTGAACGCCTCTTCGTTTGGAAAACCATACTGTTAAACGAGCCAAACCAGAATGCGAATCAACCATAGTGGTTGATAGAATATTCGTACAAGCGTCACTTACATGAACAGTTAGAGGTTTTATTCCGTGGAAGCAGGAAACCCTCGGAACTTGAAGAGGTTCGGTCATAAGAGTGATCAGTACTGCATAAAGATACTTTCAGGGTATCAAAGGGGGCACCATGGAATGTAGCAATTACACTTATACAGTTAGTTTTGATTTTCGGATTTGCTTATCTCTAATTTGTTGCGATCTTTCGTACTTCCATTGACCATAACCATCAATCTCTGCATAGAAGCTTGTCAGATAAAGGTGGGGCTTTAGGTGGGGCATAAACGGTTCGCTTGTGAGAAGTCCGAGTCCCGGTAAAGAATGTGCGAGAATCAACAAATTACCCCAGGTTGTCTACCCCGGATTCCTAAAAAACGGTCAGAGAGTCGGGCTAGTTGCGTGTTATTGCCGGATAATAATCTACATTAGGGGTACATTATTGTTCTTATGCCCATGACCTTATGTCCGAACCAATACGTTGCTATTCATTAGATTTCATAGTTAAATTCTGTGCGTTTTAAATGATGTTGCCCCATTCATATCCGGTTTTAAGCCGTGTAAATGAGACAATCCAACCTCCGCGGAAATGAAATCTGTAAATTGAGACAGGAATATTCCAGTTCTTACATACGCTTATTAGTAGACTATTAATATACAATTACTGCCTCATCTTTGCAGCCTTGAACCTGCTAATACGAATTGGATTTCCATCCTCGTCGATTGGTTCAAACTCTTGTTCTGCTTCAGATTTTCTGAAACCAGTTTTGTTATTTTCAAAAATTATCTTCTGTCTTAATCGATGATAATTGTTGACAATCTCTTGATTCATGATTTCCAGATCCATTGATGCATCAAGAAATGAGGCAAAGTCATCTGTACTATTCTCAAAGTCATTTTCAATTATTTGGTCTGCAAGTATTGGACCAGAATCCTCTCCATCTTCATCTTCGTCCTCCTCATCCTCGTTGTAATTGTGAATATTTTCATTCTCTTCATTTTCATCAAAATCTTGCAGTTCAAGAACATCTAGTTCAGGATCAAAAGACTCACTATTCTTAGAGTCTATGTTTAGTTTTTGGATACTATGATGATGGTTTTCTTTTGAAGGCATGGAATCAAGCATTCTGTTCAAAACTTCAAAATCTTCCAATTGATTAACAACAGGACCTTCAGTTTCAATGTCTTCATCGTACATTCCTAATACATAAGCCTTAGCCATTGTATCCATGTCATTTTGCAAATTCTGAAAATCAATAATTGCCTCTTTTACTTTCAAATCCTCATTGTCTTCTGTAATCCCTGAAACGTCGAGATCATCTTGTGAATTGACTTCATGTTCCATTTCGGGAATTTCCTTTTTGGCATTTACAGATAATCTTTTCTTGAAACGAGACACTCGTCTCGATTTTTCAACATCTATGGACGCTGTGGAATGTTCAATAGATTGTTCTGATTGAATTCTATTCGTAAGGTCCAGATTTATGCTAGAAATTTCGCGTTCCACAATATCACCAGTGATCGGTGCTCCAGATGTTGAATTGTCTGTAAATGGTAATGGACTCACAGAAGGGGATTCAATTTTATGTTTTTGAAGTATTGCACTTTTGAATTTTGACACTTTTTTTGGCTGTACATCTAATTTGCCTTCATTTTCTTTAATCGATTGTTCAACTAGATTATAACGGTCCAAAGGTTCAACGATTTTATCAGAAACAGGGATATCTATTTTCTTAGAATTTCTTGGATTAAAATTATCGAATAACTTATCGTTTTGAATTAATAGTGAATCATGGCTTTCAATAATCAAATCGCTGATTGGCTTATCATTCACACTATGTGAGTTATTTTCATTGGAAATATGTTTTCCATTGGAAATTCTACCTTGCTTGAATAATGAAAGTTTGGCAGTATGTTGAGGTTGCTTGATATATTCACTGATATTTTCAATTTCTTTAATATCAAGATGCTTTGCAAACCTCACAGACTTTTTCTTATCATTTGTCTTGATATTGTTCTTTCGAATTGTTTTGGTTTCATCTATATTTTCATCAATCTGATTTGAAGGGGATGTCAGATCTGCCTTAGCTAACCGAAGATCCATGATTTGATCCCACAACATCGCATTCATTTTCTTATTATTGTTTCCTACTAAAAATGATTTATCAGTACCATAAAGCAACTCATCACCAATATCATCTTCGGAGGCTTCATCCTCGTCTTCTGAAAACTCAAAGTCCCATTCTTCGTCATCAGCAAATTTAGCTGAAAGCTTCTCAGATTCGTCATAGGCATCATATTCATTAAGATCATCAGCAAGAAGCTCCAACTCTAGAATATCATTTTGATTTATTGCAACCTCGTTTGCCTTAGGTGTACTGGTTGAAGTTAAATCTTCAAATCCGGACGCCATATTAAATTCATTTTCCTTTACAGTCTCTGAAACAACCTGTTCCCCTTCCGTTTCTTCAACTTGATCAAAAGAACGTCTCAACTCAGTAGTCTTGTCTGTTGGATTTTCTCCATTTATAGTTTTCTCATATTCCTCCAAGCATATTTGTTTTAACTTTAATTTGTCATCTGGACTAATCTTAAGATTTCGAATTTTATTTAATAGGTCATTATGATACTCAAGTTCGTTTTCCACATTTGACAATCCTACAAACACCTCCATGTCCTTGAGTAATTCTGTTACTTGTTCATTGTCTTCAGCCTGACTGTATATGCTTTTTGTTTGATTTGCGGCCCCTGATTCATCATCATCATTAATTTCTTCTTGTATAAAATCGATCTTGTTAGATCCTTTTCCAAAGCTTTGGGAGGAATATGATTTACTTATATTTGTATCATTTACGTTTTTTGCCCTTGATGATTTGATCGAAGAATCGATCTTCGGGACATGCTCTTGGTTATTTATTTTTGCCCTCAAAACATTTCCATTATCATCTAACTCCTCTTCAATTTCCATAAAAGGTAGACCCTCTTCATTAAGACTGGTATTGTCTCCAGTAGATTGAAGAGTCTCATTTGAGAATTGTTGAAGCTTATTAAAATTTTTCTTTGTTGTTAATGCTTGATTGATCTTTCCTTCGAACGAGATTTTTGCAAATTCCAAATTCGTGAGCTTTCCATTCAAAAATTCTAGGGCCTGTTCTTTTGGCTTCTCCGTAAAGTAGCCACCACCTAGTGCTATTATAAAGGATTGACCTTTCTTTCCACCTTCAATTTGCTTTTGTAAGGTTTTGATTTCATCAACTTGGTCTGCTAACAATTTCGCTTTTTCCTCAAGCCTTTTGATAGTTTGGTCGAGTTGCGACTCTAATGCCAGAGCATAGTCTTGAACCATTAGTGAGTTCGGATTATTCATCATCGGGATTCTCACTTGAAGAATGCTTAGTAGCTATCATGACACAAAAATTAGATCACTCGGAGCGAGAGATAAACCATCGCAACATGCGGTTAGGACACACTACACTAGATTACATATTAAAGAGTTGAGATTGTAGTCTAGATTGATTTGGAAAGCATATTTATACCCAGACAAAGGAATGACAGTACAAGCTTTATAGATCGTTTGAAGTTTAGGTAAAAGGTGAAATGAAAACCAGATAGAGTTAAATTATGAAAATTATTTATCAAGGACAATACAAGTTCAATCAAAGTACATCAATAATTCAAGCTATTTAATTTATGTGTAATGCTTTGATACCCTATGGCTATTAGATAATAAAACCAGAGCTTAACCTAATTCTCGAATCGGGAATTTTAGTACTGGCTGCAACCCAGTATAGTGCATTTCGTCCGATTGAATCTCTAAAGTAACAAACCTAGAAGCCAATATCCTGCATTAATCCATGGGATTCCATATTATCAACATTTATACATAGCATTTCAACATGTATGTATAAGATGAACTCTAAATCATTCTATAACAAGACCTGAATTCAAGAAAGATATCATGTATACAAAAGATCTTTATTATACAGAGATTAATACATATCTATCTTAATAGGGCACCCTGTCCACCTCTATTCGATTCCCATTCCTTGAGAGCGAGCTCCCATTCTTCATCTTCCTCTAATGGAACCGACGTGTCGTCGTCATTAGCTCCATCTATTTTATTATCAAGATTTCTCTCTAGTGCATCATATTCATCTTTATGCTCAACCCATCTTTCATGGATCTCAACTTGCATATTCTCGGAAATACCACCTTGTCTTGTAGCCTCACTCCAAATTGAATCACCACCAATTTCGCTTCCAAAACTGTAGCCATTTGCTTTATCTATTATACTTAACAAGTTTATCATGCTCTGCTTATTTTCCACTGCTAACACCTCAAAAGAAACAAGATTGAAGTCTTCTACAAGCTCAGCTATCAATTCAGTAAGTCGAACGTAATTCTTTCCTAAGACGGAGTTTGACTCCTTCTCTAAATGAGGCGAAAGGTACTTAAGGTCTTGCACCTCCGTATAGTATTCGAGTCGGAATGGGAGTTTCCCATAGTTTCTTAGCAAGTCTATTTTTGATATTACATTGATATGAGGAAGGTCTAACTGAAGCATTGATCTTAAACTTAATAGAAGTATGGACACGTACTGCGAGGGACTTGTCAAGTATATGGAGTCCACTAAGGAAACAACGCATAACCGGAGACGATCTGATTTCACTAACCTTTTGAATATTTTGTACAAGGAATTGTGATGAGTGAAAAGTTCAACTTGCCCAGGGCAATCAAAAATCAAGTAATTTTGCTCTTCTACTAGTTTGTTCACCTTTTCCACAAAAGTGCTGATGCCGCTCTCATCAAGGCTCTCTAGAGCATACATCAATCCACCATTCGGTCCCAAATTCAATTCTTCCATAATCTCCTCTAAAGTAATGAAGTCTCGTATATCTAATTCACAATTAGGATATGGTAACCTGTCATTTGCAGGATCAAGATTTATGATGCACAGCTTTCTTCCTATGGCCGACATAAACTGATGCATTCCATAACAATAAGTGGATTTACCTGATCCGGGAGGTCCAATAACTATCTGACCGAACATACTGGCATATATAGGTAATTGTATCTAAGTCATATAGATGCCTTTATATAAAAAACATGGTAGTCACACTACCGAGTTTGAAATCTGAAGGCGATAATTGAAAAAGGTTGTCGTCACACTGATACACCAAATCACCACAATAGCTAGTTAACATAATATATCAAAAAATATTTTGATTATTATCTCAAATATAGATTGAGAACATTAAATTAGCTCAATTGATTTTTTGATAAGCTATTTCCCCTCGACAATATAGTCAAAACGATAATTTGCCACACAATAGATTCGAGAAGATGCCTTCAACTACTAAAGAATCTACCTTCTTAAACAAGACTGTTACTGTTTCACCATTAGTATTATTATCAGTTGTTGATCATTATAATAGAGTGGCAAAAGACTCTAAGAAGAGAGTAGTCGGAGTTATATTAGGTGATAGCTCAACGGATACCATAAAAGTAACTAACTCTTATGCGATCCCATTCGAGGAAGATGAAAAGAATCCAAGCGTTTGGTTCTTGGATCATAATTTTATAGACTCTATGGGCGAGATGTTCAAAAAGATCAATGCCAAAGAAAAGTTGATTGGATGGTATCATTCAGGGCCAAAGTTGAAGCCATCTGATTTGAAGATTAACGAAGTATTCAAGAAATACACGTCAAATCCACTCTTGTTGATTGTTGATGTTCAGCCTAGGGAAGTAGGAATACCAACAGATGCTTATTATGCGGTAGATGATATTAAAAACGACGGTTCAGCTGCTGAAAAGACCTTTGTGCATGTTCCCTCGCTCATTGAAGCTGAAGAAGCTGAAGAAATTGGAGTCGAGCATTTATTGAGAGATATAAGGGATCAAGCTGCTGGTAACTTATCATTAAAGGTAACTCAGACGTATCAATCGTTATTAGGATTACATCAAAAGCTTAGAGAAATAGCAAATTATTTAGATAAGGTTTATCAGAAGAAATTGCCAATCAATCATACTATATTGGGAAAACTTCAAAACGTTTTCAATTTATTACCAAATCTTGCAAGGTCAACTCTGGTTGATTCTAATGCAATTGAAACAAACAACCCCTTGGCAACTGCCTTTACAATCAAGACTAATGACGAATTAATGGTTGTTTATATAAGTACTCTTGTTAGAGCAATTATAGCTTTCCATGATTTGATTGAAAACAAATTGGAAAACAAGAAATTGAATGAGAAGAACTCCGCTGAAGGTAAAAGTGAAATCGAACTTGACATTTCTGAAAAATCCGAAAAAGTGGAAGCTTCGTCAATTGAGTAAATATAACCAATTTAAGAGTTGACAAATATAAAATGCCAAATATCTGTAGTCGTGCGCGCGTCAAAGAAAAAATAAGCTTGGAGGATTGTATCTAGATGGATCAAAGAGCGATGAAATAAAAGAACATACTTTATGAAATAAATTTAACGTCAACATCTAACATTGATTTCAACTATTCGAACCTTTTATCATCACGAGCTAAACCTGGCATTATAACTGCTGTCTAACAATGTCACATAGAATACTAAATCTACCTAAACTAAACACAATCAACAACTTTAACTTTTTCTTCAAAAACACCAAGAAAGGATTCCGATTGGATCAGAATTTCATTAACAACCAGCACTTAAATTTGACGCATAGAAAGAACCTAATTAACTCAAAGCACGTTTTGTCTGTCAGAAGTCAAGCATCGACAAACCAACATGGAAACTCTATATTAGAAAATGTTGCAACGAAAGTATTAACTTGTCAAGAACCAGAAGCTAAACTGTCACAAAAAAGTTCCTATCAGAACGTTCCCTTTAAAGTTGTGCCCAAAGAACCCTCTAAACTACAGATTACAAATAAAAGGATTACTTCAAAACCCAAAACTGAAATTTCTTCCTTAATCAATCCTTATATAAAGCTTACCAAACCGAATCTAACTATTCTTGTCACATTAAGCTCAATCTGCTCGTATGCAATATCTCCATTTACTGTTTCAGTACATGAATTATTTCTTTTAACCATCGGTACTGCCTTATGTTCTGGTGCTGCAAACGCCATCAATATGGGAAGAGAACCTGACTTTGATAGGCAAATGCCTAGAACCGTTGGAAGACCAGTCGTACGTGGATTGATAACTCCTCAACAAGCCTACAGGTTTGCTGGAATTGCCGGAACATTAGGATGTTCTATGCTTTATTTTGGTGTCAATCCAACGGTATCAATTTTAGGATTTATCAATATCGTCTTATATGCATGGATATATACCTCACTCAAGAGAAGATCTATAATAAATACATGGGTAGGAGCAATAGTGGGTGCTATACCTCCTTTAATGGGATGGGCCGCTGCATCCCCGTTGAATCATCCGGCAGCTTGGTGTCTAGCAGGTTTATTATATGCGTGGCAATTTCCACACTTCAACGCATTATCTCACAATATTGCAGATCAGTACAAACAAGCAGGATACGTAATGACCGCTGCAGAAAATCCCAGGCTTAATGCAAGAGTAGCTCTAAGATATTCTATATTAATGTTCCCATTGTGTTTTGGATTAACCTACTTTGGAATCACGGACTGGGTATTTCCATTCGACTCGGCAATAGCTAATGGATGGTTAACATATTTAGCTTATCAATTTTGGAATCAGCAAAGAAAGAACTACAATAATAGTGCCAAGCCTAGTCCACAAGGACTAGCATTAGCTAGCAGCCACGCAAAGCAGTTATTTTGGTGTTCAGTCTGGCATTTACCGGCTGTATTAATATTAGCAATGCTCCATAAAAAGGGGCAATGGGATAGGTTATTATCATACCTAGGTTTTAGTTCGGCTACGAAATTTAACCATCCCGTATCACACAACTAAGATTTCTTGTAAATAATTATATATTCGATCTAATAATACTAGACAATCAGAAAACAAGTTAAACATTTACACCGCTCAAAAGTTATGGTTCAGCAATCTCCAAATACAAGCATCCAACATTTTCGAGTGCAAACTTCAATAACATAACTAAACATTAATAATTAAATAAATGAGAATTCACTTCCAACACTATTCAATTTAGGGTGCTTGAATGATATTGCTGCAAAAAAATAAAAAACCTTTTACTATAATTACTACACTTATATACAAGGTATTGTTAATTGACAAATTTCAATACATGTTACAAAGAAAAGTCTTTCAAATTGGATTTGCAATGCTTACTTCTCTTCTTACTAACCAATTTAAAAACCTAATAATTAAAAATTCACTGAACAAAAATCTCAACTATACACTAAACCTGAAATTGAAAATCGTAGTCATACTTCAATATTTCAAATTGTACTACACAGTAATAATCTTATACACACACGAAGTTATAGAGCGGTCAACCAGTAGTAATAACTAACCATTACAGCTTCAATGATAAACATTCATATTCACACACCTCACCAATATCTCTTCAATGGATCTATGTAAAACCCTGATAATAATTTCTCTAAACTCACCTTAATCCAATTAACAACTGCCATCCCTTAATCACTATTACCTGATTAAGATCTCACATTACATATGTATCAATCTTCAGAATAATTGCATCCATATCAGAAAGCTAAAATTATGCGGACTATTTTTACAAAACACTTTCAAACCCAAAACATTCTATTAAAACTAACCTACGGAAACAAAATTATACAAAGATACTATATCACCCTAAGCAACAATTGAACGCAAATATTAAATTTCACTTTAAATTATACTAATAAAATTCTCACGTAATTGATGTCAATTAAAACAGATTCTCGTGAGAAAAAAATCGGAAAAATACTCTGATCCTAAATCTATACAACCATATCTCTACCACCGCCAATTAAACAACTTTTATCACAGAGCGGGATTCTACAGTATTTTCCAATTCGCTCACAAGCATAAACAGAAAACAATTTAGAATTAATATATTATTCAAGAACAATAAATTTCATTTTTCTACCTAAATCTAATATTGTTTTATAGCAATAGTTCAATTTTACAAAAACAACTATTAACTTCTTCTTCCATCACAAAAATACTTCATGCCATCATATTTGAATTCAAAATAAAGTCTTCATAAATCTCAATCCAGTTTTATGAACTAGATATTACATTTATTCCATTTAGCTTCACTTTTACTACCTATTCTTCACATATTTTATTTTAAAATCTTACCCAATTGGAAATAGCACGCACAACAACTAATTTTCTTCGAACTTCGTCTTTATTTTATTCAGCTGCACATCTACTCTATTAGCCTTTTTTAAAGCCGTTGATAGACAAGTAGATCAGTTGCTTCCTAAGAAAATGAATTCCGCAGACAAATCTGACTCATCACTTAAACTACCTAAAGCAAGCGTTGTCTACTAACTTCACTTTACAAGTTGAGAACACTAAGTTCGAAAAAGAAAAATCCGATATAACCCTCGCATTATTTCTATAATATTCTGCTTCGCAACTATTGCAACCTCGAACATTGAATTTGAAGAAAGCAACTACTTAAATAGAATTGAAACCGGTTGGCGTGTTTAAGGTGTCGGTTATAAGATCCTTGCTCAATTCATCGAAAAAGTTTCGAATATTAGCATTCAATAGAATTTTCTGATTAGTTTATAACGTATTCAAAACGATATTTTTGTAACGACCATGAACGTGATTGTTAGATTGTTTAAGTTCAGACAAGTTTAGTGTTCAATAGATATTTATTTGAATCATTCAAATTAATTAAATGTATATTCAAGTATAATCTCATGTACTCCAACTGAGTATATCCGTAATTCTATAAAAATAAGCTTTCAGCAAATAATTGTGGGTTGAACGTAGATATATCTTTCTCATTTTGGAAGAATACAAATTGAAGACCCCCACCTAAATTATTGAATCTGTGCTGGTTGAATGCAATAGAAAATCACGTCATTGCACAAGACATTTTAAGTCGTTATGCCTGGGTCACTATTTTTACTACAAGGGATATTGCACAAAGATACTGCAATGTTCATCTTTTGTATAGTAGTATAATATATTGAAATCAACTAAAACAGTATTGTATTCTTGTATGTATTATTTAGAGTTTATGTATATGTTAATATTTGAATTGGTCTTTGAATTGGTTTATTTTAGGAGACTTAGTTGTAGAAACTTAGTTTGTGAAGCTTTGTTGTTAAAGCTTAGGCAGAATAAGCTTTTGATTTGCAATTCGAGTTTAAATTTAGTGGACTTTTATCAGTAATGCGAATCATTGAGATATTAGCAGAGATTATATATGAGGACAATTTTCAAACTAGTGTTTGGAAATTTGGAAAAAGTGTTAACAAATAACTCTTGGGTTTTGCTATGAGACTGGTCAATTTGAATTCACTCTGGGATGATCCAGAAGTTCATAATATTAGATTTAAAAATCATTGAGATATAAATATAAATCGAAGGTTTATCTACACAATTTATTGAATCTTAATCGAATTCTTCTACATGCGTGGTTACGTTGCGATATCTTTGCTTTTGATTCTCAACTACTCATATAGGGTTTAGGGTTTTACACATGTTCTCAAGAACTCTATGGGGGACATCATCATTTAAAGGCTATACAATCTGAATCTTCAATGAATTTAATTTATTTCCTACATCCTGATATAATTATCGAAAATTTAATTTATTTTCTATGACTCTTCCTCATAATATTGCGTCTTACTTTCCAGATACCTCCTACTTTTCTTTTACTTTCGAAGTTGAGGTATGGTATCCTGAAAACATAACTAGGTTTGGAATCTTCTTTCTTCTTCATCTGGTGATTCAACCATTTCACTTGTGTTTCGTACTCTTTGAGTATCTCCGGATTTAAAACTTCGACTGATGGAATATCTCCATCTCCTTTGATGAGGATCATATTATTTCCCTTTTCCAATAAACTTTTGAAGTATTCGATGTTTGCTTTAGGTAAATACAAATTCAAGTATCTTTTCAGCGTGTTTATACTATGAATCATGCAAAGCCCACCAAATATGAGTTCACCGCTCGAACTTTTAAAGTGCTCAATGTAGTCCGAAGAATTGATATACAAAGGCACATTTTGACCTATTGATGGAGTTTTGATGTTTCCTATGACTGATTGGAACTGATTATCCTTAATGAAATAAATTCCTAGAATGGACGAATCTATCATTAAGGAAAGATCATCTATCTCAAAATTGTGACCTACATCATAATTGAGACAAGACACGGCACTTATTCCACCTGATTTTAATTGTTTCTTAATGCTATAAGACATTTTAGAAGGAGGAGTTTTCAAAAGATGATCACTAAATTCAAATTTTTGTTGTTCTGTTTGATGAAAATAAAGCAATTTATTGAAATCTCTCAAATGGGAAGCCGAATATTTAGATTCTCTGCTCATGCTGCGTAAAATTAAAAGATTTTTATATGTTACTCCACTCAAAATATCCATATTTTCACCACGATTGATATCTGGTGTAGATGACAAAAGTATTAAATGATCTGGATTGATATTGTGCGTAATTGAACACAAAACTTCCTTTCCGTACCCTTTAATCCAACCAGGGGTATTAATTATTAAATGATTACCATTCGCCTTATGATGTCTTTGATAATAATCGTATAAGTTTCTCAGAATCGTGAGATAATTGTCGGGCAGGTGTATCGGCGAATTGAAACCAAAAAAATGAGAAGTGTGATCTTTTGATTCAATACAATTATTGGGAACGTTCAATCCCCAATTTGGTCTATGAACATCTGTAAGTGATAATGTGTATGGAAAAGAGAATTCTGACTGCCCTGGGTCAAGATCAAGGTATGAAACTCCACGGTTTTTTTGCAATAGCAAATCATTTAATAAAGCTTTTGAAAGAGTAGACTTTCCGGTATTTTTATTGCCAATAAGTACTATTGTTTGAGGAATGTCGCTATTTTCAAGTAGTTTTCTTATTTCTGAGATTCCATTAGTCCATGTTGTGTCTAAGTTTAATCCTTCGATTCCATGACTTTCTTGGAGGATTATATCGAAAGATTTTCCCTTTAGATTTAAATCTTTGCTTCCGATTTTAATCTTATCTTCAGTCTTGTGAAAAAGGTCTCTAAAAGGGTAATAATAGTTTCCAATAGATTCTAATCCAGTTCTCCAGTTCTCTAATTTGATGATACTTATTACATCCTTTCCAAAGTGTATTTCAGGATCTGGAGCTTGGCATGTGTTTGAAAAGTATGTTGAACTGGCTATTATTGGCAATGCCTGAGAATCAGGAGCCAAAATGGAATGTTTTACATTTGGATCAGAAAGTAAATGATGATTGTTTAAACTTATCAGCCCTTGTAGTATACTCATTTTGAATTGTCCCCTTACAATTATATGCTCTTCTTCTCTTAGCCCTATTATAATATAATTCTCCTTAATAGTAACATTGTTGGTCGATGGTACAAAGTTCGAAGTTGTAACAGGAAGTAATGGAATTATAGTGTCATTAAAGAGTGTGTTTCGTGGTAAGTCACTTTCAGGTAATATTCCAGTCTCTTCTATCAAACTCACATTTTCTTTCTCGATATGATATTCGTATGGAGTCTCCAGCTCATCGTCATCCTCCTCTTCATTCTCATCAGAAGTATTGACTGCATAACCTATTACATCGTTTTCTTCAACCAGTTTATCATCCTCATGAAAAATTGAACTAACAGAAGTATTATCTTTCAATGCAGCAAATGCACTCATTAGTTTCCATATATGTAGCAGTTCACCGATTCAAGCATCTTCACCAACTTCAATTTTGGGTCGTGCGCGTCCTCTAATGTGCTGATTCACGAAATATGTACCCGGAAAATCCTTGTTGTAACTATATCAATGTCAGATTGGGCCACATTTAACTCTAATGAATAGATTCAATACGCACGGTTAGGAATTATGCTCTACGTTTGAAGGATTTTATTTAGTTAATGAATTTTCATAATTTTGTACAAAATTAGGTATTTCGTGGAATTATATAACTAAACTTCAAATTTGTATATTAATGCTTTGTTAGGAACATTGTAAATAAAAATTCCGAAAAATTTAGATTAGAGTTCCCCGGAAAAGAAGTACACACCCCTCTTGAAAAATGGTATGGAGAAAAGTTCGACAAATCGGACTGCAGAACATGAAATCCCGAATCTGCTGCACAACCGGAATTCATATGTTATTAATGACGCATCAAATAGTGATGAGCGCAAATCAATCAAAATTGGAAGCGACCATTACGAATGCTAAATCCGCTAGAATTCACGTCACTTGCATCAATGGCAATTGGGTTAATTTCGGACATCATTGAATTTCAAAGTCTAAGTCATTTCGGGACATGAGATCGGGACATATTCACCTTAGGTTAGGTTTAAATGTCAAACTTTAAATACCTCTGTAACCTGTTGGTATTTTATGATTCTCAATAACGTGATTACGAATATAGTAATCCGGATTATTCTTCCCCGCTTTAAAATTTGAGTTTCTCCAGATGTTCCTAGTTTTTGTACGACGACAATTTATATACAGAAAGCTCATGAAATTTAGATTAATTATGATTTTCAAAAGTCGTCTCAGCTGCTATCAGCAGAATCTACTAATGAAGACAACCTTCACTCGGCGTAACTCTTAGTTGCATCATTCCACTTTAATTTTTGGTGTCGCGTGCCGACATTTACAAATTTACTGAGCAAGGGAGTTAATGCTCCGAACGTTTTTCTCCGAAATTATAAAAACTCTTTGCCTCCCATATTCTTATACACAATTTCAATTTCAAAGAAGTATCGAGCTCACAAAATGAATAGTAAATTACAATCTGCCATTGACGAAATCGTCGAAGATTTTTCCGTTGACAAGGAATTTTTGGTGAAGGCAACTGAACATTTCGTTAAATCTATGGACGCAGGTTTGTCAGATACTGCTTCAGCAAGAGAACATATGCCTATGATCCCCACGTATGTCACTGGTGTACCTACTGGTAAGGAGAAGGGATTATTCTTAGCTGCTGACTTAGGTGGAACCAATTTCAGAGTTTGCTCGACAAACTTGAAAGGGGACCATACATACGAGTTGAAGCAATCCAAATACAGAATTCCGCTTGATTTGATGAAAAACTCCACTGCTGATAGTTTGTTTTCTTTCTTGGCAGGAAAAGTTAAGAGTTTCTTTGAAGAGCATCACAACGAATATTCAGGGGATGAAGCTTTACGTTTGGGATTTACCTTCTCTTTTCCAGTAGATCAGACAGCTTTAAATAGAGGTAAATTGATCCGTTGGACTAAGGGTTTTGACCTTCCTGACTGTGTTGGTCAAGATATCGTGGAATTGTTGCAAAAGCACATCGATGTCCTTGGAGTTAAGGTCAATGTCGTCGCATTAGCAAACGATACGGTAGGTACTTTGTTGTCTAGAGCCTATTCCAATGACCCTTCTAAGACTAATGCAAACACTGTGATTGGTTCTATCTTTGGGACCGGTACTAACGGTGCTTATTTTGAAACTTTGGACAAAATTAAAAAATTGGATGCTATTAATGTCCCTAAGGATGCTACCGGGATTGTTATTAATACTGAATGGGGTTCTTTTGACAATACTCTTGAAGTTTTACCTTCTACAAAATATGATGAAATTGTTGATAACGAAACTGCGAACAAGGGATATCACTTATTCGAGAAGAGAATTAGTGGTATGTTCTTAGGTGAAATCTTGCGTGTGATTTTACTTGATTTGTTTGATCGTGGCTTGTTGTTTCAAGAATTATATAAAGCTAGGGGTGGATCTTTACCTCATAGATTGGCCGAGGCATGGCAATTGGACTCAGAAGTGTTGTCCTATTTGCAAATTGATGATTCTACCGACTTGAAGATGTCTGAATTGATTTTAGAGAACCATTTGAGATTACCAACCACTAAGGAGGAGAGATTGGCAATTCAGAAATTAACTCAAACCGTTTCGCATAGAGCTGCCTACATTTCAGCTATTCCTTTGGCAGCCATTGTTTCTCGTGTGAAGGGTCAATACAAGAACGACAAGAAAGACTTTGAAGTAGGCTGTGATGGTTCTGTCTTTGAATTCTATCCAGGATTTCAAGCTAAGATCTTAGAAGCGCTCAACTTAATTAATCCTTTGCAGGGTGAGAACAAGCAAATCCATTTGAGACTCGCTAAAGATGGAAGTGGTGTTGGTGCTGCATTGTGTGCAAGTTTAGCTTAACCTCTGTCTTGATCTAAGTCGCATTGGGAACAGTAGATTTTCTTATTGAAGGTCATTAAGTCTTTTATTTTTGTTAAGGTGACCTTTCTTACGAGAAGAAGATTTTGCTTGATTTCTAGGGTATGTAGATCTATTTGCTCGCTGGGATTGTAAATAAAAATGATTATATTTCGTGGTATTGTACGACTATTGCGCTAAATTTCACTTTAGTAGAACCTGTTCATATGATCGAGAATCAAATGATTTCAATCCTGTACATACATTTGGAAAAATAGATCGAGAAACCAGATAACACGAATCCATTGAAACACCTGGAGTATAAACAGAACATGCAAATACAAAATGATTTTATTATATTGATTGCTTATTTGTTAGCTACATGTGTTGCATTCATACCTGATATTCATGACAAAGTACAGCATGTGGATTCAATAGATCACTCTGGGGCAGGTCATTTATCATTGCCAAATTTATTACATGTGAAGAGCATTGAGGAACTCAAGTTAAACTGGAAGCTTTTTGGCAATATTGATTTTGATACTGGGAGATTGATCTTCAAGAAGGGGTTCAGTTCGATTTGGTCAATTCCCGAATTAGAGAACACTTCTGATGAATGGACAATAGAATTATTATTTCGTTCTTCGGGAACAACACAACAGGATTTACAATTTAATGATGAAAATGGTTTAGCATTATGGCTCATTAATCCAGTGAACTCTTTATCAATTGATGAGGCTAACTTTGACAATTTTGGGGGACCATCGAAGTTTGATGGGTTTCAGTTCTTGTTTAATAATAAAGGTTTTTCGGGATTAAAAATTTTCAGCAATGATGGAAATAAGTTTATCGAAAACGATGAGAGTAATTCGATAGGTACCTGTGCTCTTAATTATTTAGATTCTCAAGTTCCATTTACTTTAAGAGTATCATATTCAAGAACCAGAAATTGGTTTAAAATTCAAATTGATAATAACGTTTGTTTCAAGACGGATAGAATCACCATACCATCTGATGTTGGTGACTTTAATTTTGGAGTAAGTTCCACGCTTAGTCAATCGTCAAATGAAGAGTTTGAGTTACTAGGTTTAAAAGTGTGGTCAAGCTTGACTGAAGATGCAATTGATGATCATGGTATTATGTCTAATGGTCATGTTAAGGTTGAGTATACTACTGTGGTTCAACAGTCCCAATCTACATCAAATGCCTTCGTCAAGCCTGGTCATATCAGAGAATCTATTATGGCTAAAACCCAAAAACACAAAGAAGACTTGGAACGTAAAATGAGACTAGAACCTCACAGTCCAGAGTTTGCTGGAAACTCTTTAGATTCAAAATTCACTGATGTTTTATCGAGCATTGGGCGTTTGGGAGAAATAATTAAGGATATCGAGAGTTCAAATGATTACTCATCGAAGCGCATAATTTCTCAGATAGAAGATTTGGAAATTGCTCAAACAGAACATAAGGATAATTTGCAGAGTTTAAAGCAGTCTTTGGATGAGTTTAAGTCTTCTATCGGGCAACAATATTCTCAAATGCTTAGTGCATTCTCTAAGCTCAATGAGAAAGTCATTGGCGAGGTGAGGGAGCAACAATACAGTTTAGATAGTTTAGGTGCTAAAGTGGATTTATTGATGTCAAACCATAAAGAAATTGCATATCAATATCAAAAGCAGGAATCCAACAATGTTCAAGAATCAGAAATTGCGATTCAGTTTATTACAAGATGGTTTCTTTTTCCTATTTACCTAATTATTGTTATCGTTGGTATTTTCATATATAGACTGAGAAAAAAGCAACATTCAAAATTACTTTAAAAATGAAAGCAACATCTCCATGAGCAACAGAATATATATATGACTGTTTAACTAATCAACAAGTACTACGCCATTCCTTATTTTTCTTTCTTTCTTGCTTGGAGACACTGAACGTTCACTAGTGGGCGATTCTGGTGCTGGAGAATCAAACTTTGTAGCAAGATCTTTGACCGAAGTCTTCCTTCCTAGAGTTGCAATGAATTTAGGTTGCGCAAAATCCGTATTACTCGGAGACTCATAAGTAGTGTTATTGTCATAAATGATATCTTTTCTGCTAGGTCTGGATGAAACAACTATTTTGTTTGTTTTTTTGTCTTCTGATAAAATGGAACTCAACTTTTTCTTGTTTGGTGATGTTGACCTCTTCAATGAGTTTGAAATCGGCTTTTTAGGGGTGACAGGAGCAGGTGGAGTATCAGGTACCATTGCTTTATCGCTTTCTACCTCTGGTACTCGATCAGACGTATCAATGGCAGTTTTCTTTTCCTCTGCTTTTTTGACATCCTCTTTTTCTTTCCTACCTCTATGAACAGCATTCTGTAGTTTTGTTTCTAATCTTGATTTAGACTTCAGAGGAAATGATCCTGTATGTTTCAAGGATGCTTTGGTAGAGTTTTCTCTGCTTACAGAATTACTTCCGGAACCTGTTCGCGTAGAATTAGCTCGTCTGAGCTCTTTGAAAACATTCTCTTTATGTTCAAAAAGATCATTGATAAAGCTGAATTGATGCTTGTCATTAATGACACTCCTAGAATAGTCGACGGTTGAATCCAATTTGGGCCTTAATACCAAGCTTCCAAGTTCTTTGGCCAACTTGATTCGAAATCCATTTGCTAATGTACTATCTTTTGACCCGATTATCTGGACTAATCTATTCAAATGAGTTAAGATGGCATCAAGAGTTGCAAGATTACACTTTGGTAAATCAATCAAAACATTTTGCAAGCCATTAACCCGAACATTGGTTTTTGACTCGTCGCTCACAGGATAATTCAAATATAACGATTTGATTAAATCGTAATAATTGTATGGAATTACCGAATCAGGAAGTTCCATCAAATACAACTTCAACAAATTAGTGATGACAATTGGGTGAGAATTGGAAAGGGCCTCATTGATCGTTTGTATATCACTAACGTCATTCAATTGAAATCTCAACTTATGAACACTAGTTAAATGGATAGGCTGGGTCCATAAATTTATTCTCTCCTCATCATTCTCAATATCCGGATATACTTTGTCTAAGTGTGATAAAATGCACTGAATCAAAATAGGAACAACCTTTCTATCCAACCTTGCCTTCACATTCAAATCAACACCAAAAGTCTGTTTTATGTTCGAATTATAGTAGTTGTCATATAAAATAACATGAGGCTTAAATTTACCAGTTGAATAATTTTCAATCAAAAACTTCAAGTCATTTACCGGGTTAATAGTCTCTTCCAAAAGAAGTAATTCATCACACATCAGTTTCATGGAAGTGATTTTATTCACAAAACTAGATAAAAAGTCGAAAGTAACTTTTTTGATGGCTCTTAATCTGTCCAATTCACATTTTTGCATAAACGCCAAGTGATCCATTACAAGCTCTTCAAATTGGCATCTAACATTATCAAGCTCGACGGTTTTATTATAGTACTGTAAGTCTAATTGGTTCACCTCAGAGATTAGTTTACTCAATTGTGATTTGTCGTTGAAGTCAACAGAATTGACACCAATTGCTTGTTTCATATCTTCTAGGTAATCCTGGAATTGATTTGTAGCACCCACAGACAAAGATGGGTTTCTATTCAAATTATTTTCATCATTAGAGTTAGCACTATCAAGTTTCGTGAGTTTGGTTATATCAAAAACCACAGGCTTCCACTGATAATAAAATTGCGACGAATTAATAAAGCTTTTCCCACCACTCATTGATCCAATTAATCTGATAAAATTATTGTTCAATAAATCTTGTCCGAAGGCCTCAGCCTTAGCAATATTTCTATTAAATTCAGGCATGTTATCCAAAAGCCATTGGGTTATTGCACCACCCGTTGAAACGTTATGGTATGTACCCAAAATCGGAACTTTGTGAGATGTAAGCTCAATGTTAGTTAATAGATCTGTAAGTAACGCTTTCAAAGATTTGTGATCGTATGTAGCGCTTCCAATGGAATATGTTGTGCTATCCTCGTCCTCCTCTGACTCGGCATTATCATGCGTCAGATTGTTGCCTTCGATTGATTCGGCAAATTCAATATCTTTTAATTCTTGCGACAACTCATCTTCAGTGTAATGCGACTTAAATTCTTCCAACATTCTGCACTTGTTGAAGTATCTCTTTTGAAGCTTTTCTAACGATGCTTTGTTTCCTTTAAATTGTTTATTCTTCTCGTAGATCACATTGTCCGAATATTCGACTCTTTGCCTATGTTCTTTGCACCATTTGCTAAAAGGCTCTAATACCAATACCTTGATATTAGATGCAACTTGCAAATGGTACTCACCTTGCTTACTGAAGTTTTCATTAATCTTTTGATATGCATTTTTGATCGAAGAGACGTAGTCATCATTTACTTGACGTTTGGAACTACTCTTTGTAACTGATTTTTCAATAGATTCCAATTGAGTACCATATATTAGTTCCAGTTCCATACGTTTAGTAAAGAGTTGAATGAAATCTTCATTTTCGTTGACCCCTTGTTTAAGTTGATCGAAAAGAGCCTTAAAGCCCAGCTCGTAATCTTGAGTCCAAAAGCTATCGGAAAACGACATAAGTTACCTCTCAATTAAGAGTCTGCCAAATATCAATAAGCAAAGAAGTCAGATCAAATCAATAATTCGATCTGTATTTCTTTTTTGGGCTGAAATCAGTGCTACCCGCGTTTTTGAACTTCGCTGTTCTATGAAAATGCACTCCGTCTAAGCCTGTACATAAGCGCATCATGTGGATTGATGTAGCTCCCAGTTACACTACGGAATTAACCCCTGCGATTTGAAGCGTGTTGCGAAAGCCATGTTTCTGAAACGCGTAAAACAGCATGCGACCAAATATCGAAGATCCATTAGCTACTGCGGTAGATTGTGGCAGAGCGAAACTTGAAAATACAGTTAACATTGGTATTTGCTTCAGTTACAATACTCTACGATCACCAAAAATTGCAGCACTACTATGATGCAAAACCTTAAACCTTTTTTAGCTGTAGTATAGTAACCATCAATCATAGTATACGGAGTCTACATCCACTAGTACCAAAATAAAGGCTATCATGCGGGTAGCAGAGGATGATCTACGATATTCTTATTGTCAGGCATGGAAAGAAAATGAGTTTATAGCACCATCACGAAGGGTAAATGTTCTGAGGACTAGTTATTATACAAATCAGCAAGAAGCAAACAATAAACTAGTCGTATGTCAACTGAGCTAGTCATATCCAAAAACTCATAGAACTACCAGAAGTTACATCACCCATCGATAATAATTGTTAGCGAAAAAGTGAAATATTTTTCATGAAACAAATTATTAATGGCCAATACATAAGACTATTTACACCAAACTAAAAATAGTGTAAAGACGATTATTAACTACAAAGCAAAAAAAAAAGTAATTGAGGCTCTACGTGTGCCTCGTACGAATTAACACAATAAATAAATTCATCAAATTATTGAAGCAAAATTCTTCAGTCCCTGTATTTGCGCAAGTTTTCCCAACCCAAAGAGTTAGAATTTGGTAATTTGATTATTTCAAGTCTATTCAAGACTTCGGGGTTATTCGCATCTGGATAGGTCGATGTATAACGGATTACTTTTTTAATAGATGGAATTTGATCATTATCATTGACTTCCTTGTCTCTCAACTCTACTGGGATCAGCTTTATTATTTCAGGATAAAATGTGGGTAATGTAAACTTCGCCTGAATATCAAGTTGAGGAGTTTCCACAGGTACTGGTGGTGGAATTGGAATGTGCAAATCGAGCTCCTCTTCGGATTGATCAGAGTTGGCATCATCTAGTACATTATTATCTTCAAGTTCTTGCAAGAAATCATCCTCGGCACTACCAAAGGGATCGTTGAAAGAAGCCTCAAGTTGTTGCCTTCTTCTCTTTTCTTCAGAATCTCTTTGTTTTTGTAGCTTTCGCAATTGTGATCTTTCATTTCTGTGACGTGCTCTCTCTGCTTTCGTTCTGAGCTTTTCCTGTCTCGCAGACTCGAGTTTTTGCCATTCTTGGTATTTTTTAATGTACTCATTACGAGCTTCGGTTTCTGTACGCTCCCGTTGAGCAGCACCCAATTGTTCGAAATCTATCATCTTATATTTGTAATATTTATCCCAAGTATCCGATGACATATCTCTATAAGTGTTGACCAACAAATTATATTGTGCGTTACTATGGAGCATCTCTAGGTTAATATAATCCTCAGTGAATCTTCTCTGTTTGGCAAAAATACGATCGACCACTCTCTTATTGAATTTGTCATGAACTAACCCCTTTATGTTTTGATTGGGTCTCATATGCTGCGATCTTGAAAGATGCTTAACAATCTTATGAGAGTTTTTAATCGGTTCATTAGTGGTTTGAATTTTATTTATTCGGTTCATGACTGATGCATCTTTATAATTTCCACTACCAGGTCCCCTATAAGTCTTTGTATAGTAGTATTTCATATAATTGTTATTCTCAGCTTCATTACTAAAAAGGAGCTTTTCCACAGGTGCGGATAAGTTCAAATTTTCATTGAATAAAAAAGATGAATTGGACATTGTACTGATTCTTTTCATATTGAAACCAGAATTTGGCTGTGTTGTTTGATTGCTACTAGAGATATAGTAACTTGGAACTTTACATAAATGGTTAACATTGAACTCTTGAATGAAGCCTTGACCAGGAATGACGGATTCCGAAAAATCAGCTGAATTAGGATCAAACCCGCTTGTATTTCGTTTAGATTTTGCAGCATTCTTACGACCTGTTTTCCCGTTGTCAGATTTTCTTGAATCATCTAACTGAATGTCGGAAAAGTCGTTCTCTCTATAAATGGTTTCACGATCGGAATAACTCAATTTATTATTTGGTAAGAATCGATAGGCATTTGAATTTGATTTGTAATAGTTTAATTTGGCTAGATTAGTCAATGAATTGAAATAAGCATGATTGAACTCGATGTCAGAGTTTGCTAAGTCATAATTAGAAAATACTTGACTTAATGTTATCTTATCTTCTTGTACGCTATGAGTCTTTTTTCTCACTTCCTCTTCAATCCCTCCACTTTCTTTACTTTTAGTTTTGCGTTGCGAATCACTATCGATTGCATCTGAACCTTTATTTGCATTCAATTCAATATTTGTGTTGATGTCCAAGCGTGGATTGGGAGCACTTTCACCTTGGTCAACGAGGAAGACTTCTTTATTACGTATCAAAGAGTAAATAGTCGATAACTCAGTATAGAATAAGCTGAATCTCAAATCCTGTTTAGAGATAAGTTCGTTTTTCAATAATAAAGAGTTCAAGTCCCGAGTTGTAGTTTTTACCAATTCATCTTTTGGTATTCCTGTTTTCTTTATGATTTTAAATATTAGTTGATACGATGAAGGATAGCCCCAAAGTTTAGCTAAATCCTTGAATAAAACAAAGTAACTATCACCAATCTCAGGCAACTTGAAAAGAGGAAAGCCAATACTATTCACCACCCTGGATATTACCTCTTCATCCTTATCAATCACGGAACTTGTATTGGAAGTTTCTAATTTCAATGGAGTTCTTCCTACTCCTTTTCTGGAAGATTCATTTGGCAGAAGTGGCAATAATACCTCAATTTGCATGATTGTTCTGTATTGTAAAGTTCTCAAGATAAACAAGACTAAGTTATAGAGAAAGTCGTGTGAAAATATGGTTATATGCAGTACAAATTCCATCCGGTCTTGCTAAAACTACTACCATTTTTTGACGAAATTTTTAGTATTGCTTTAATGGTAAAAGTTCAAATTTCCATGATGGCTTCTTTAACCTTTTCCTATTCTTTTTTACTTTGATATGATGTTGATTACTATAACATTTATAGTGAAGATATTTCTCAATTTTTACTAAAAAGTGTGAAAATTTAGAATTCATTTAAAATTTCTTATATTCCTATCAGGTGTGTCCTATTGTATTGGGTTAATAAATTGTTTCATTATACCTATTAAAAATATAACAAGGTCGCATTAAGAATTGTCTGCCAGGTTAAGGATCGATATAGATGCAAACAGGATTTCTCCACATTTCGCGAACTTTCAAATGTTGAGGCTGCGAACTTCCGAGGATATTTATTGCGGATATGACATGTTCAATCTTTTAGACAGACCAGAAGAATAGGTCCTATTTGTAATGTCTTGAAGTCTCAATATAGTTTGGTCGCTTGATCGTACAATCTTAGCATAACTAATCCTCCATTTGAATTATTATAGCCGTTGGGATTTCCGTCACCTCCTCGAGAAATAAGTATTTATAAGGAATTATTACCTTAAAGAAAGTAACCTCAAGTAGATGTACATATTTGACTTTCCAGGTGACTTCTATTTAGACTTGTACTGGGTGGTAAATACCAAACTATGTTAGTCTCTGAGAATCTCAGAAAGTCTCACAAAATCTTGAACCGAGCTTCGCATGCACCCCACTTTCAGCTGAAAATGTACTATATATATATATATATTCCTTGGTTAATTTGGTTTGTAATAGTCTGATACGCATATTTTATAGTTCACTTAAAAATGGGTTTAATAAAGGATGTTGGTGATACTATCACCTACGAAGTCAGGGACCGTGTTGCTATTATTACATTGAATCAACCAAAGAAACTTAATGCTTTAAATGGTGAACAATACTTGCAATTGGCTAAGTACGTTGAGCAAGCTGACCGTGAAGAAGGTACGATTTTGACTTTGATTCAAAGCACAGGTCGTTATTTCTCAGCTGGTGCTAACGTTGCTGATAAAGGAATTAGCAATTCTGATCTCGATGCCTCTGATTTGTTCTCTAGGGAGTACTGGTTGGATAAATTCGTGGCCAGAAATGTTTACCTTGCAGATTTGTTCCATAACCATACCAAGATTTTGGCTGCTGCTGTTAATGGTCCAGCAATTGGGTTGAGTGCTGCATTATTAGCTCTATGTGACTTGGTTTATGTTAAGGAGGAAAAAGATTTCTTCTTATTGGCTCCATTTGCTAATTTAGGTTTAGTTGCGGAAGGTGCTTCTTCTGCTACTCTTTTCTTGAGATTGGGTTGGTCTAAAGCGGCCGAAGCTTTGTTGTTGGCCAAGCCAATCAAGGGTCCCGAATTGAACAAGTTAGGCTTTATCAACAAGACTTACGATGGTAAATTCAAGTCAACTGAAGAATTCAATGCTCATGTGCATGATGAACTTGTTGCAGCTTTCTCAAATTTGCACGAGCCTTCCATTTTGGAAAATAAGCAATTGTTGAAAGCTAACAGAGATCAATTGATTAACAGTGCTACTTCCAGGGAAGTTGTCAAGGGATTGAATAAGTGGGTGGAAGGCATCCCTCAACAAAGATTTTTAAGTTTAAGTCAGAAGGAAATCAAGCACAAGTTGTGAGTGGTAATTAATTCTGGTAATTATATATGGCTACTTTAGAATATATGTCAATTTATCTTTTCCGTATAAGTAGTGCTAGCGTTGAACTTGATATTTGGTAGCAACAACATTTTGTATATCATATTGTAGTATTGATGCCCAAAATATCAAAGGACCCCGCGAATTCCCTATCGAAATTTTGGATGCTGCATTTATCAGAGCCATTTATTTAGATCAATATGAGTTTTAACTTACCAAATCCCAGCTTACTAGGCATTCTATTGATTATATCAACTCATAGCGGACCACAATTGGTTTTCAACTATCCTCCAAGGCTATCTGGAGAAAGTAAACAAGAGAATACATCATCAGATGAAGAAGAGGAAGAGGTGCAAGAGGACGATGACGACGAGGAACAACAAGAAAAAAAAGCCAACGGTGCTAAGGTTGAACATAGATTTACTGATCAAAAAGGTACAAGTAGGACACATTTTTCTGAGTCCCCAGTCCCATCTCTCTCATCAAAACTTAAGACCACACAAATCACCAAATTCAAATCGAATGAGTGGGATTCCCATCATTTGGACTTCTACATGGGTACCAAGAAGGACTTACTTCTGTTTTTAGATGAACAAGAGCTTACGAGAAAAAGATATCTGCAAGACAAGAATTACACTACAGATGCTCACGAAGAATCTTCTGACAAGACTACCTCAACTGAGTCGAAGTCAATATTTGGTATTGAACCAACGTACTTGTGCGAGATGTTAGCTCCTCCCAAAAGCATGTGTAATTCTAGGTTCGAAATAATGATTGACAATAAGATTTTTTTAGGGCTTCCGATTCATAAATATGCCAATGGAGCATGGAGACTCAAAAAAGGAAATAGAGATCATACAGAAAGGAGCAGAAAAGACTCATCCGACAATTCCGAAAAAAAGAATGATGAAGGTGAAGTTCAAGAAGGCTATTCAGCAAGTGGCCCGGAATCAAGAAACACTGCTAGGGCGAGTTCAACAAGCATAAATATGTTTCACCTTGTTTTTATTATGAATCCACCAGTGATCGAAAGCAATTATAGAATAGATGAGATGTTTCATTATGTTATATCCAGATTATCCTTAGTTTTAAGATACGAACAGCTGAAAAACGATTACATTTCATCTCAGATTAAATTAATTTTCAATATTAAAGAACAATATAAAGATGAAAGTGGAATAACTATGAATCTCATTGCTAAGTCTTCATTATGCAAATTGATAAGCGACTGTTACAATAGCATTACTCAATCCAAAATTGCAAACTTGTCTGTCAATAATAAGTTAAGGTCATTCCAAATTCCAATTAAAACTGAGTTTCACTCTTTACCGGAAATATCAGTACCATACATTCCAGGATCTCATTTATCATCAACTGTTAACTTGTTAGAAGATTCAGGCTTAATTAGCGTTGGCGAAACTTCCAGATATAGCCAATCAAGTCACATTGATTCGAGCTATCTTTCAACTTTAGATCAAGAGGATGGTTCAAATTCGTCAGATGATGTGATATATTTTGCGTTATTATTATTGGACGATCCTGAAACAATTATAAGGGACATTAAAACAGAACAAGACAGTACTCTAGCTAAATTTATCAGGATGATCAAGCCTACGGAATCACTATTGAAATTATCTTTACGAAATACCAGCTTGGACAAAATGCAAATAAAATCATTTGCTTTTCATTTGATATATTGGAGAAGGGCGAGAGTGATTCAACCCTTGAGTACACGCTCCACTTACATCATTTCTCCGATGGCTCCTATTACCATCAACCTATTTAATGACATCAAAAGATTTAAAAGGGTACATCCAACAATTCCATCTTTACCAAATTTTTTGAAATTATTGTCCCCCAAGTCTAGAAAGCCTCAACAATTTGCTTCCATTATTCCATCAAAAGATCATAGGGACATATATCTAGAAGCCTTGGGTTGGCTCATAAGGTATGGGTATGTAACTCAATTGCAAACGTTTATTTGGCTAAAAATTTCTAGGAATGTCAAGATAAAAGTGGAAGAAGATTTAGAAAATGAAAACTCGACTAAAAAAAGATCGAATATATCGAAAAAAGCTGCAGTAGGAGGGACAGATAATACTTCAAAGGAAGTTGACAAACAGCCTTTACTGTCTCAAACTAATGGAAATACAGAAAAAAATGTTGACCAAGAAATTGATAAAATGAAAGAGAAATTCAGAGTCGTCGATTTAGGTCATAATGTTAATTTGGAAGAAGAAGATGACACTATAATTCTCGATCCTGGAAGAGCCACTACCCTAGAGAGAAGGTGGATCAATAAAATTATCTTCGAAGAATGCAAATTATCAAATGAGTTGACAACAATCTTTTATAAATTGTTGAAGTATATGAATGGAAAAAGTCCTTTAGAATTGCTTTTATTGAAGGAAAATATATCTAGAAGTGACCTAAGGAAATTACTATTTGCCATTGAAGATTATATAATTTCAGTTAGACACTGGTGACGATTTTTATGAGAGTAAGTTAATACTATAGTGAATAGAAGTATTCAATTTCAATTAGATAGAATATTATGAGCAAACTATGCGACTTTTTTTTGCAAGATATGGGTTTCATTTCATCATTTATTCAAATGGTATGATTAATTTTTGTTCGCAAACAATCATATTTATAGAATTGTATGAATACAACAATTGAGGAGCCTCAATATATTCCTCAATATATACGAAATATATGACCAATGGTATGTTACAAATTACATCGTAAATAAACTTAGAAATCATTTCTAAAGCACGGACGATCAGCAATTTTTCAACTGAACACATCCTCCATATTAGCTTCCCTTTCATTGCCTTCAATTTCATTGAAAGAAGTGAAATGAATAGGACGGTGAAGCTCATTGTAAAAGCCCAATGGGATATCAAGTTTGATGTCATAATCATCATTGGCATTCCATACTGATCCAATGAAAAAGTAGTTCCAGATGTTATCATCTGGTACCATGAAATTACCAGTGATTCTGTCAGACAACAAAAGCTGATTTTTTTTTGCGAACAGAGGACTAAATCCCTTAGGAGTAGAGGATATCAAATCCTCATTCTTCTTTCCCCAAATATATCCTTCTTCACTTATGCTGTAAGCTGCCAAAGAGACTGAACCAGGGGTGAATGAAACTGTCAAAGTTATGAAATTAGGTATATATTCCTGCAAAAGCTTTGACTGAATGGTTATATCATTTGGGGTTAAATACTGAGAATCTTGAGATTGGGTATGAATCCAACCTAGAAGTTCATACCCTTCAAGAAGTTCTTTTGTCTCTGGTAATTTGTTAGGAAATTGTACCGAATTTGTACCTCCAAGCTGTGGCACCAAGACTAAGCTGGTAATTTCTTTTATTTGTGAATTATCTTCAGGAGACCTGCCATAAATATAAGCTCCAGTCTGTACCCTTAAATCCGAAATTTGAACAAACTTTTTTAATATATTCTTCGGCATAATGTAAGTGAAAGAATCGTCATCGTCATCATCATCGTTGGACATTACATATATGTTCTTAGTCCTCAAATGTAGGTTACTTGAAGCAATGGCACGATTTCTCCACTCATTTTTAGAAGAAAAGGTCAGTTGTTCAAAATTTGTAGTAGTTACAGTAACAATTTCTTCACCATGAACATTTGTTGTTAAAGTCTTTAGAGCAGTCAATTCTTTATTAGAATGCTCCGTGTCATCACTATTTTCAATTGCCGCTGTTTCTTGACGTTTAGCCGATGGTGCTCTAATGTCTTGCCCCAAAATCAAATCTCTAATTTCAGATTGAGTCAATGACTGTATATTGACATTGAATTTTTTGGCGTAATCATTCAAAATTAAATCTCTGAGCTGGGATTCAACATCAATCCACTGTTCATCAGAGAATGATGGCCATATATGATGATCTTGAGTAACTATACTTGAATCAGGATGAAGGATCAAGTTTGTACGATCTTGACTTATGCCCATAGCTCTTAATAACAAAATAATTCTTGAAAAGGCCGTATATGGCGAAATGCTTTTCAACCAATCGTCGTAGATATTGAATAAAACCATTTGAGGCTCATTAGCCTTCAAAACCACATTTGCCAACTTATCAATCTTCAAAGCAGCAGCAAATGGAAGATGCAATTCTGAAGATCTGATGGATATATTTGGGAAATCTAGCATGTGAACTTCCAAGGGGTCCATAATACCTTTTCTAGTGGCGATCAATTGTTTCGGCTGTTCTTCTCTTGGTAACGAACGAATCAAAGCGGAAACTTCTTCAGCTGTCTTCCATTTTGCTAATTGACCTAATCTCTTCTGACCAGCCCAAACAGACGTGTGAATAATTTTTAAGAATAACTGCCCAGACTTTGGGTTCAACATAAATACAGAACCATTTATAGGCTTTGTTGTCATGTTACCCTCAAAAGTTTTGTGGACCGTTACACGGTATACGTTAGTATCGTCAATGAATAATTGGTTGTCATTATTGAATAATTCGGCATAGTTATTTGAATTTAACAATGCTTCCTGGGGCTGAGATTGGTATAATTGGAGTGCCTTTCTTAGTCTTTCTCTTAAAACGTAGAGAGCAGGGTTCGATTTCATAATTTCTTTCATTGCATTTTGAACTAATGGTTTCAAACCGGGAAACCAATTTCCATAAACTTCATACATATTATAAGCCAAATCAATTGCAATAATAATACCCGTAGGTGATGGATAAGAGCTACTGTTATCTGTAGTGTAATCTAGAAATTTAGATCTGGCATACCTGGAGATATCATGCGAATCATAGTCCCCATACCTTAATTGAATATCAATCCAAAATTTGTTTGTACTGATTTCCATGGAATCGTTTTTGTCAAATAAAAGGGACGGCCGAGAAACTTTCCATTTATATGTACTAGTTAATACAATATCTGCACACGAAGAATTCATTTTGTACGATTTTCTTGGATGGATTGCCTGTTTTTCGACGCTGTCAATCTGCAAAACTTCTAGTTCTTTATCCAATACCTGACAGATATCTTGAACAACACTCTCATGTATCTTTTGCCACAAATGAGCTCTGAAAATTTGAATCAAGGAGATTTTAAGAGTAGGGATTTTACCGTGCAAAAAGATACCAGTTAAATCTAATTGTACCAAGAAACCAACGTAAACATTCGCTCTGTTAATCGTAGGAGACCACCATAGTGTAAATCTTCTATTTGGGATTTGACTCAAACCAGACCTTTGGGCATTTGTCAACTTTTTGAATTTCAAAGAGTCTTCGAAACCGGATGCTTTTTCCCAAAATAAACCTTCCCACGAGTCAAAACCAGTACCTTTGAACAAAGTATGCTCTAAAATAGTTTCGATACCTCCTAATGCTTGAATTACATCAGTTCTGTACGAGTTGAGATTCCACAACTTACCATCATGATGGCTGCTTGTCCACCAAAATGGATTGAATCTTGCCAAACTGTATCTTTTGAATTCTCTACGAATTCTATGCCCTTTATCATAGGCCAAAGTATGTCTATCCTTCTGGAATAAGGTACTAATTCTAGGTAAACCTCTATCCCAATTATCCTCCATGTCTTCGAAAGTTAATCTTCTATTTTGTTCTAATGCTTGTTGTCTCTTGATAGCATATTCAGCCCATACTCTTTGTGAATCCAAAAATTCATTTTCCCAAGTGGTGATGTATCTGAATATAGTTGGAATCATCTTTTCTTCTTGATGTGTCATTCCAGCTCTGAAATGGGTGATACCAGTATCAGTTTGCTTAGACCATTTCAAATCAGAAGCAGGGATGAGTATATGTGAAGCACTTAACATGCCCAATCCTCCTAATTCCTTTGGTGTATAGAATACTGCAGGAGGAAATCTCGTAGGCATTTTCGAATTCAAACCCATTTTCACTCTGTTCTGTATTTTAGTTTCACATTTGACTAACACGTCCAACAATGGTTCAGTAGCTACTATAGCTTCTCTGAAGTAAGTGAATAAAGAAATTATAGCTGTATTCCACTTAGAAGCGACTTTCGTAAAGGTAGTTGATCCAGAAGACATTAGAATTTGTCTAATTCTGTTATTGAACTTATCTATTTCTTCCTGTGATACCTTCAAGAAAGCTTTAGCAGTTCTTTCTTTTGTTGTTTGATCAATAAGATCCCACACACCCTCACTCGAAGAATAGCTGTCGTTAGATCTGATTTTTGGCAAAATTCTTACCTCAAACCCACACATGGAAAACAACAAATTTGGATTACTACGAGAATAAACTGATGCATAGGTATTCTCCCATTCGATCGAGGTAACCGTTTTTGGTAGTCTACCGGAAAGTTCCCAGAATACAGCTCTACCGAGGTTGACATCATGTCTCATTAATCTCATTCTAGAATCTTTTGGCCAGCACCTGTGATTATTATAGCCAACAACATTTTCGTAATTCGGATCAGGATCTTCATTAAGGTAGTCCTGAATTAGAGAGTTTGCATCATCGTTCGAAAATCTGAAAAATATATGAACCCTGTCCATATAACGTGAGTATAACCTTATGGGATTAGAAGTTTCTGCTTCCATGTTCTTGAACTGAAGAAACACATTGGGGTTGTCAGGAGGGCCTGCAAGTTCGCTTGCCCTATCTAATCCCAACAATAGTAAGTCAACGACTAACCCATAGTATTGATAAATAAAAGAGGCAAATTGTAATCCTCGTATGAGACCATATTGATTCACATGATTCATGTCCTTGTAAGTTAAATTTACGTTATTCTTGGATGTAATATAGTCCGCAATGTTAGGATCTATGATAAGTCTTAGAAGTCTGTTTAACAAGGTAAAGTCAATTTTTTCGGTCAATTTTTCTAATGTAGTCTCTACCATCACATTGCATTCACCATTAGAAGTGTTCCAAACATCTGATAAGTTGTTAATTCCTTGGCACCATTTGTATACTAGCAATGGAGGAATCTCGTCATCACTAGGTTTGATCCAATTTGGAAAGAGCTTTCTCTTATCCGCTTCATACCATAAGTATTGATCAAGGTACGCATCAGTGATTTTTTCCAATGGATCAATGGTATAAGTTGGAACTAAGTGGTTATAGTAGTCCATCATTTCGAGTCCCACTTCTTTGAAAATTCGTTGAGTCAATAAGAATTTCTTTATCCGAGAAAGGCATTCATTCGGATTGTCGTATGCTTGTTCAATCAACGCCAATTCTTCTCTTTGAGCAGAGTTCAATCTAGCATTCGCATTATAGCTTTCTTTCAAGCTTTCTAATGCCAATACTAACAATTTAGTGTCATGCTTATATGATAATGGAGGAAATGGAATTGGACTAAACTTTCTACTTTCAAGCCAATTAACCATAGTTTGAAATATAGTGATAGCTTCATTTGGTGATACGTAGGGTCCGTCCTTCACAAAGTTAATCTGTCTGTCTTGCTCATTCTTAATCCATAGTCTGGTCAATCTACCAAGATTTTTCTTAGCCACAGTTTTCTCTACTGTGGTACCTTTCATGATTCTATCTCTATTATAATGAGCGACTGATATCCAACCATCAGCCTTTGCTTGAATATATCTTTTAATGATTTTTTCGATCGGTTCTGGCAATCCTGGGACGTGCCATTGGATATTTGCCTTCCAACATCTCCAAGCTTCACTCAAATGTTGCAAAATCGTTTTCGATTTATTTTGTTTTAATCCATCAGGGATCATATCAAGGATGTCATGAATAACTTGAGCTCTTAATTCTAAGTCGTAGTACGAATCTACCCTTTGTTTGGTTATAGTTTTTGCAACATCGTTGCTCCTTCTTCCTTCAAATTGCCTTGCTAGTAAATTACTCAACCACCTCTCTAACAATGGTATAATGCCCCTCATAAAAAAAATCCAAACTCTCCAAGCAGGCTGCCAGAAACCACAACCTGGACCCTTTCCGATAACACGATTGAATCTAGCATACACCACGTGCTTCAAATCCTTACATGCTCGTATTTGATGCATGACCTTGTACTTGTAACGGTAAATACCTGTCAATTGACCGAGGTGATTCAAAATATAATAAATTCCATCAGCGAGTTGAAATGCATCAACATTTCCTAGTCTGTATTGTACATGAGAATCAACTAATATTTTGATGACTCTCAAAATTTCTCTTGTTAAATGGAAGGCATTCCCAAATCTTGACTTCTTACGTTCTTTGGTTGTAAGGGTTTTCGTCGGTTTTAAATTAAAGTTGTAATCCAAATGTAAGTAAGTTAAACCCTTCCTGTGAATTAATAAATTCAACATATTAAAGCCTTGCCGACATACTTGTAGACCAGCTTCGACCCAATCTATACTTGTTTGCTGAAAATATTTGGTTGATTTAAGAGATTTAAGCAATTTAACATTTCTCTGGGTTCTGGTTTTTTTGATTTGGCCAGGCGGATTGTGAAGTTCATTCAAAACATATGTCTTAAGAAGCTTTTGATGAGAGATACGAACCTTAACTGGAGAATCCTTGGGAGGGCGTTGTTTGTACCACTTTTTAATAAATGCTGCATCTTGCGCTCTTATCATTTTACCACTTCTTCTATTAAAAGGATATGGTGCCCACCATAAAACAAGAGCTTCCCTCGTACCTTTAGGTTCTAAGGAAGTTAATGAAGAATCAGCCGAGTTGACATCTTCAGCTCTCCGTTCGGATAAAAATGGTTTTATTTCTCCTAAATCAAAGTCTCCAGTTTCATCATCTATCGTTGTGGAATCTTTGTTCAGTAAAATAGGGTTATAATCGGATTTGAAGTGAAACGCAGGAACGTTTGGGTTGAAATCCTCAATGAAAGTATTTGTACCATTATGGTATTTGCTGGGATAAATCAGTTTCACGAACGAATTATAGAGATAAGGAAATGCAACCTTGTATTCGGTTCTGATAGGCATCCTAATGATTATTCTGTCGATAGAATTGAATTCAGTAAAATCTTCGAGTTCTGGGTTATTAATTTTATCCTTATAGAGGGGTTCGAATTTTGGCCCTCCAGGAAGTGCAACATTTAAGCTTTTTGCTGTGAAGAATGAATTTTTATCGAACAAATAAGGCTTATATTCACCAAGTTCATTTGGAAGTATCGACTTCGCATATTTGTACAAGTTAGCCATTTGAAAAACATCTAAACTCCATACTTTATAAGACTCACCATTTACTAGCACCTCATCATCAATTAATGGTTTCTCATCATAGAGCCAACCGTAAATGGATTCGTCATGGCTCTTATTCAACTCCAATTGAATTGCATCAAGTGGCTCAACATCTTCCAAATTTTCAATCCAATCGAGTGGTGGCTCCTCATCATCAAATGGAGGAAAAATCATTCTTTTGAAATGTTTCCTGTCTCTCTTTTCTCTTCTCATCAGAATCCAAGCTGTAGCCCATTGTGCCGTGTATACAGGTTCAATAACTCTTGGTATTTCATTGACAAAGGTTATGGCACCACTAATATGATATAATACTTTAACTTCTTTGGTTTGCTCCCAAGGCTGGGGCATGTTTTCAAGAAGTTTCAAGATTGCATGGGGCATATACTTTAGAGAACCCAAATGCGACCTTTTATCAGATGCCACATTTTTTGAAGAGAGGTCGCCATGGTCAATAATAATTTTTCTTAAATGTTCTGGTGGCATCTCAGGCTTGATTGGTACGACCGTACCTCTTTTTTTCAATTTGGAGGATTGAAAACGACTCTTTTGAAGTTGGAGCCACGTTCTTTTTCTTTGTATAAGTACATCTTGCGAAATTGGGTCCGTGCTTCTCACGGAATGCTTAGCTTTAATTGATGATGGCGGAGGCGGAGGTGGAGGTGGTTGCGAATGTGTTCTTGATGCAGGGGGAGGAGGAGGTGGAGGAGGCCCACGTCTATTCGTATTTTGGGGTCTCAGTAATCCCGGGGGAGGCGGAGGAGGGGGCAACTGACGTCCCATTCTGAAATGTATGGAATTAATAGATAGTAGTAATACCTCTATCAATGTGCGCTACATCTCATCAAGTGTTTTTCAATATCAAGGATGTCGCGTGCGACATTAAGCTTGGTACGACATAGGTTTGTAGTAGAATTGATCAAGCAAGTTATTAGGCTTCGGATTGCATGTCGATGAGTACGTACTATCATAAAGACATGATAATCTCATTATGTATATGACAATATCAAAAGAATCATATTCGGCATTAGATGGCTTTTAGCTTCTTTGGTTCAATACAAGATAACAGTAAAATGCAGTATATAACGAATTCAGTGGCTGTTAGATTCCCAGGGCTTTGAAGATTCGGTACTTTTATCATTGGGTCTTCTACAATCGGGTATTAAGCCATATTGGATAATATCTTTGGATTGTTAATAAATTATTGTTCGCATATAGGACCAGTCACAGAAAAAAGTTAGATATAGGCGTTCTATGTACTTCTTATCATACCATGTCTAACCTCACTGGGATAACCATGTCCAATATCACCACCGGAATGTCCAACAGTACAATCACCTTTGCTGGGGTTCCTTTAGACAACTCATGGTTACCATTTCGATTAATAAGTTCATTTATTGATGCCATTATGGAACAAAGGGATAATTCGCTGATGTCATGGAGTAGATTTGGAGGTATAAGTACCTACTTCTATTCACTCTACGGACTTTCATGTATGATAATGTCAGTGGTATTAAATCGAACCATGGTGATGGCTTCTACCAATGCCTCTAGAACCCAGCAATTAGCGATAAATCAGAGAAGAGGGGTATTCAGTTCCCCAAAGCTGGCCGAGGTAATGAAACTGTTGTGCATCATTAGTTTTAGAGTTGGAATTGTCAGTATCCTTTTGTATAATGCCTACAACGTGTTGGTTGCCTTGAATTTAATTGGTCATATGGGCTTAAATGGAGCAAGTATCCCCTTCTTTTACAAGTTGTTGCCAGATAGACTTTTCGCTTATGATCCAGACTATTTCAGTACTTCAAAGTATATGAAAACTCCGAGTACACAGGTTCTTGTGGGCCCTTCAGCAGATATGTATTGGCCCATTTTCCTTAACTTTTGCTTACTGCTGTTCACTGAAGTCTTCATATCTGTGCTTCAAGGAAGAAAACCATATACAGAAAGTGGACTATCTATTTTTGAGCATTCTGTCATTTTTCAAGAGTTCAGCACCCCAGGTGGGTTTGGGTTTGTTAGGCATAGTAAACGTTTTAGAAGACCCACAGAACATGTTTTGATTTTGACTTTGTTCCTGATATTAAATCATTTGAATATTCATATTGGAGGACTTATCAATAATAACAAATACAGACTCATTCCTCTGTCCATTATTGGCTTCACTTTTTTGAGCTATTTCACTTCTTGCATCTATAACGGCGAGATTTTCAGCTTCCCAAGTATAGTACTGTTAGTTCATCTTCCTCAGCTCCTTATTTTAATTATAATTCTTGTGAGTGCATCAATTTTTGCAATTGCAGTTGTGGCGAACGGCTTTAATGTCAGGGAACTAAATTTTGCTAGTTTTTTATTCCCAGATTCAGAGGAAGAGGAATCTAGCCTACAAGATAGATTGCACGATGACTTTCATACAGCACTTATAGACCTCGGCATGGTTGCAATTACACTGGCCGGAAAATCTAGTTATATTACAGAACTCAGTTTAGTTACACTAGATGATGAGACTTGGTTAGAAAGAGGCAATTATAAGCATCTAAGAAACTCCTTTGACGGCGGTGATTTGGATTCCAAAATAGTAACAAAATATCTCGAAGAAAATAATATTTCGGGTTATGGAAATTTAATCTCGGATCCTCCTAGCCTGTTGGTTTCTAATGGAGATACTGACCAAACAGAGAGCAAACAGGATTCGATTAGTATTTTCAAAAAGAGGAATAAAAATATACCGATTATGCTCAACAACTTTTTTGAACTTCTTTATGAAATAGTTGTAAAGAAGATCATTTTAAACAGGATGCTAAGTCTGATAAGAGGACTTTTAGGTCGTGAAGATGAAGGAAACTCCGAAGTTGAAGTCGGCTTTGAATCAGAGGAAGAGTTTGAAGAAAGAAAGTTGAGGGTTCCCAAGTTTTTGAGAAAGTACGTGGTGAGAAAGCCGAGAATGGAACCTAAACCACCTTCATTAGTTGAAATTGATGAATATTCAGAGGAAAGGTTAAAGAGTTCTTATTTAGAAATTTTGAATGGAGAGGCTATTTCAGAAATAGACAACTCGGGGAATTTTGTTAACGAAGCTAGTGACACTGATTCCGAATCAGAAACCGAGAGCTTAAAGGAATATAAATTTACCTCGGATAGGATTCCCGTAGTGTCAAGAGAACAAATTCCTGCTATTAATGAATTGATTAATGCCGATGATTTCTCAGAAATGATACAATCTGATATTGATATTTTGAGAAGTCATATGAAACGCGGAAATAATGAAGGTATATTAACTAGATCCAAATTTGCAAAATTGGGTAATCCCGCTAATCTTACTACTAACAGAGAAGAAGAATCTTTGAAGCTTCTCGAAATTATTGCATCCACCCGTTCCGAAAAACCCAAACCTAAAGATTACGAAGATTACTCATCGAGAATGGATTGTGTTATATGTCAAGTAAATACGAGAGAGATTATTACCTGGCCTTGCAAGTGCTTTGCAATTTGTGAGCCCTGCCGCTTGAGATTAGTTGGTAAAGGTATAGAGGGTTGCGTTTGTTGCCGTAGAGATGTTAAGGGAGTTTCCAAGGTTTTCATTCCTTAGCATTAGGTGAAACTAAATTGAAATAAATAATAAGATACATATTCACGAATATTACGAATCGAAATTTAGAATATATGATAAAAATTCTAGTATAACCATCCTGATAAATTGTACTACAGTAGAATATGAATAAGTACTACAGCAGCTAAAAATAGAAATTCGTAAAAGTCAATTCTAATTAAAGCTAAATGGTCTCGACCCAGACCATCATAAGTATGCACCTACAGAAGTCTATTAGTACTCGCTGAGGATTTTTAATGCTACACTATAGATCACCACTTCCACACTATTAATCTCCTCCTTCCTCCTACGAGCTTTTCCCGCAGCTAGCCTGCGTATATCAAAGTTCGGTTCAGGGGAACAGTCGCAGGCAAGAAAGACAACCTACCCCTATTTTGAAATGTAGACTACTACCGTGGATGGTTCCAATTAATGTCCCGCATATCAATCTCTTCTATAGTGTACTCATTTGTAACATGGCTGTTCCGTTACTCCACTCCATCCTTGCTCACTATGTATGAAACGAGGCTTCGACGACGCGTAGTGGAAAAAATATCCGTAAAGATGCCAGAGCTCGTTGTTCACGTTGGCTGCTCTTGAATTTATAATTTCTTGTCACCAGGGTTCAACTTCCGTCTTAAATATATCTGTATATTTACCCCTATAAATACTTTTGCCGTTATTGTTTTGCTACGCTTTGGCTCATCAGGTGCTGCCGAAAATTGTGAATATTACACGACGCATTGCTCGACACAAGACAATTGGATCGAACTGTTGTGTTCTGTTGATTATATCCGAAACTATCCATTTTGGTTAATTCAGCAAAGCAATCCTACTTCGAACAGTATAGCATTACTATCATTCATAACCGGACCTTGCTACTTGTATTTTCATTTTAGAGACTCGTTCAAATGTCTTCCCAGGTTGTGTTAAACCCAGCGACTCCAGTCCCTCCTGTCTGGGACTTGGTTACCGCTTCCTTGTCAGATACCTTTGTAAGGTACTTGAACCACTTGGAAAAGATTCCTGGTGGTCAAATTATTTTGCGTTACATCAAGTCTTCCTACAAAGATGATCCTGTCCGGTCAATGATCGAATTTGCCTTATTTGCATTTGCGTGCCATTACTTTCTCTCTGCACAAAAGAAAGAAAACAAGGCCGATATTGTGAAGTTCTCTCAAAAAGAGATTGACGAGTTGTGTAAAGAATGGGAGCCAGAGCCTTTGGTTTCACCAATACAACCATTGGAAAAATGGCAATTGGAATCAGTACCTGAGATTATTGGTCACAATGGATCTCATGTTACTTTAGAAGGACACAATGGTCAGGTTGTTAACTTAGCTACTTTGGACTTTTTGAACTTGAACCATAACGAGAATATAAAAGAAGTTGCAAGACAAACCATTTCTTCTACTGGTGTGGGTGCCTGTGGTCCTCCAAATTTCTATGGTACTCAGGATGTTCATGTCAGATTAGAAGAAGACCTTGCTAGATACTTGGATGGAGAACAAGCTATTTTGTATGGTCAAGATTTTGTGACCGCAGGCTCTGTTATTCCTGCTTTCTTGAAAAGAGGTGACTTATGTGTGGTAGATAGTGGAGTTAACTTAGCTATCCAAAAAGCTTTGATTGTCAGTCGTTCCGACATTGAATGGTATAACCACAACGATATGGAAGACTTGGAAAAGGTGTTGGCCGATCTTAAACCCGAATTAGACAAACAAAAACCAATCAAGAGAAGATTTATTATCACTGAAGGTTTGTTTGCTAGCACTGGTGATATTGCCAATTTACCAAAGATTGTTGAATTGAAGAATAAGTATAAGTATCGTTTATTTTTGGATGAAACCTTGTCGATTGGTGTCTTGGGAAAAACAGGTAAAGGAGTTGTTGACCATTATGACATTCCTAGATCAGAAATTGCTATTACAATTGGCTCGATGGCTTTATCTTTTGCTGCTTCTGGTGGGTTTTGTGTTGGTGTAAACCCTATGGTTCACCACCAAAGAATTCAATCTCTCGCCTACGTTTTCAGTGCTTCTCTTCCGCCTTATTCAGCAAGAGTTGCTTCTCAAGCTATTAAGGAAATCAGTACCCTTAATGGAGAAGGCAATTCGGAATTAATTACTCAATTAAAAACTAAGACTCAGTTCTTGCACGATAAATTATCTAAGGTTTTCGCCAAAAGTGCCTACATTTCAATCGTTTCAGACCCAATTTCTCCAACTGTGCATTTGAGTTTAAAACCAGCTTTCAGGTCCAAGTTGAACTTCCCAGTGCAATACGGTAATACTTATTTCTTGACTACTGGAAAGATGGCCAAAAGTTCCAATGTTTTTGACCAATACTATAACCTCGAATCCTACATCTTGCAGACGATTATTAACGAACTTTTATTGAGATCCAACATATTAATCACAAGATCCAAGGTTCTTTTGGAACACGAAAACTTGCCAGTCTCAAGCCCTCATTTATTGATTAACGTTAACCTTGGGGTATCGATTGAAGAGTTCAACAGATTGGCTAACTCCTTAAATGAAGTAGTAAATACTATCTGCTCTTCATTGAAGTCAGAGGCCGATTTGATCCGTTTGAACGAATCGCTCGCTCAATGAATTCAAACGTACAAAGTTAAACCCAGCTTATGCTTTATGATTCACAGCTTTGGAATATCCACTTAATTCCAACTTATTCGTAATATGTCGTAAAAGATTTGTTCTATAGACACCCTAATAATAGCACTAATAAATTTAAGTTAATAATCGTAATAACTGTTTGAAGTGCTAATGCATCCACAACATAAACTCTTCACGTAGCTATTTCAGAATTCTATTTCTGGCCTCTCTTGCA
This sequence comes from Suhomyces ambrosiae, assembly GCA_030568575.1. Lineage (NCBI taxonomy): Eukaryota > Fungi > Ascomycota > Pichiomycetes > Serinales > Debaryomycetaceae > Suhomyces > Suhomyces ambrosiae. Next base: position 34,175 of record JAJMGA010000010.1, on the reverse strand, counting down.
ATTGATCTTGCTTCTTCTATATCGTGAGCATTATTGTGATTCAAATCTTTGGCTAATTCGTATGCCTCTTCGAATCTGTTATTTTCCAAGGCGTTCCTGGCTAACCAGAGTCTTGCTTTCGAAGTTGCATCACTTATTCCCCACTCGTATTCTTGGTCAAAACAAAGCTTCATGTACTTATACGTATCCTTATCCCTACCTAATTTTTCAGATATTGTGGCTAAACGATAACATACATGTGGTTCAGTACTAAAAACTCCATCTGTCTCCTCATTACTGTAACTGTCAATAGTTAGTGCCTTTTCAAATGATTTAATGGCCTCTTCTAATTTGTCTATTTTCTCGTAACAATTTCCAATCGCCTGCCACATTCTTTTATCTAAAGGTTGTAAATTGGTTGCTCTTTGATAGTAGTAAAGTGCATATAAATGCATATCTAATACCTCATATGCTTGGCCCAAACCATACCAAGCTCTGAAATCTTTCGGATTTGTATCTACTGCCCTTCTATATGATTCGATAGCAGCATGAGAGTTTTTTAATTCCACGAATTCGTGACCCATTAGAGTCCAAGCGCTTAAACAATTCTTATTGAGTGTAAGGGCTCGTTTATAATACATTATTGCCTTTCCATGTTCACACTTCATAGAATGATAATTGGCAATAATGCAACAAGTTTCAGGTCTAAATTTATCAATTGTCGATGAAAATTGAGCCAAAAATGAAAGCTTTGATCTCTTTTCCATTACGTATAACATATTAGAATAAGTATCCAAATCATCCAACCTTAAAGGGTCATCGACAAGAATTTTGTCAAATATGCTTTCCGCTTGGAAATAATCAAGATTGTGATATGCGATCAAAAATTGTTGGACTTTCAAGAAATTGAATTTCGGAAATATAGAAATAAGTGAATTGAGACTTTCCGATAAAGGTAACAGCAGTTGGTAAAATTCTTGAAGGATTACAACTTCGAAGAATTGAAACATGACGTTAGTTGCGAGTGGACTCTTTGAAGATTTGATTTTGTTGATGAAATCGATAGCTTCGTCTAACAGATTAAGCGATGCTATTAATTCTTGCCAACATGACCAATTATATGGGAATAATTTTAATGAATTGTATAAATTTGTCTGTGCCAAAGCGTACTTTTTTTTCTTATTGTAAATTACACCTCCCAAGTAATACAAAAATGCATTTTCCTGTCCCAGGGAATGATATGATTCAATTTCTTGTACTATTTTTGATAGCCTAGTATTGAGCCCATTTATTACTTCTTTATCATCGTGGACTGTTTCCAGTTCTATCGGATCCGTAAATGTACCTATATTAATAGAGCCATCAGTTTCCTGGGTAGCTTTTTTATCTACCAGTATTAGAATCGAGTAGAGCCGTAAGAACAACCCGTTTCCACTTTGACATCCCTGTAAGACGTGTGCTGCTCTATCAAACTCTTTGCAATTCATATAAGTTTTTGCAAGTTGAATCTTGACTCTTTCTGCTTGGCTTTCGGGACTGGCTTCGAATGATGATTCTTGTGGGATATCTTGTATCAGCGGATCAATATCCTCAAGTCCACTTAATGCTTCTGCACACCATTTTGCTGCTTGGAAAAGATGAAGTTCCGATAATAGGCGACTAGCATGATATAAATCGCCACGGAGCTTTTCAATTCTGGTTTCACCCATTGTGAACCTCTCTATTCATATAATTATAGTTTGGGTTGTTTGCAACAAACTTGTTGATAGTTCTCCTAGTCACGTGTATAATCAGTTCAAGTTGTGTTTGGATGAGCCAGACAAAAGAAGTTGAAAGAACTTTATTGAAGATACTTGTTTGGATATCGAGAGCATTCTAGTTGCACCTGAATTTGCTTGAATATAGGAATATTTATCATTGTTTGTAATTCAAGATGTCAACCAGTATAGGGAATGAAGAAAATGGCATAAATAAAACCGTCAGCCCAGAACTCGAGGCTAGGATATTGGAGTTTGAGAAAGCTGCTCAAGAAACCCTACAGACCATCGAGTCTGCTTATGCTTTTCTTGATTTAAACCAGAAATTGATTCTTGAAGGATTATCAGATTCTTCTGAAATTCAATCATTGAAACGACAATTCATATTGGATTCCTTCAAGATAGATCGTTTCCAAAAATCTCTTCGTGAATGGGAAGTTTTACAAACAGACAAGTTTGTACGAACAGAGATTGAAATATATAACAGGACCACAGGCCAAATGTCCCGAGTCAATGGGAAAGTGGAAGAATTAACTACGGAGCTCGAGTCGTTGAAAAGATCTGCCGAACTTCCAAGTTTTAAGTTTTCCAGGCAAACATTGCGAGAATTTGGTGATGAAATTATGAAAAGAGTACCCAAAGACGAAAATGGAGAACTTGCATCCGTAATTGGAATTGATCAAATATATTCTATAGATCCACGGTCTGAGCTTCCATTCCCAGATTTCAAAGTGTTCAACAAGCTTGTAAATATTGAATACCGTTTACGATTGGAAAGAAGGATAAAATACGAGATTTTAGTTCTTATCAAAAATCAAATTATAGCGAATAATAGCAAGTGGAGTGCAAGGGATCGCGATTTAAATGATTTTATTCTGAATAAATTAGCTGGTGTGATAGAGGAGGTTGAGAAGATCAAGACAAACGAATACGAAGATCTTAATCTTGAAGAAAGCGACGAAGACATCGAGAGTTTTGAACAGGAAATTGAAGAGGAAGAGGAAGAAGACAATCAGGTGCTGGAAGGCGAAGAGATTGATAGTCTTACTAATAATAATTCTAGCGACAAACCTACAATTAGACCTCAAGAGCAGATGGACGATACTGATGAAGAAATGTTGATTGATGGATAGAATATATAATAACTAATAAAGATGTAGTCATGAACATGAAATAGCCACAATTGAGCTAATTGAAATCTTTCAATCATTTCCAGCACAATTATATCACTAGAGGGTAACCATTAATATTCAACTATCAATTGCCAATGCGTAGATCACTAGCAATTGATGAATATTATATTGGGCCTATTGATTGACCGATCTATACCTCAGAAACAGGTTCCTTTCTCCAATTTGGTTCCTGGTTAGACTCTTCAGCAGTCTTTCCAGCAGCAATGTATTGGAACACCTGGTATGGAGAATCACCAGCTTCTCTTCTATAGTTAACGATACGCACAATTTGGTAACCAGCAACACCACCTAAGAAGAAATTCACACTGGCCAACAAGACGTTTCTTGGACGGATAACGAAACCAGCCCATCTGGTCCAGATGGTTCCAGTGGCAAATAAAGCAAGTTGTTGAGTACCACTGATTTTCTCCACTGGTCTTTGCATGTCATTTAACCCGGCAAACACCAAAGCCCATTTGAAGACTGGAGCCCAGAAATGGACAGTTTTGGGGCCGGTTTCAGAGTTCATGAAACGAGCAAACTTGGAAGCATGTTGTGCAGAAGCGGCCATCTTGTAACTGTTCTGAGGATCACTAAATTAGAGCGTTTAATGGTTCTTGCGGACCAGGCTTTCTAAATTATCCGCGCACTACCTACGGATGGGTTCGGAGATCTAGAGTATTCGGGGAGGAAGTGGGCCAGAGAAGAAGAGGGTTTCGGAATAATTTTTGATATGAAGGTCTATATTGGAGAGGAGGGGTACGGATGCAATTTGCTTTTTTAAGAATTACAGATTGTTATGGCAAGTGTATATCTAGATGATTCTTACCCAACAGAAGCTTGAGCTCGATGCGGAGTATATGTCGTAATGCGACATAACGTGCCTATTGAACAAAAAAGTACAGTAGTGTATGAAGAATTATGAATCATGTGACTACTATTATGTTTGGGCTCTGTTAATAAGTAAGAATATAATATGGACCTTGTAGTTTGGGTTTTTGAGTATTCTTCTATAGTTCAATCTTTGATATATTCTGCTCATTACACAGTTCATGAATGAGATAATTCTATGCTAACTAAATTCTTTTTTGTGCATGTAATTAATGTATCTATACTTGATACTTAATCAAATGTAGCCACCCTGACTACAAAGTGAGTAGAAAATACCTTGCTTGTCTTTCAAAAGGTTTTCTGGAGAATCAAATTCTTTCAACTCTCCGTGATCTAAGGTTGCAATCTTGTCACTGTCCATAACAGTTTCCAACCTATGTGCAATCGTAATGATTGTTTTGTCTTTGAGTTCTGCCCGAATGGTTCCTTGTATAATTTTATCGGTTTGAACATCGACAGCTGCCGTAGCTTCATCCAACACTAAGATTTTGGAATTTTTCATTCTCAATAAAACTCTAGCCAACGACATCAATTGTCTCTGACCCAGGGAGAAATTTGAACCAGATTCCTTAACAGAACAATAAAGTTTGGATTGTTCGTTGATTGGAGCATCATTCTTAGCATTTTCTTGAGAATTTTCTTGATCATATTCTAAACTAAGGATGTGGTCCTTCAAGTGAGCCAATTCTAATGCTTTCCATATTTCCTCATCTGTATAATAATCGAAAGGATCCAAATTTTGTCTAATGGTCCCCTCAATAAGTTGGGAATCTTGAGGAATAATGGACAAGTTCAGTCTGAGGTCATCCAATGGCATACCGCTTGTATCGAGTCCATCAATTGAGATATTACCTTCAACTCGTTCAATTATTCTAAAAATCGCTAGGGCCAAAGAACTTTTCCCTGCTCCAGTTCTACCAACAACACCAATTTTCTCACCTGGTTTAATATCAAATGATACATTTTTCAAAATCAAATCCAAATTACTTCTGTATCTTGTCGAATATTCATTAAATTTAATACCTCCATGCATAGGCCAACTTATTGGAGGTTTGCTCATCTTCTTCAACTGCTCATCATCCTCTTCGACGGCTAATTGTGAATATTCTAAACATCTCTCAACAGCAACGATACTTGTCTCGACTTCAGCTGACAATCTCACCATGACCTTCAACGAAGATGTCACTTGCAAGGCATACGTCATTATAAATCCCGCCATGGATGAGGTCAAAGGCGATGAAGTGAATAATGTATAAGTCGCCAACGTAGATGCAGTCCAAATACCAATAGATCCAATTACTTGTAATCTAAAAAATAACCAACGATTGATAGACCTCAACATATATACTGATTTGAGATTGAAATCAGTATTTGAATTGTTAATAAAATCAAATCTAGTTGATTGCCTGAATGCTCTAATTGTATCAAGTCCATTTAAACTTTCTCCAAGATGGGCATAAATAGGTGATTTAGATATTGAGACTAATCTTTTGAGTTCTCTAGAAATGGTCACGTAGAAAATCTCATAATAAATATATAAGAATGATAATGCGGAGATTACAACAACATAAAATGGCATTGCAATCCCAATAATTATGAAAGTCAACAAAGTATTCACTGTTTGCTTGATAAAATTCGAGAAAGTGCTTGGTAATGAAGAATCAATTTTTACCACATCATTGGTAAATCGATTCATGATTCTACCGACAGGAGTTCTTTCAAAGAAAGACATTGGTGCACGAATAATAGTGCTGGCCATGTCATTGTGGATTTTAATAGAAGCATTAATTGCTAACTTTAGCATGAGAACCATACCTCTAACAATAACCATAATACTTGACCCAAAGCCCAAAACAGCATAAACGATGATAAACTTCCAGACGTCGTCGTTATTACCAGTTTTCGAATTTGATTCCGTCCAATGCTTAAGCCAATAGTTTCCACCTACTGACAAAAAGGATGAAACAATGAAAAGAAGAAACCAACCAACAATACCAGGAATGGAGCATGCTTTGGCATATGCTAAATAAATAGACCACTTGACTTTTCCCTTGGCAGAGACTTCATTAGATGGTCCACTTCTTATATTGGGCAACAAACGTTTCAAAGGTTCCCATTTAAAAGTTTCTATACTAGCTCTTCTCAAACTTGTTCTATCTTCTGATGCTTGTTCGTTTTCGACCTCAAAAATACCTTCTATTTCTTCTTCTTCAACTGGATCTTTATTAACATCAATTGACTCTTCAGAGGCCAAATCATTCGCTTCACCTAAAACTTCTGATTCACCTCTATCAAACTCCTTCAAGAGATTGAAAAGATCAGGATGAGCTTCAAGGTTTATATTACTGTAAGCACTCTCCTCCACAATTCTTCCTTTTTGAATTAGACTGATCTTCGAAGCGTATTTCAAGACTGATATGGAGTTTGTACAGAGTATAATGGTCTTTGAAGCTAACAAACCCTTTGAGCTCAATACATCGTTGATTATATTCTTTCCAACATGTGAATCAACTGCAGATAAAATATCATCAAGTAAGTAAATATCTGATCTTGAATATACAGCACGAGCCAAAGCCAATCTGGCCTTTTGTCCACCAGATAAAGAAACTCCTTTTTCTCCTACCTGAGTGTTGTCTCCGTCAGGTAAAATCTTGATATCAGGTATTAACTGACAAGCTGTAATAGTTTTGTTATAGAAGTCCTCATCATATCTATGACCGAAGAGCACATTTTCTTTAACAGACGCATTCATAATCCACGGTTGTTGAGCACAATAAGCGATCAGGCCATGTATATCAATGATCGGCCCAAATATCGAATCTGACAGAGGAGTCGAAGACCCGCTATGACCATATTTCAATGAGTCGATACCTAAGCGTCTTGCGGTACTATCAGACTCATCACCACTTGTAGAAGCTGAAGAATCATTATTCTTGGAAACTTTAATTATCAATTGACCCAAAAGTCCATATAACAATGCCGATTTTCCGCTTCCAACCTTCCCAACAATACATGACATTTGTCCTTTTCTTGCTTCGAAATTTACTCCTCTTATCGCATATTGATTATCCGATGCCTCTGGATTATACTCAGACCACAAAAAGTCAACATTTTGTATCTTCACGGAAAGATCATTAAGATTTTCAACCGCTGGTAAAATTTTAATGAACTTATCATCAATTTCTTCATATAAGAGGAAGTCTTTAATTCTTGTGACTGACACAGAGGCCTCAATCAAACTGTTAATGAATTGCGGTAAAGCTAGTAAAGGCGAGGACAATAAATTCAATAAAGCTAACGCAGGGAAAACAATATCAGAAGTTAAAGGGATTGGTTGTGTTAAACTGTACGTGGTGAAACATGTAAATGATACCAAGAAAGGAATTAATACCCAAACAAAATTAGCGAATTGACTCAAAGTTCTTATTTTTATCAAATTTTTTAATTCTTTATTGTTTCTAGCATCACTAAGTTTCCTCAACATTGCATTTTCCCAGTTAAATAATTTGATACTCTTGATGCTCACTAATATTTCATTCACAATATTAGTCCGGGCATCCTTGAGTTTCATCTGAATTTTGTTTAAGCTTCTAGCATATTTGACAAGGTAACTATTCACCGGGATCAACAAACACATGACTGAAATACCAGCAAAAGTAGCGTTTCCTAACAATGGCCATAAAGAGACTATACAGAGTATAATATCAAAGGGAGCCAAAAGCAAAACCGAAAGATCTTGAACTACGGATTGAATTCTGTTGACATCAACCGACATAAAGTTAATGATATCACCGGAAGATGCTTTCTGTCTTGCCGAAGATGATAATCTCAAAGCCTTTTTGTAGATAAGTGCAGTGACCGAGGAACGAACATTTAAACCCACTTCTAGGTTAATCAAGACATATTGGTTGTAGACTAATGTTTGAAGTAAGGTAAGCAAGAACATAGATAATGAAATAAGGATCCCCTTCAAAACTAAAGGCAGGTCTTCATCAAAATATATGATGAATATTCTTAAAAGTTGGGGTTGTGAAAAAGTCAACAATTTACTTCCAAACTCGAATACGAAGGAATATAAGATCAAGGGACCAAAAGCTTTAATTAATGAGACAAGAAGCGACGCATTCTCCTTATTTGGGGATGAAGACTCCCCAGAATTCCAGAATTTCATTAACCTTTCTGCTGAAACATCAGTGTTAAGTTTGGCAGGAGAATTTGGAAGGTCAACTTGCTCTATGGTTTGGGTTTCATAGGTTTTCATGATCATTTTATTCATCCAGGAAAAAGTCAATCTGTCAATAATATTGGGGAGACCCAATTCATGTTTTCTTCCATCGCTAACGAATCTGAAGGCCAATTCGTGAGAAGGAGACCAGAAACCATATTCCAGAATAAAAATAGCAACTGAAAGAATTATTAACGAAGCTTCAGCAAATAAAATTCTGGTTGACTTGTCTATCAGCTTGAAGATCAACCATTTTGTATAGGTATCCTGATAAAATAACAGAAGTTCCACCAAGGTAATTAACGGCCAAAACGAAATCAATACATCTGAAGGTACTGGGTTATGACAAGATTCAATAAGGTGTAACGGTACGAGCACTAAAAGTAACAATGCAACCAATAAATTGAAGGCAATTAACTTAACATCTGCAAACCTTTCGTGAATATTCAAAAATGAAGTCAAATATGCAAAAATTAAGGCGTGAAGTACCACAAGCATCCATCTGAAATAGTGCTGAAGACCAGTACTTTTAGGCAGATAGTTACCGTAGCGAGAAGCAGCTAAGGTCTTATACAAGGCAATAGCGCCAAGAACCAAGTACACTGCCGATAATGTGGATATGACTACCGCAATGAAGCATGGATTGAACGCATTCTCGTATGGCACTAACGGTGATGCTACGCTCTTATACCCACAGGTGATGGATGGATATATCGATGACATTACACTGTCCATAGATCAGAATCAAACCAGCTGTATTTGAACTAAGAAAGTGAATGGTGGGCGTACTGTGGCACAAGAGTCAATAGTATGGCCACTTGATAAAGCCTTCGCAGTATTTTTGAAGCCAGAATGGGCCACTCCCAGGAGTGGCACTTAGATAATTAACAGATACGATAGATTGGAAAAGGGGTTAAACTAGTTTATATATATTTACAAGCTTCGAATTAGTAGAGATCGACCTGCATTAGTGGTGCCGGTGCTTGTTGGCTATGTACAATAAATCCTGGATTTTTTTGGAACGGCTGAACCTGGTCAATATTCTGAGTTCTACTGCAGCAGACCGGATACGGGTATCCGAAATAGCCAAGGGGGTCAAATGAAAGATAAGATTTCGTTTGATTTTGATAAGAACAGTGGATGTTTCTATTTTTTTGCGTAATTACGTGGATTAAATGCCATAGTCCCCTTTATATACTAGTTGCATTTAATTGATGGTATTTGGGACCATGAACTATGGGATTCATCTTCAACATTATCTGTTGTTCTTATTAAAACCTCATGGATATCTTAGTTCTGTATTTGTAAATATTTGTATTTCATTAGAGGCAGCTTACAAGAGCGGCCTGGTCCCACTCCAGTCTTATATATGATGGAATTACCAAAGAAAATTCAGTATTCTTTGTAAATCAATCTTCTGATGGTTGCTAGATATATAGATTCCATTGGAGCTTTACTTACATTAGCACTTAACTATACAATTATCGATCCTAAGAACGATTTGCTTAAAAGCACACTAGATTTTATTCATTCAAATGGACCCTAAATGAATCATTGTGTACTATAACGAGATTCTACAGAAAATCTACTGGCGACACGGAATCATTCCAGTTTTCTATTTTTTACTGACATTGCTTACACAATCCTGTTAACTCTCATCATGTTGGTTCCGATATAGAAAATCCAAAGATCGCACGTGAGGCCACAATACGGATCAATTTACGAACACATGCTAGACACATTTCGTGGTGGTCACATGACTTTCGCTTTGAGAATCCCGAGGTCTAAAACAAGCAATTGTCGGCCTCGCGGACGTCCAGGTGCGGCAGGAGCGGTACCAGCCTTACTTAATTTGAAACCTGGCCAAATTGTCGACTTTGTCACGTGGCAGATTCCAGAAGAACCCTGTGAAGGGTGAAGCAATAAGTACCACCACGAATCAGCTAATAGTGTAACTAAAGATTGTAGGGCAAGGAGGTAGAGTATTTGGTGGTGGTTACGGGCGTGTCATCCCATTCCCGTTGCCGTGGACCGAGTGGGTACTGCAAATGATCAAACATTACCGTCGCCAGGTACCATCGCCGGGGGCCGGCTCCGAAAATCCTCGTCCAATCATGGCGCGAGTAATTGTATGGAAATAGTTCGGAGTAGCACCGTGTTTTCTCCAGATTTCGCTGCCTGCAGGACATCACCTGAAAATTTTGCTTTCCGAGCTTGCCATGGGGAATACAACTAGACAACGATTGAGTCTTTTAGAGCAAGAACTTCTTGATTTCCCAGAGTATACTTGGTAGACCTGTAGTGTGACTTATATCCCTTAGCCCTGATCTCAATTTTGCTCCCGGTGGGGTTTCTAGCGCACCTGCTCTCACCCTCGGAACTTGGATTATAAATTTGTGCCCCGTCATTGGCTATCCCCACCGACAATGATCCCCTGTTATAAAAACACCGCTGCATCCTCATTTCCGAATTTTCTTTCTTCACTGACAAAATGTTATCTGCCAGAACCGCCATGAGAGCTCCACGCTCGATCCGTGGGTTAGCCACCTCCGGCTTGACCAAGGATTCCCAAGTCAACCAAAACTTGTTGGAAACTCATTCTTTCATCCAATACAAGAAGCAATTGGAAAACGTCAAGATCGTTAAGGAAAGATTGAACCGTCCTTTGACTTACGCTGAAAAGTTGTTGTACGGTCACTTGGATGATCCTCACGGACAAGATATCCAAAGAGGTGTCTCTTACTTGAAGTTGAGACCTGACCGTGTCGCCTGTCAAGATGCTACTGCTCAAATGGCCATTTTGCAATTCATGTCTGCTGGTTTACCACAAGTCGCTACTCCATCCACCGTCCACTGTGATCACTTGATTCAAGCTCAAGTTGGTGGTGCCAAGGATTTAGCCAGAGCTATCGACCTTAACAAGGAAGTTTACGATTTCTTGTCCTCTGCTTGTGCCAAGTACAACTTGGGTTTCTGGAAGCCAGGTTCCGGTATTATCCATCAAATCATCTTGGAAAACTATGCTTTCCCAGGTGCCCTTTTGATTGGTACTGATTCTCACACTCCAAACGCTGGTGGTTTAGGTCAATTGGCTATTGGTGTTGGTGGTGCCGATGCCGTTGATGTCATGGCTGACTTGCCATGGGAATTGAAGGCTCCAAAGATTATCGGTGTTAAATTGACCGGTAAGATGTCTGGTTGGACTTCTCCAAAGGATATCATCTTGAAGTTGGCTGGTATTACTACCGTCAAGGGTGGTACTGGTTCCATCATCGAATACTTCGGTTCCGGTGTTGAAACCTTCTCTTGTACCGGTATGGGTACTATCTGTAATATGGGTGCCGAAATTGGTGCAACCACCTCCGTCTTCCCATTCAACCCATCTATGGTTGATTACTTGAACGCTACTGGTAGATCTGAAATTGCTGAATTTGCCAACATCTACAAGAAGGAATACTTGTCTGCTGATGAAGGTTGTGAATACGATGACATCATCGAAATTGACTTGAACACTTTGGAACCTCACGTTAACGGTCCATTCACCCCAGATTTGGCCACTCCAATCTCTAAGATGAAAGAAACTGCCATTGCCAACGGATGGCCATTGGAAGTTAAGGTCGGTTTGATTGGTTCTTGTACCAACTCTTCTTACGAAGATATGACCAGAGCTGCTTCTATCATTGAAGATGCCGCCACCCACGGTTTGAAGGCTAAATCCATTTACACTGTTTCTCCAGGTTCTGAACAAGTTAGAGCTACCATTGCCAGAGATGGTCAATTGAAGACTTTCGAAGACTTCGGTGGTGTCGTCATGGCAAACGCTTGTGGTCCATGTATCGGTCAATGGGACAGACAAGACATCAAGAAGGGTGACAAGAACACTATTGTCTCTTCTTTCAACAGAAACTTTACTTCCAGAAACGATGGTAACCCAGCTACTCATGCTTTCGTCGCTTCTCCAGAAATGACTACTGCTTACGCTCTTGCTGGTGACTTGGGTTTCAACCCAATCACCGACACTTTAGTTGGTGCTGATGGTAAGGAATTCAAGTTGAAGGAACCTCAAGGTGTTGGTTTACCACCAAACGGTTACGATGCTGGTGAAAACACTTACCAAGCTCCACCAGAAGACAGATCTGTTGTTCAAGTTCAAATCTCTCCATCTTCTGACAGATTACAAAAGTTGACTCCATTCAAGCCATGGGATGGTAAGGATGCCACTAACATGCCAATTTTGATTAAGGCTGTTGGTAAGACCACCACTGATCATATTTCTATGGCTGGTCCATGGTTGAAATACCGTGGTCACTTGGAAAACATTTCCAACAACTATATGATTGGTGCTACTAACGCTGAAAACGGTGAAGCTAACAACGTTAAGAACCTCTACACTGGTGAATACAAGGGTGTTCCAGACACCGCTGCTGATTACAGAGATGCTGGTAAGAAGTGGGTTGTCATTGGTGATGAAAACTTCGGTGAAGGTTCTTCCAGAGAACACGCTGCCTTGGAACCAAGATTCTTGGGTGGTTTCGCCATTATTACCAAGTCTTTCGCTCGTATTCACGAAACCAACTTGAAGAAGCAAGGTTTGTTGCCATTGAACTTTGTTGATGTTGCTGATTACGACAAGATTCAACCAGAAGACACTGTCGACTTACTTGGATTGACTGAATTGGCTCCAGGTAAGAACGTTGTCTTGAGAGTTCATCCAAAGGATGGTGGTGAGGCTTGGGATGCTCAATTGTCTCACACTTACAACTCTGAACAAATCGAATGGTTCAAGTACGGTTCCGCTTTGAACAAGATGGCTGCCGTTGCTGCTGAAAAGAAGTAAACGACCCTGTTGTAATATTCCAATGTCTTTTACTTTTTTTCCAATATCCATAGTAATTCATAACGGAAAAGGTAAATGAACAGAATAGAACAATACTATTCATTATTTATTCATGTTATGTCCAACTACTGTTGTCACTTAGTTATTGTCATTCTTAATTGAATACAAACATTTTGTAATAATATTTGTAGAATTGAACTCCAGTTGTATTGTAACCACAGATCATACGTTATATCATAAATAAACCTGTCAGTAAGACTTAATGTATTAAAAAATATTTATGTAAATAAAACCCCAACGCGGGAGTCGAACCCGCAACCTTTTGATTCCTTAAATAAAAGTCTAACGCTATAGCCAATTGAGCTAGCAAGGTGTTTTGTATTACGTAATATAAAATACGATTCCTGGTAACAAGAAGAAAATATTCAAGCAATTGCAACCAGATATTTGGATGATTAATAAATGAATTATAGCATATGAAGGAATATCAATAATATATCCTGGGTGTAACAGAATCAGATGATGCTATATGTGATTCAATATCAAGCCTATTGTTCTCAAGGAAATGTTACAATTACCGAATTTAATTAATTTTGGGAATTGTTTGAAGCTTTCTATTACTAGTGAAGAAACAAGTATCGGATTCGTGTATCTCGGTAGAGAAACAATGTAAGGTTGTAAGTTTCAAAATGCGATCGTCAACACATCATACTTCTTGGGTATTTTGGAATATGCACTAGTATTTAGTATGATACTTTTTAGACAAAAGTTCCCCAAATTATTAGAAGAATGTTCCCAGGAGAACCCGTACGGATTAAAACAAGCTGTACTTAAAGCAAGCCGCAATAACCAAAAACAAAAGCGATAGTCAAAATAGAGAAGAACCATCTTAGATGGAATATACATAGAGAAGTTATACGAATAAATGGAAATACTTCAAGCTTTTTTCTAATAATTGTTACGGATTTAACCATAGTTACATAACCAAGTGATATTCAAAAATTATTTTGTATCTATAGGCACTTTGCAAATTTAGTTGTTGAATAATCAACAATAGTCAAGTATGGATTACTTCCCAAAATAAGAATTGGTACTTTTGTTCTTTGCCGACTTCAGTTACTTGTACACTCCAAATTGTGTGAAAAATGTCCCGGCTGCCCCAAACAATAATTACCCCAGTAAACGAGAGGAAGGGGAATACGTCTATTGGTCTTGGGGTTCCGTCAAGCAAGTAATTTAGCTATTTACAATCAGGCCGTTTTGGGCAAGATCGACTGTATGCAGTATATAATTAAAGAAGAACCAGTTAATCCAAAAGAAGTAGGTAGCCGGAGGGATCAGACAACAGATATCTTCGAGCTTGATCCAATTCACAAGATGCTGGACTATGAGCATTATGGTCGGCTTAATTCGCGAGTAATTAGTGATGTTTCTCGATTCGAGCATGTCCCACCAAGGTTGAGATCAAGAAACACAACCCCAACTTCACTTGATGATGAAAGGCTGAGCATTATCACATTCGATACAGTTATACCAGGCTTTCAGCAAAGCACCTCCAAAAAGCCAGTGGTAACTGCTGGCAGGCCACAGACATTGATTGAGATTGCAGAGCGTAATCGATCATTACCCAAAATTAGAGAACAGGCTCCAACACCTCCAGTTAAAGATGACTATATTCAGCGGATGAACCCTTCTTATCACGATCTTCACAACAACGATATGATATATCCTGAAAGTATCATCGATCCCTATACAATGCCGCATATTCCCAAATTACCGAGCCAGAATGAATTACCTCCAGAAATGGAAACCAAAGACTATCGAAAACTTGTTGATGAAGAAGCAGATACCTCCTCTACTACAGTAGAACTTCAAAGTCTTAATTCCAAGCAAAAAAGGTTGGAAGAAGGGTTGGTAAAGCAAGTCATGAATAGACCCTTGTTTGCAATTCCAGCACATAAAATCATTGGCCATGACCTGTTTCAAGATAAACACTTCACCATTACTGCTAATTTTGTTTTATACGCACTAGAAATTATGTTAGGTATCACATGTATTACTTTATCATCAATTTTATCGAATCGGGACCGTGAAGGTGGAGCAGGTATCTATAGATACTTCATTGCCGATAGTGTGGTATCTACCGCCGTTGCCATATTATTCATTACTAAGGTTATTAATTTTGAGAAGCGAAATGGAAGTTTCTATTGTCTTACTGCAGCCATTATGAAAGTTGTATCATTTATAATGGTCACTTCGCATATAATACCATTAAAATGTACTAAAGACAACGTTTGTGACATGAGAAAAGCCATCAGTGCATTCATGATAATTTCAACATTTTTATGGGAAGGAAACCTTGTAATGTTCTTGACCACCCTCTACATTTCGAGGCTTAACTTGTTGGATGATATCAATTTTGATTTTAGTGAAAAGGGTTTAAGTAACGAGTACAACAAACCCCATGAACACATTCCAGTTGACCCCAATTATGATCCTGTCACTGGTGAGCATTTGAAAGAGTACTACCTTAACGAGCATGGTGAAATGTATCAGATCGATGATACTACAGATGTCCAGGGAAAGAATAAGATTATAGTATATACATTTTAGACTCTTTCGCAAACTAAAAAATTTGCCCATTTTTTGCACCCATTCACAAATAGCAACTTATAGACCCATTTTTAATACAACAAAATAATATAGTACTAAAGTATGAAATTTGTCTTTTTTATATTGTTAGCTATTGGTGCAAAGGCTGGGATGATTCAGTCTCCTCCCGGGTACAGCACACTCATGGCCGGTCTTGAAGAATTCTGGAAATCTAAAGAAAGTTTACAAAAAGAACTCAAATCGCTTACCTTGGCCGCCTTTAAGCTTGGAGTGGACCAATTAACTAAAGAAAACCAAGAAATCTTTATCTTCCCAAAGAGTCTTCTTTCAAAAGCCATTATCCCCAAATTAAATATGGATTTTTTGGAGGGAACGCAGTTCAATTTAACATTAGGAAAAGATGTTCACCAAATAGTCATTCCCAAGGATTCTAACAGTTTGTTTCTTTTCAACTCCAGCTTCAATTTTGAACCAGAGAGTATTTTAAATGCAATTGGAATTTACCCTCCTTTTAATTTTCCTGAGATGGTTTATTTGATTGATTACTACATGGTTGTACCAGCAAACTATATGGGATGGAATGCAAAAGCTTTGGACGCCCTAGATTCATTATACTCTAATACTGTAATCAAGACCACTACTGAACATCTTCCGATTTTTAGAAGTAGTACGAGTGAGAACAAGCCTTTGTTGGTTTTTCAGTTTAACAATGATAATTCCAACTATCCATCACCACCTCTTGCCAAAATTGCCTACACCCACAATTACATGTCGCTGTCCAATACTTGGTCAAGTATCTCATCTTTTTTCGACTTATTAGCAAAGCAATGGCTAGAAAAGTTAGGTTACATCAAGTTAATCAAGTCTGTATTTTGCATAACCGACTCTAACAAGGTTGAGAGGAGCTATTGCTTGAAATTTTTAGGTAATAATACTGCCCATGTATTTCCAGCATTTTACGAATTAACCAAATTGGTCCCTGGTGATGCTTTTCAAACACAGGTTATAAGACAAGCCCATGAAACTTTACATTCTGCTGGAAGAGAGTTCAACGATATTACATATGAATTGGCACATGATCCTCACACAGCTATCAGTAAGGCTGATGAAAAGATTGATGAGTTTCTTTTGAAAATTCCTCGGAAATCAAACCATGTAATGGCCAAAGTTGATAGTAAAATCGAAAGAATAAAAGAAAGAGTCCATGATTCCACAAACGAACTCAATTTATTGGTTCTGGGTAAAGAAGAATTTAAAGATCCCAAATATACTAGTGAAAGTTCATATATTACCAAAAGAAGTGATCATGAATGGAAGAGTCATCCACAGGAAGGCTTCATTATCCCATTGCAAATTTTGAATTTCGATGAAGAGTTAGAAGAACCTCCAAGAGCCAAAAACTACAGTCAGATCATTTTCGGATCCATTGACAATTTTAGAAAAAATGTAACTGTTGAGATTAACAAGAGGTATTCAATATTTAGTAGTGATGATGATTGTGAACAGATAACATGGTATAATATATTCCATCATAGCATATTTGGAAAACCTAAGTTCTGCTCAAACTGAATCAATTCAGGCTTTTATTTTTAGTTACTAGCTAATTTCTACACGCTTCAAGTAAAACAGTATGTATTCCAGAACTAGGTCCGTTATGAGAAGTGAAGTTATTCATATGTAGTTTCCGTGGAAAGCATCATTTTTTGGGTAGCCACCATATTTTTGATTACCATAGCTTTGATTACCATAATTATTGTTTGAGCTATTCGGAGGACTCTGTCTGTTGGTGAAACTGTGTTGGGACTTTGCACTGTTACTACCATTATAACTAGAGCCACTGTATCCACTCATGGCACTGGCAGGATTTCCAACTATGGTTGAGCTTGGTTGTGTAGGCTCAATGGATTCTAAGTAATAAGAATCTCTCTTGGCATCAGTATCCGAACGTGAACTACCTAAATTATCACTGGACTTGCTGTTATTACGGTTAAACATTGAATTTTCATCATAAGCAGACTCATCTTCATCGTAAATACTTGGCTTTGCACCATGTTCATGACCTTTCATAGCAGTGGCACCTAAAGCCATCAATTCCATATCGTCACCATTGGCATTCTTTTGACCTGGTTGGTTAGGATTATCGAATCTTGGTAAGAAAGAAACTCTATCGTCTTTCATTGGCTGATATCTTGTATCAGGGTTCTTGTAAAGAAGGGCTAACACACATGTAATGATGGTGAATAATAACAAGAACAAAGCAAATACTGCGTTCAAAACAAAATAAACAATTGCCATCACTGATGCGACGATATGGGGTTGGTTGAAGATGTAGGAGAAAAACATGTAGAATAAAGCATTGATTGTGTTAATGACTGCAATTGTGATATTGAATGCATTAGTTCTCTTATCCATAAATGGTCTGATAACACAAACAGCAATAGTATAGAACAATTCAATGGCGAAAACGATCACAGCTTGTACTCTACCATGTTGTTGTAAAACAGCGACAAATAATGATTTTGAAAAAATGTAAATCAAAGAGACTAAGATGAAGTAATAACAATCAGCTCTAAATTGCACATAGACAAATCCAAACTTATTAAGGAAAGTACCGTCACCAAATAATAAGTAGGCCGGGTTCTTAAATTGTCTAATTGATCTTCTACCCATGAAATACACCCGGATAGCAGCTTGGAATAATAAAACAAGTGATATAACGAGTAAGAACACTGCGATAATAACGGTAGCAACTGAATCTCTCTCAGAAAATTGCCAGAGACACATAACACCAAGTTGAGGAAATGCAATCAATAACAATCTGTACAAGGCACCCTTAACAATCTGAGACCATTGTTGTCTATATTCATTGAACTTACCCTCATTCATCATCTTGGAACGGATCAATATTTCAATAATTGCTTTAAACATAGTCAAACAAACCACCATAACAAATGCAAAAAAGAGTAAGAAAATAATTGTGGTCATGAATAAACTAGTGATTTCAATACCTGCCAAGTATGCCACTCTTTGAATACCTCTTAAAACTAAAGTTTTTGAAGCCAAAGACTTATCCTTCTCATTGACGGTATATAAAGTTGAATTCAAGGTATCAGCATACCCAAAATTATCTGAATCAAGGGTAACACCTCTCTTAGCCAAACTGAAACGGTTAATACTTGGACTCAAGACAGTCAAGTCGTTGACGTAGTCCATAGCTCTCTTTGCCTTTTTCTGGACTGAAACAGACAAATATGAGGACTTAATCACATCAGTAGGAGTACCACCTGTAGATTGGATATACCAGTTGGCGATATCTTGTACGAAAGCGACCTTAACAATTCCAAGAGACCAGACGAAGTTCTGAGCCCAAGCTGCTGCGATAGGAGGAACCTTGGCCACTGCCATCATAGAGGTGATGGCCAAAGATTGAAAGTAGATAAACAAGGACATGGAGTTAGAGGCAATGTGGGCTGCAGTGTTGGAGTGGCCGATAACTGATACCACACCGGAAGTGATCACACCCAAACCAGAAATGGCAGCAATGGGCCAGGCAGCATATTTTGTTTGGACAGTTTTACCGTTGGACAACACTGCCTGGACACAAGCCACGGTTTCTTGGGTGGCATCATTGGTAAGTACGATCTGGATTCTGGCGTCCAAATCGGGGATGGTAAAGGCGATTCCTGGAATCTGGTCAGTAATGGACGAACTAATGGTATATTGTGAGTTCAACTCCATACGACCGGTCATCAAGGGGCAAATGGATCCGAACTTCAAGTCACAGAATGACACCTTCTTGTTGAAAGCATTGATTCCGTATGCAATCAAGCTGACATCAGCAGTCACATTACCATCGATATTACTTAACGCTGTCACATCAAAATAAGCGGTGTGATTGTCGGGGAAGTATTGCACATCAAAGTGGGAAGCGGTGAACTGAGAGTTGTCCATACATGTCAAAAGCGAGGTGGATCTGATGTAGTTTTTGGCGTGGACATGGGCAAGACTAAGGACGAATGCCAACACAAGGGTGAATGGCTTCATGATGCTATGGTTGTTCAGCACTTACTAAGGCTGGTATGCAATGCTAGCGAAGGCGACCTGATAGTAACTGGCGGAAGAGGTCGGACAAGACTATTAGACTATGTCTGGTATAGGTATAATCACTTGGTATATGGCGTTTGATATAAGTCCCAAATGGTTTTTATTGATAAATCAAGATCACAGCTATTAATAGAGGTCACGGGGGTAGGGCAGTGCGAAGGCTGGCCAGCAGATCAAATGAGTCTCGCACGCCGGCAATGAGCAAAATTCGGTTGTCAACCAATCAGTCGATAAATTGTAGACAATAATTATGCATTAGGTCGCCACAGTAATCACCTTTTTCAGTAGTAAAAGTAAACGTCTCTTACACGATTTATGGTCAGCTTCTTTCTAAGATCGTTGTCTCGTTTCCACTATTATAACTTGTTTTGCATCTCTACTGTTACGCAAATGGGCCGCCCACGACCAGTGGGGCTGAGGATGCAGAGAACTGCGGGTCGCGCGGGAAGGGCGCAGTATAGACGGTGTAATGCAAACAAAGACGCCGAAAGGCGAAGTAATTCGCTTGCGTTTCGAGCTCAACATATTATTATAATGTCAGCACTCAAGAGTAGGACTAGAATATAGTTGAATAAACCAATATTCGCAGACACCCGATTGTTCGATTGGATCTGACCGTTATGCGACTTCTAGAAAACTCCGTTGCTCCATATGCATGATTGACTTTTAGACCTTGAAAATGATGTCACAAGGTTGCTCGATATTACGTAACCTGCATCAAAATATTGAGATCTGCGGCAAAGGGACGTGTTGTGCAGTAGCAGGGTCAGAGAAGGATTCTCGGGTACTGAACCGATAAAACAAAAGAATTAAATACGAGCTTGAACGAAGGAATGGAGAACGCGGGGAGAAATTCAGTTTCTGATTTATTTCAGCATCCACTACTGGTTTTTAGTTCTCCAATCAGGAGGCACTTTCTTTCTTTGGCTCGGCATGAACAGATCAAGCATAATTAAAACCAGGCGAGTGAATACAGTGGCCTAATTCGGCCAAGCCTATACCGCGTTAAGGTATCGGATATCTGCGGTTCAAACTGATAGGGCTATAACTATCTTACCGGGGGGCTTTTTCGCGCTCACCATCCTGCTAAACCAAAAGGGAATTAGTGTTGCCAGACTGATCTACGTAAGGGATGTAGATCCCCATTCACTATCTGGTTAATCCCGCATTCAATGACCAGAGTAGTGAGGTAGGCTTCCGTGGTAGTTGAAGGGCTCAGCTGTAATTACCGCTGAAGATTGCTAATTATAGCTACTTTTGTATACTTTGTCTTTACTGTATAGTAGGCATTTAGTGTGAGTGAATTGTGGTATTTGGCATAATCAAAGCTATGTAGCGAAACGGGTTTCTTGAAATACGGATTTTACCTAGTGGGTTGTCTTGAGCCGAAGTTGTGACTATTGCAATACTGTATAGACTCGAAGGTACTTAAAGAGCGATGCTACTCCCAAATAGCTTAAAGCAAATTCTCTTTGTATTCACAGTTAGGATTGCTGGTATCTTTGGTATCACAAGGGATTTGATTGACTTAGGTCGTACTAATTTCCAGTTAATTTACTTATTCCAGTATAATCTGGAATGAGTCCAACTCCGCAAACTCATGTCTAGCATCAATATTCTCTAGAAATTGCAGTTCAGCTCATTTAACCTTTAAATGTCATCTCGGTTATTATTCTTTCTTGCTTACAAACCAATGTATTTTTATCTGTAATCATATTATACGGGGCTACGTCCTAGCCTGCTTATAAATGTATATACCTTAATATGGAATTCCGTTGGTCAATCTTTGGAATTCATCATATCCTTTGGTGTAAAAACTTTCCATCGATTTCTTGATCAATCCCCTCATATGTATACTAGCATCTTTTTCACTTTTAGAGGGTACAAAACGACTTCTGAGCTTTTTGATAGTAGTGTCCTTGAAACATGGCAATCCACTTTCTAACATAGGAGTCACACATCTAACAATTGTTTCCATATATGGACGACAAGCTAAGTAGCCCTTGACACACAATTCTTCAAACCATCTAAAAGCTTGAGTATTATGATGGCCACCTAATACCAAAATCATTTCATGGGTCAATTTGAAAGGTGCAACTTCAAATTTGACTCCACCTGGAACAATATCAAAACAGAAACCGAAATCAATATGTAAAATATGACCTTGGTCATCATACATAATATTACCATTATGCCTATCTTTAAACTGAAGAAGATAAGAAATAATCGAATATGCAGCTAATGATTTAATTAAGTTATTTCTGGCCTGCTGAAATTCAATTGATTCTTCAGGTCCGAATTTTGTAGTGAAATATTCATATAACCCATTAACAGCTTCTCTGCCCAACATATCCCTAGAAATTGAATTTGGTAAAACATCAATAACACCACACCCAGGAGCAGTTGCAGTAACTCTGTAAGGATAAACGAAAAGATCCAATCCTGCATTATTCCAGATGGTCCTGAAAACAGAAATCAATTGTAATGCTAAAACATCTTGTCTACAATCATCACCTACCTTAAAAATAGCACTCTGCCATTTCTCAAGAGGAAGATGCACCACTTTTCCAAATTCATCAAGAGTTTCAACATCATCTTGAATCTTGAAAGTAGCCATAAATGGTGCCTTGGCATGTGATTGTAATGGTTTACCTGATTTTCTATTGATGTCAATGACGACCCCGTTTGGATTACTTGGCAAATAGACCCCTGGCTCAACCTTAATCTTAAACATTTCTTCATCAATCTTAACCTTCTTTTCAGCCTTAGACTTCTTGATATATGGTTTCAATTTACCGGAAATATTAGTGACTTCATTGAAGAAACCAAATTCTTTTTCGTAAAAATTTAAGTCGGTCTCATTAAAAGACTTTAACATCTTACTTTGAATTTTATCCAATGTTGGCTTTAAGGAATCTGGCTCTAAAGAATCTTCATCCTTAAAACTATTTGCCAACATGTTCCAAATAATTTGATGGGCAAACAATTGTGATACCTTTGCAGTCTCAATAATGAATCTTTCAACATATCCCTTGACATCAAATCTCAAGCTTTGAACAATTTGAGGGACGTAAAAGAAAGTCACATTGACATCATGATGTTCTAATGATCTCATAGTGTACTGCAAAATGTAAGGATTATTACCAAAAGGAGGTAAAAATAAGGTGATACAGTCAATTGGTGGTAATGCATTCCAAAATAAAAGGTAATGATTTGGCATGTTAACACCACCATTGATACCAATAAAGAATTGAACTGCCTCTGGATAGAATACAGATGGTAATGGATTTTTAGTAATAAGGTTTTGGAGTAAATCATCCAAATTTTTGACTTTATATCTTAGTGCCAAATTTATTGCTAAGATTGGATCAATAGAATAACTCTGAATAATATGATTCGATGATAATTGGCCATGACTGAAAGATCCTCTTAGATCTGAAGGATTCAAAGGATTCAACCAAATTGAAATCTTTGAAATTTCATCATCAAGGAAAAACAATAAAATTGTCTTTTTGGATTCCAAATTTTCCCGACCAAAAGTCTCTACTGTAGAAATCAATCTGGTAACTTCTTTCAATAACTCAAAGTCAGCCTTGATCTTCAAAAGATTACCTCCATAAGGATAGGAAAATTTCTGCCTAAACCAAGATAATGAACCAATTAAAATGAGCTCAGTAAGATTGACTAAACTTCTAGACTTCAATTTCGAGTGATAGTTCAAAACATCAAACGAAAATCTAACCAATTGAAATCTCAATAATCTCGAAAATGGATGTAAACTAGCAGAGTTCAAACCCTTAAGGCCAACTTCCACAAATCTGGTGAAGATTTTTAACAAGTGATCACTCTGATTAAGAGTTGCTTGGAAGTTCGATGATATTAATTTTATAATACTAAGGTGAGACTTGAAATTCTCATTAGTAGTTTTGCTGGAAATCTTGATGAGTTTCAGATCGCTTGGCGAATACTCCATTTTACAGAACGTGGAGTCTTTAATATCCAGGGACTGAGAGAACAAACCTAACTTCAAATTCACAGATATTTCCCAATGTTTGACTATCTCGGCCAAGACTAAAGTAGATAAAGAAGATTTGTCCTTCATAATTGTAAGCCAGATAATTATTGCATAGTTGATGATCGAAGCTTTGATGGTTTTGAAAGGCAATTCTACAAGGTACCTGATCAATTCACCATTGTTATCATCAGAAAGTAGAATCAAGCCAGCAATTTCATTGAGCAAAGCTATGATTTCCTCATCACTAGTTGAATTAGAAGATGCTTTTGAATAATCATCTGAAGCAATCAGTGTGAACTTTGATTCAATATTGAAAACTTTTAATTTGATATTCTTGAGAATAGTATCATAATTTGATTGAATAGGCACCTTGCTCAATAAATCACTTCTTAAGTTCAACTGAAGGATAACGTTCGATGTGTGAGAATGGGGATGGAATACAGATGAAACTTCATGCGTAATAAAATTCTCTCTATTACCCACTACTGTACCCGCAATATTCAATGCAAAGGAAACACCGTAAAGAATTTTGCCTGACTGAATTTCATTCAAGTTTGACACGTACGATTGAATCAAACTCTTGACATCAAAATTACTCTTTAAGAGAATTAATTTCATCCAATATTTAGCCTTATCTTCAAATCTTTTAAATGTCTCTGTTCTCCAGTGGTAGTCATCAGATAAGGATAAGACGATCCCATAATGTCTGGTCTTGAAATAAGTTGTTGGATTATACAAGTTTTCATCGGCATCAACGATACTATCGTAAAGCACGCTCAATAAGTCAAATAGCGTGAACAAACTCTCTTGATGAACTAAAGAAGATGGGATTTTATCAATCAAAAGGTCACAGCATTGTAATGCAGTATCTTGTAAGTCTCTCAACCTATGACAAGATAATGCCAACATTTCAGTCAACTGATGAGCGATATTGTCTGAACTGAATTGTTTATTTCCCCCATGGCTAACCAAGGCGATAAAATCTCTCATTATTTTGTAAGAAATTTGTCCAATAAACTTATCTACTCCACTAGTTTTCACCGAAGGATCAGAATAGTACTGAAGGATTTTTGAGCAGTCTCCTGTTTTAACTCTTAAAGATTCTAAAAACATAGTAGACGATAAGAAAATTAATTTAGGATAGGATAACGATCTGTGGACTTCGAAAATTTCACCCAAATATGTTCGGTGGTGCTTAATATTATGATTTGAAGATCCACGTCTTAAGATGGTATTCAATTCAAGAGATGTTTCCGTTCTATCCCAAGAAAATTCACTAACTAATGGCGGAGAATTATAGGCAATTCTCTCCAATTCAGCAATATAAGGCTTGGAAACTTCTGATCTGATTGAATAACCATGAACAACTAAATTAAACCAAAAGTTCTTAAAGAGATTGATTGTGTCGATACTCTTAACTTCTAAAGGTTTTTCACCAAGTTCCACATTAGGCAATAATTCGGATAATGGTTTAAGATAGATACTAATTTGAGAACCAATTTCGATGATTTCGTTGTGAGATCTGTGGTGTTCCAAAACTTGAACGTCACCCTTGCTGATAATAGTCTGCAAAAGTTCATGAAGGTAGACTTTAAACAAAGCACTTTTCTGATCAAGTTTTTTAGAAAGCTTCACCTGAGAGGAGATTAAGTTGGTAAGCATAGTGTGATTTTTGGATTCAAAAGCTTCAAGACTTAGTCTAAAGAGTAGTTTAATCAAAATAACAAACTCTCTTTCCGGTAAGTATGGAGCACAAGAGCTCAATCCATCCAATAATAATGGACCGATTGGAGAGTTCAAATTGGATGTTTTCTGACTCAACAAAGTGACTGCCAAAGTACTTACTTTTTCATCATCACACGCTTTGGAAATCTCAGTGATAGCAATAATGGCATTTTCGCAAATATTCTTATAATCAGTATCATTAAATTCTGGTAAATTACCATGGCCATTATTATTAGGAATGGATCCGATAGAAGTTGTTCTGGAAATCGAGTTTTTGAGTGAATCACCTCTAAAAGAGGCATTATCTCTGAAACCGGTAGTTCTAGACCTGATAGTACTTCTAATCTGTTGATTTTCATGTCCCACGAAAAGCAAATTTGTCAAAGCATAAATAGTAGTGATGACCGCATCCTGGGATAAAACCTTACTGGCAATCCCCAAACTCTTGGAGGCTTCAAGGCAATAATTCTTGGAAAACCTAGGGTTTGAAACTAAAGATGTGAATGATCTGGTCAATAAGTTACCCATCTTTTCATCTTTGAAGATTAACAAAGATCCCAATTGAATTACACTCAAACCAAGATCTTGATCCAACATGACGTCTTTGATTTCCAAACAGTTTTTAAAGAGTCTTTTTGAAACCTTAATATCGATGTTATCGGTAAAAATACCACAACTAATAACTTGTAAGAAGAAGCTCTTTGCGGAGTATCCAAGTCTCAATCTATTGTAAGTTGAGTAAACAATATAAGTTTCACCTCTATCCAAGAACTCCATTTTTTGGATTGCAATTTCAGTCAAATGCTTGATAATATCCATATGCTCTCTGGAAATGTCCAAGTTCTCCTTTGTTAACAAAAAATTATCAAAAAGACCATCATTAGCAGTAAACGACCCATCATCATATCTGGCGGCGACACGAGTGATAATACTTTCTAATAAAGGTCTGTTGTCGTTATCAATAATTGCATTAATGATTCGGCACAGGAGCTTACCCAAATATTCAAGGAAAAGCACAGGAGAGAAGTCAATTACCAAATCCTTATCAAGAATATTGGAATAGTCATTAAAAGAGCTAGATTGATTTTGTTGCGAGTAAATTGTATTGGAATAAATCTCCACTTCGTTCAAAAAATCAAAATTATCGATCAAGGTATCGAGATTCAAAAAGATTTTGAACGACTTGGGAGAGTAAGTCAAGATATCCGCATTTTTAACCAATCCTGACAAATATCCCAAGAGGGTGAAATAATTAGAGAACTCGAACGATTTGTTATTGAAGAAAACATCATTGAAAGTCTGGAAAATGTCAATAGCTTGCTGAACAAGCTTATAGTCAAATTTCTTTCCGAGTCTGATGATAGCAGTAGTTAATTTTTCACTGATGATGAGCCACGGAGTCGAGGTGGTGCTATACTTACTAACAATTGTAGGGGAGAACTTCTGGTTGGGCAATTCCAATAAATAGAGTCTAAACTTGTTCATTAAAGCCTGAGCATGACTGGGGAACTTGAACTCTTCCTGAGTCGATTCACATAAAGCTATCAAAACTTCGTACTCCTTGGGAGAAATTGCTACTCCAGACAAATCCAGAGGGCTGAAAACATCTTCTTTGGGTGTTGAAGTAAGTAGTTTGGTAAAATTATCGGAAGTGCTATCAACCTCTTGGATGGAGGTTGAGCTCTCCTCAACTGTGAGTTTGGCAAGCTTTCTAAGAGCCTCTTGACGAATTGAACCACGTGTGATCCCTAAATAGTCCATTATGAAGGTTATTGGTAGGTCTAGTTAAAAAGGTTGGGTATTAATTTGGATACAGCACGTGCAGATTATCACGCGCGGGGCCAGTGTGGGTTGCCCGATTAGGAATCTACTAAATGAGCTATACGAGAGTGACTAAAAATGATGGTAGAACAGCATGTGCCTGAAACTGTGATTCACTTCTTAATCGGAATACAGTATAATCTAAAAAAAATGGGTCAATTTTTTTATTTGCTTTGAAGTTAATATAAGTACTAAGAAATGTCGATTGAGTGGGCATTAATATAGTTTTTATAATAAATACAAGTCAGGAGAAAGCAAATATATTGAATTCGGATAACAGACTATAATGGTGAAAGATTAATTAGTAGTGTTAATTCATATGTTTTATGTAAAAAATATTTTCAGATAAGAAGAATCATTCAAGTAACCGAGGTGTAATGATCTTTTTTGTATTGAAAATTTCAACTGACTATCCTAGCCCGTAAAAAGTCTATCCCAATGTTCTGAATTTCTAGTTGATATTTGTGGCGTTTACTTGGAAATGTATATCTGTAATTCCTTTGAGCCTTGCTTTGGGTTTCATATACAATCTTGCAAAGTCAAATACTCATTCCATTCCAACTTGTTTCTCCAGTAATATTTATTTCTACAGTGAGCATTGTTCTACAAGAATCATCTAGCTTCACAACTACGTTGGGATCAACTATTCCGCTCTATGACTTTACCCGAAGAGTGTATTAACTAATGTACAGATATAACCATGATAGATCAAAGACCTTCACGAGTAAGTTTCAATCAAGGTGTCTCTCAAGTTACCAGAAATGGCTTCTGGTTGAGCATCTTGTAATCTGAATATAGACTCGATAACGGACAATTCAGGGGCGGTAGTATCAATACCAGTAACCGATAACCAATCATTCACAACCATACCAGCACCTACGACAGAAGAACCTCTGTTGACAGTACCCGCAACCAAAGGAACCTGGAGCAAGGAAGACAATTCTTCTTGGTCCTGAATCGAAGTTTGTGGGTGGACTATACCACCTTGATTGGATAATGCACAATAAGAACCAACTAACACGTTACCAGCAATGGTTTGACGGAAAACTTCGACTCCCAATACATCGGCAATCAATTCTTCGGTTTCTCTTTCAATATCAGGATGAACTAACGCAACATAATCGTTACAACAAATGACGTTTCCTAATGCTGATAATCTTTCTTCGACTCTTTGTATCTTAACAGTATCAGGTAAGGAATTTCTTAAATGCATTAATTCTTGATCAGTAGTTTGAGTAGGAACAAGCAAACCACGTCTGTTACCAGCAGTCATTCTACCGACTATACGGGTACCAGCGATGGTGGTATGAACGATGGGGATGACATCACCTAATTCGGCTTCAAAAGCGGAGTAGAAGTTCTCGGATCCACCAACAGCGACCAAACAGTAAGAGTTGGTTAATTTGGAGAATACACCGACTTCGTTGGAGTTTTCAAACTGAGTTCTAGTAGCCATAATGAATAACGCTTATCAGAATATGATGGAAAATTTGCCTTTATATGAGATGAGTCAATTTTTGATTTCTGCTCACGTGACGTGGGTGGCGCACGACGGCTGCAAATATTCTTCAGAATCCACAGATTTACAGATTCAGTCATGTACCTCAAAGATGAAAGTTGGATTGTGACTTTGAGCAAACTGGATTGAGATCCACTAAGGAGAGGACATGAAAAAAATTTTACAAATATATCTTTTAAGTAAAAATTGTCAATAATCTGCGATTTGATTCAAAAAATTGGATTGAGAAAATACAGACTAATTGATCTTTTTTTTTAATTATTTATTTAATTATTTATTTATCTTTTATTCTGTAACTAAAAATGTGACTTTTATCGAATCAAACATTAAAAAGATGGAAATTCCTGTAACCTTGTTGTTTTAAAATGGATAATAATCCATCAGCATCCGTCGATATTCATTCATCACAATCTTCTCTACATTTATTATTCATTTGTCAATACTTTTATTATAAATTAAATGGCAATGGTATAAACTATTTAGGAATTAAAAATTAGTGTCTTGAAAATTAGCGTCTATTTACTGATAGTCAGTTTCCTCCTCATCATCTTCATCTTCGGAATCTTCCCAGTCATTAACATCAACATCTCCCATGTCAACATCTTCTGCTTCGTGGTTAGGCAAGACTTCAAGTCCCTTTTCACCTAAAGTGACAACTGCAACTTCTTTATCCTTGATTTGCCCCTTTAATAACAAAACGGCTAAACGGTTCAAAACTTCGTTTTGAATAAGTCTGTTCAATGGTCTGGCACCCAAGTCTGGTGAGTAACCATTCTTGCAAAGGTACTCCAAAGCATCGTTGTCGACTTCCAAAGTAACTTGTCTTCCGTTAGCTGCAAATCTATCCTGAATTTCTTGCAATCTGATGCGTACAATCTTGGAAATTGCCTTCTTGGATAATCTGTTGAAAACAACTGTACTGGCAATACGGTTCAAGAATTCAGGTCTAAAATGGGCTCTTACTGCTCCCATCACCAAATCCTTGGTGTTTTGGTCGATTTTAGATCCCTTAGCAGCATTAATGTATTCTGCACCCAAATTTGATGTCATGATAATGATGGCATTGGAACAATTAACTTCTTTACCCTGAGAACTGGTGACTCTTCCATCATCCAAAATTTGAAGCAAAACAGTAAGAACTTCTGGCGCTGCTTTTTCAACTTCGTCAAATAAGATAACAGAATATGGACGTCTGATTAATGGCTCAGTCAAGATACCACCTTCTTCATATCCAACATACCCTGGTGCAGCACCTAGCAATTTAGAAGCAGACCATTTATCACCAAGTTCAGAACAGTCAATTCTGATCATTGCTCTCTCATCAGCAAACAAGAAACCCGCCATTTTCTTAGCTAATTCAGTCTTACCTGAACCAGACAAACCCAAGAATAAAAAGGATGCTGGTTGGTGTGGATTAGCTAAACCAGACCTAGTTAATCTAACAGCGTTGGAAACAGCTTTCACAGCTTCGGATTGACCAACGACGGCAGCGGAAAGTTCCTTCTCCATGTTAATCAACTTAGAGTTTTCAGCTTGAGTCAACTTCGAGACTGGAATACCAGTTAATCTTGCTGCAGTTTCAGCAACTTGCTCAGTACCCACAACATTCGCAACTAAAGCTTGTGGACCCGCCTTAATTTCTTCTTCTGCAACTTGAACTTCCAATTGCTCGATTTGTTTAACAACATCAGGAATGGCAAAGTATCTTAAATCTGCAGCGGTTGCTGTATCATGTCTTCTTTCCGCATCTTGAGCCTTGATCATTAATTCATCCAATTTTCTCTTTGCAGCAATCAATAAGTCGTGACTAGCACGTTCTTGATTGAATCTTTCCTTCAATGGACCTAATTGTTCTTCAAGTTCGGCCTTCTTTTTTCTTGCGACTTCTAAACGGTCTTTCGAGTCAGCATCTGCTTCGACATCTCTTTCCAAAGCATTGATTTCGACTTCGAGCAAGTGTAATTGTCTCTCCAAATTGTCCAACTCTTCTGGCTTGGAGTCTCTAGCCACTGCAACAGTTGCTGCAGTTTCATCAATAAGATCAACTGCCGAATCGGGTAAACTTCTATAAGTCAAATATCTAGAGGCAAGTTGAGCGGCTGTAACCAAGGCACTATCCAAAATTCTCACACCGTGATGAATTTCGTATCTTGGTTGTAAGCCTCTTAAAATAGCAACAGTTTCGGGAATTGTAGAGGCAGGAACATCGATTTTCTGGAATCTTCTTTCAAATGCACCATCTTTGGAGATATGTTTCCTGTATTCTGCAAAAGTAGTGGCTCCAATACAATGCAAAGAGCCTCTAGCTAGCATTGGCTTCAATAAATTTGCAGCATCAGATTTACCATCTCCCATTAACATATGAATTTCATCAATGAATAAAATTATCATTTCCTTAGATTTTTCAATATCGCTGAGGACACCTTTGATTCTTTCTTCAAATTCACCCTTGTACTTGGCACCTGCAGTCAATGCTCCCAAATCCAAGGCGAATAATCTTGAGTTGGCCAAGACATTAGGGACATCTCCATCAATAATTCTTTGGGCAACCCCTTCAACAATGGAGGTCTTACCAACACCAGGTTCACCAATCAATACTGAGTTAGATTTACTTCTTCTAGCCAAAACACGAATGACTCTTCTAATTTCCTCTTCTCTGCCGATGACTGGGTCAATTCCACCCTGACGAGCTTTTTCGGTTAAATCTTCACAATATTTGTTCAAAAATTCGTATGAAGATGAGGAATCGGCTTGTCTTGAATCAATTCTTTGGTTGCCTCTTAACTCAATTGCTTGTGTCTTCAAGGCCTTAACATCTACTCCAGCTTCCTTGCAGATATCCTTGATAGAAGAATCATCTAACAAGGCCAATAAAATGTGGTCCTGTGCTATGTAACTGTCCTTTTGTTGTTGCTTGATTTTGGAAGCATTTTGAATCAATTGACCAGTGGCATAACTAGGTCTTATTTCATCTGGAGGAGGGCTTTGAGAGGGTAACCGCACCAAGTGCTTGTTGACCACCCTTTCAAATGTGGGCCATTCGTATCTAGCCTTTTGGATTAATGTTTTAAGGTATGGTGTGGAATCATCTGAATCAGTAGGCACCATTGCTGCCAAAAAGTGCAATGGCAAGAGTTGAGCATGGCTATTATCCTTTGCTATTTGCTGAGCATTAGTGAATATTTGCAATGCGTTATCTGTAAATTGAGTTTCATCCATAGTGTTCGATGTATTCAGTTGATTGGAGAAGAAAACGGGAAGTTCTCACTTATATAGACACCACAAATTACGGGGAAGGTCGCAGAAGGTTCTAGATCTTTCGCGAAGATCGAGATGCGAACCTTCGAGGAAGTTCTGGAAAGATGGCTTTTAGAGATGAAAACAAAGTTTACGAGGAACGAGGCTACCAGCACAGCCTTACCGGCTCAAACGGTTCTTGGACCTTGCGGTTGGCTTAGGGGTGTTACATGGATATGGATTCTTTGTGTAAGCCGATTAGGCTGCGAAACCACGTGACCCAGAAATGGGCCCATCACTTGTTTCCGGATACCCCGTTCTGATATCCCGTTCCTGATAAAGTAACTCAAACACATAAGATTTGTTGGCATTTATTTCAACTCCTAGGGTAGATACTGAGGCTACATTTAATCTACTAATAATCATTGGTATTGGCGTAAAATTCATGAAAATACAAACGTGGTGCAGTAAACACATCATTACTTGGCATGGTATGGAAAA
Organism: Suhomyces ambrosiae; assembly: GCA_030568575.1. Classification (NCBI taxonomy): domain Eukaryota; kingdom Fungi; phylum Ascomycota; class Pichiomycetes; order Serinales; family Debaryomycetaceae; genus Suhomyces; species Suhomyces ambrosiae. The sequence continues at coordinate 1,779 of JAJMGA010000010.1, read as the reverse complement.
CTACTTGAGATTGCTCAAAATCTGCCCGAACCACTAGTTCAGGTAACTTTATAATTTTAATCTATGTAAGAAATGAAGGTCAAGTGAAAGTCGTAAAGGAATAATGCACAGTGTACCAGCCACTAGTTGGAGTTCGTTTGTTCAGTGATTTTGAGGGCAATGGAGTTTCCATCTTCACAGTTGGTAGTTAACTTGTACTCATCGTTGGTTCCACATGCATAGAAGGTCTTATCCCCAAGGGTCAAGTACCCATCCTTAAGAGCGAAACCTTTTGTTGCCTTACTCTTAAATTGAGTTTCTTCCACTTCATCGTCATTGACTTGTATAAATCTATTGTTGGTTGCATCGACCAAAGTTTTATCATCGTTTAAAAGAAAGTTGATGGGACTACTCTGCCCGGAAACATAGATTTGACCATCTTTCAGCACAATGTTATTATATTGGAAAGGACTTCCCGATTTGATCGACACTATTCTAAACACTGGGGCAGCTGAGGCCACAGTAGCAAGGGCAAGGTATGACAATATAGCTGAAAATTTCATGATGATAAACTGGAATAATTTGTGATGGGATGGGAATTCCTGACTTATATACTCAGGAATGTGGCCCTGATTGCTGACAACCTAAATTGGTGACCTGCACAAACAATACAGCGGTTGGGAACCCGCGGCCGTTTGACTTGTAAGGGGACCGCATGAATCCTTAACAATTCTACTACAAACAGGCTAGCGACCTGCATACGCAACAGCAAGCCACTCAAATTGCCTATTCCGGCCACAGATGACAGATGACGTAAACCAAGGGATGGGGGAAAGGGATGGGGTCGTTTGCTCTGTCATCCAGAAATGTAACAGATCCGGAACGGAAATGTAGCAGAGTGGATATGTCTTCTGACTTGAGGCGTTAGTTTAGAGGTGAAAAGATACACGAGGCAGGTTAAGTTGGTTTAGAGAACTGTCGCCGAACAATATAGCCCTGCTCGTGACAGGCGGGATGCGAAGGGATGAGCTAGTTTCTTCTTTGTTGCGGGGCGAATGGTGAATTCTTTTAATTTAGTCTAGCCGGGAATTAATTGAGCACGGTTGCTCCTTAACAATAGATCATTTAACCTACATAATTTACACGGCTTAGCACTGGGGATAGGGAGCTGCTAAAAGAGTATGTGGAGGTCAAACGACAGTAGGAATGTATCAAGTTAGAGAAATTAAGGCTTCACAAGAATTTCAGAATTATTGGCGTGGTACGGATTTAGGGGATATTCGAGCCCAACCCCCCCGATATCGGGCGAAGTCGGTCCAAGCATCTTGTTCGTGCGCAATGACACCATAAGAGAGGGCTCAGTTCTATTATGATAGACGAGGCTTTCACAATAAAAGTGAGCTGGCTGGCGATGTAAGAACACGCGACACGCGACTGCTCTCAAATCATCTCGAACAGTTAGATGGTCATATATCAATTTCATCATCGAGATATAATTGTTTCATCGTCGTTTCATGACATATCGGTATTCCGGTTTCATGGAGAAATGTATGATGCGCAGTTAAAGCAGAATGCATGAGCACTTTGTGGGCACGTGCCACGCGGCTACTTCACGCATGTGACTTTCCTCATAAGAAATTCTCCGATATAGTGTAACGGCTAGCACGGTTCGCTTTCACCGAGCAGACCCGGGTTCGACTCCCGGTATCGGAATTTCCGACTTATCTCCGATATAGTGTAATGGCTAGCACGGTTCGCTCTCACCGAGCAGATCCGGGTTCGATTCCCGGTATCGGAGTT